>JAOWBW010001713.1:115147-213904 GCA_026119855.1 Campanula takesimana
TGTCGAGAATTCATACATAGTTATAATATCCTAGGTGGGACCAAGGCATTTCATGAACGCCTAGCGCCTAGGCGGGGCCTAAGCGAGCGACTTTTAGAAGAGAACACTGATTAACCAAGGAAAACTTGCTTGTCTAAATTGGATTTAATATTTTGTTGAATATGGCTCCTTTTGTCAAGCTAATTAAAATATACTCCCACAGTCTCATAACTATGTGGATAAAATGGGTTGTGCACCGGAATTAATGGATGAAAAGTAATGGTAATTGTTGTGAGTGTGAAAAGTAAAATATGAGAGATAAAGTGAGGTAATGAATAGTAGGTTGATTGGTGTTGTGAGCATAAAAGTAAAGTAAGAGAGAGAATGAGTGTGAGGAATAAAAAAGATTATTTACCATTTTAGAAAAGTGTAACTTATCAATGAGACGCTAAAAATAAAAATTTGTTCAGATAGCTATGGAACAGGGAAAATTCAAATTAAATTATAAACCATCAAATGCGTATGAAAAGTGTAAAAAATAAAACCGCAAGCGTTCAGGTAATGCATATGAGTCGGTCTTGTGAAAAACGCGTTTTACACTAAGCTATGAAAAAACGTGTTTTTCCCAATTTCCTTCTCTAATATTATCATGTGTCTTCTCTAATATTACAAAGTGTCTGTTGTAATATTACACTTATAAATATTCAATCAGGCACTTTTATACATTCAAAGAGACACTTTTAGTGGTAGTTTTAAGACTGCTTGCCTTACTATTACAAAGTGCCTCTTGTAATATTACACTTATAGATATTCAAGTTTTTGTGACTTTTTTGTGCCCCTAGTATTATTTTTATTGAAAAATGCTTCTTCCATTGTCAACAAGTGTTTGGTGGTTTTTAAAATTTTCAAAACAAGTGTCTGCCCTAGTGTTAAAAAGTGTCTCATGTAATATTGAAAAATGTCTCCTACAATGTAAAAAAGTGTCTGGTGAGTTTTTGTAAGTGCTAAGCAAGTTTTTGTAAGTTCTAAAACAAGTGTCTGCCCTAATACTAAAAAGTGTCTCATGTAGTATTGCAAAATGTCTCCTACAGTGTAAAAAAGTGTCTGGTGAGTTTTTGTAAGTTCCAGTTATTTGCAAAAATGCCACCGCGTCTTTTAAAACGTTCTATTTATTTACAAAAATGTCACTCCGCATATAGAAAACACGTTTTACACTAAGACGAGTGTAAAACACGTTTTTCCTAAGATTTTCTGAATGCATATACAATGCTAAAGGAAAGTCAAGGCATTTTTTTGGAGTTGGTTTTGGGGGAAACTAGTTCTCCATAAGTTATAAAAAGTCTACTTTTTAACCTTAAAACTAAAACCCTAAACCATAAACCTTAACCCCTATAAAAACAAGACTTTTATAACTTATGAAGAAACTAATTTCCCCCAAAATTTTCTCCTTTTTTTGGACTAGTAATGATAATGACTTTCTTAAAGGAGCTAGAGACATGAACCTAAATAATTGAGTTTCCCGGGTTATTTATTTTTTATTTTGATGGGGACTTCATTATGTTGATAAGTTTCAAGCCTTCAAAAAATATATATGAATAAAAGCCTATATAATTGGGGCCATATTCGATCATATATGGCCCTTTTTCTGGTCACACAAGTCAAGGGACAAGGAAGAATATTGTGTTGCCCCCCCCCCCCACCCTCAATCCATCTCAACTTAATCATCATACACAAAATTTTGGAAAAAACGCATTTTTAAATAATGAGTGGTAGCATTTTTAAACTATACATAGTGTAAATTTGTAACTGGCAGGAGTTTGTTAAAAAAATATGAATGGTGGCATTTTTATAAATATCAACTGGAGCTGGCAGTCGTTAACTTTGGTGCTGACACTACTTACAGTATCATTGGCATTCTTTCATACATGTGATGGCACTCTTTAATACATGTGTCAGCGCTCATCTAAACACATGGTCTAGCACTTAGTAATAAAATTCACAAAAACTTCAAAGCCCGTTTGAGGGCTTAAATGACATATTTTGGGGTTTATAAACTCAATATCACAAGCCGAAGGCCGTTGATTTTTGTGGGTCTCAAAATTCCCTTCGCTCTGATATGTTGTGCGCACGCACCCAATAACACAATCACTTTACTAGTAAAATACATACACTAGCACTCCTTGTAACTAATGCTGACTATATCTTTTTAATGTCAGTGTTAATGTTTTTGAGTGCTAGGTACATGTGCTCGCACTCCTTCTAACTAATGATGGCTATACCGTTTAATATCAGCACTAGTGTTTTTGAGTGCCAGGTACGTCGGATAGGAATAAGGAAACACAAGCATATACTCCCTCTGTTTCCTTCTAACTAATGATGGCTACACCTTCCTCCTCACCTTTTCCATGACACTAACCCTAAAACTCATATTTCTCCTCCAATCTTTAGCTCTCACAACACTACCATGGTCTTAACCATGGACCCCTTGGCCCTCGAGCCACGACCGGTCACCATGGTCATGCCTCATCTAGATCTAGTTGATCATTTTTTGTTACTTTGTATCGACTGGATTTGATCCAGTCTTGGCTGTATCCCTCCTGAGCTTATTCTTCTGACATCTCTTTATCTGTTTTTGAACTCCATAAAGGTTGTTCAGAATTTCTTGACCTTGCAAGCCCGTTGTTGCGGTTTGAATTATTCAAGATGCTCGACTACAATTTTATATCTACATCAGCTACTACATACTCATGAAAAGCTCTCTTCCCTCTTAAACTATTCCTCCTGAGCTTGTCCCTTTTCCAACAAAGTCTATGTTATGAAATTAGATAATCAAAGATAAATATCTATAAGATGTATGAACGGAATAGTAACAACTCGAAAGGTCTATTTCAGTTTCCCAAAGCGGTCTCTCTAGATCTCCCTTGTATGTAATCTTCTTCAAGGAATGTTAATTCGAATGTATTGCCCTTATGTTGTTACAATTTGTACCTCAATTCGTCCCAAAATAGTCCAATTTTTTTTTTCTGAATTTACTCTTGATGATGAGAGCAAATTTGTCTTCTTCTTCTTTTTTTTTTTTTTTATATATATATATATATACATTCACTTTGACATGGAGGGAGTATATCTTTAAGAAAACATACGCAAAACTTGTATATACACATTACATGATGAATACTTAATACAATTATAATCTTACAAAATAACAAATACGTATGTATGTATGTATGTATGTATGTATGTATATATATTTACGTATACATGTGTGTTTATTTTTATGGATACTCCCTGTCTCAAATTAAATATTTGAAAGAATTTCACATTTGCTTTTGATGAAGAGCAAATTTGAATTATTATTTTTAGCCATTTATTTGGGGACGGAGGTAGTAATTTTTTTCTTTGACGACCTTTATTTCCTTCTAGATCAATTAATTTCGGCAACGGAATATCAACAAGCAACCTCTTTCGTACTGTTTATAGTGATGAGTTTGACAATCTTCAGGATTATGGCGTCCACAAGGGACTTTATTCTTTGCCAATGCCCCATTTGCAACTTCAACAAAAAAAGCGCATGACAT
The DNA here is from genome assembly GCA_026119855.1 of Campanula takesimana. Taxonomy (NCBI): domain Eukaryota; kingdom Viridiplantae; phylum Streptophyta; class Magnoliopsida; order Asterales; family Campanulaceae; genus Campanula; species Campanula takesimana. The sequence goes on from JAOWBW010001713.1 coordinate 118,705, forward strand.
TACCAACGCTACTAAGCAAATCAAAGTAGCAATCCTAGCTGATTGAGCCATTGTTACAGCTAGCTAGCTAGCTAGGATCACAATACCAAATTATCTTAAGGATTTTTTATTTTATTTTTTGTTAAATTTGTTTTTAACAATTTGGAAATTAAACAAACTTACTTTTTTCTTGCATGGAGTTTCTGATGTTGGAATTTATAGTATTTTGAGAAATTTATTGTTAGGGTTTGGTGGATTTGGATTGACGATGGTAGTCAAATTTGTTTGTTGGTGATTTCGAATCGAGCGGTCTCTTCGTAATGCCATAGATTTGGTGGCTATATTTGGTTATATTTCTGTTTGGCTAAACAAATGGAGTGTTTTTTATATATATATTTATAAATGTAGATAGCCCCTATCTTTTTAAGATAAAATATAAAAAATATAAGCATTACATAATGAAGGATAATTTCTTTTACAAGTTTTGAATTAAAAGAGGTGGGAAAGGTTAAGTGGCGGCAATTAGTGAATTTTGTCATTCTTTACACTATCGTACATTTAATTATGTACAACAGTTTAAAGCATAATATTTTTAACGGACGACACTTGTGAGTACTTATATAACCAAAACACTGTATAGATATGTACAAACAATAATCCCGCCAGTTTCATTTCTATTTGCTCTCCATATCCTCCCTCCACATCAAACTCACCCACTAGGGCTCTCCATAGTTCATCCTGGAATGTTCCCACATATCCACTTCCCCCAACGGCCGAGATTTGACCACATTTCACACTCTGCGAGATACATTACCGTGATGATGGTGTTAGGGGGCCCAATTTATCTCGGCAGCAAGGACCAGCGGATATGCGAGAGCTGCGATTTCATGCCCCTCCAATAAATTAAGGGGGGGAAAAAAAGGTTTCAAGGATGATTCATGCAGCAAGCACAAGAACTTTTATCGTCCCCTGACTATTTGCAGCTAATACAGTGGGGCTATCACTCTTCCAGCACACAGCACTAATGAAGTACGATCCTGCTTCCTCATCATTCTCTGCCGCCTCCGGTGATCCAAATCTATGCCTAGTCACCGGCTTCGATATTGCCTGCAATGTGTTGCAAAACTTTCAGTTATAAGCTTCTAGGAGGGGATGGCGGGGACGGATAGTGAGACGTTAAATAAAGGAACTTGCAGAAAATAGCTGACCTTATGGTAGACAAATGCTTCATTTGATTCACTCCCACAAGCAACAAAATCTTTGTTTACAGATAGACCCACAAAATTCTTCTCATTTGTATGCCCTCTAAATGTACGTACCTAAACGATTTAATCATCAAATAATGTTAGACAATGAAGTCTAAAATAGTTGGCGATGAAAGATTTATGTGGCCAAATAAAGCATGGCCATAGTGACAGAAGAAAGGAAGCTCACGGGTAAGTTTTGCTTCACGTCCCATAATCGTAATGTGTTGTCCGTTGATGCAGATGCAAGCTCGTGGTCGGACAAGAACTTGACATATGAAACAGTTTTCCGATGCCCGCTAAATATGTGAAGAGGCTGCCTGGTGTTTCTTAAATCATAATAATGAATATGATGGTCAGCAGAGCCGATCTGCAACATGCAGAATTATGTCAGTTTTTAAAATTCAAGTAGAGGGGAAATAAGCGATTAGCTTTAATTCCATACATAACCCCTATCCTCATTTATTGACCTCCTCTGCAATATCTTATTCTCTCACTTTCACATTTTACTTCCCACATCAAATACTTGCACTCTCCCGACACCTTTTGGTTCATGCAGTTCGATAGATCGCTTCCTTTTTTTTTTTTTTTCTTTTTTTCTTTTTTTTTTTTTATCTTCTCCTTTGCTATGTGGAGTACACCTGATGAAATGGCTTTTGATGTTCTTTTTACTGAATGATAATGCCATGACTACTTGTCCTGCTTTTGATGGATTTTGATGTTGGACCAGTTTATCTGAAACTCTACATAGCTGCTGACCTCACATCACCGAGTCGGTAATACGAGCGCTCATGCATCCAAGCCCACATAACGCCAATGTTCAAGTGCCTTGTGACAACTGACAAGTACCAGTGCATGAAGGTCCTCGAGGTATCAATACTCGGCTAGCGTATACTCCCTCCGTCCCCTAATGCATGACCCATTTTGCCATTTTGGGTGTCCAATTGGAAAGTCCCACTTTCCTAAAGTGGAAATTTTATACTCATTACTTTTTTATTTATAGGACCCACTTGTCATACTCATAACAACTTTCACTTACTATTCACTACCCCACTTTCTCTCTCCTTCATACTCAAAACACCAACTTTTAAACACTTTTCCTTAATTCCCGTTCCTAAAATGAAATGGGTCGTCTATTATGGGACGGAGGGAGTATATTTTAACCATAAACCAGTGACGGGGATCAGGTTACAATTTAATCAAGTTTCATGGAGAAAAGAATGCAAGGGTAAGTACTTCTATTGCTCCATCAGCAGCAAAGGAAAGCCAAGAAGGATCATAAACTTGAAGAGAAATGAAAAGAGCAATAATACTAAAGGGAAAAATAAGTTGAAGGAAAATAATAATTACATAAAGAACTTACAGCGACATGAATGCTTGATCCAGGATTGTACTTCACGCAGCATATATTTGCTTTCATATCAATATTAAGAACACTAGTTTCTTGCTTTGTGGACCAAACTTTGACCTGCAATTGCACAGAGAAGATGTGGGACAGCTAAGATTACATTACTACCTGTGACAAAAGTGGACTATTTTTTCTACAGCGGTCATGTGCAAAATCAATGGAACATCCGTGTCAAATTAAAACTGTGCAAAATCAAGGGAACATCCATATCAAATTAAAACTATGTAAAGCAAGTGATGGTTAACACTAGGAAGCAAGTATGCATTTTAGTACTCGTACCTTACAGTCATCACTACCAGATACAAGCATTGATGGATCCGTTCGTGAAAAATCAACACTCCATGCCCGCTTTTCATGCTCCTCATACTCTATCACACTCTGAAATCCCCAAAGAACTAATGCGTTATAAAAAGCACACCTAAACAAGGAGTTCATGTCACAGAACAATAATCTAATGGAAAAGTGCAGTTTTGACAGCATTTATGGTGCATAAAAGATTCATACATAAGATAGAAACTAATCTCTCTGTCCCATGAAAAATGTCGCACTTTCCTTTTTAGTATGTCCCAAAATACAAGTCATGTTTCTAAATAAGGAAACAATTTAAGTGCAGCTGTGCTATGGCACAAACAATTAAACAACTTAAAACACATTTCATAAAAAAATTGACAAGTAAACTGCGTCATTTATTTTGGGATGGGAGTAGTCATTATCACCTGTCGTGTGTTCACGTCCCATACATTCACTATTCCGTCATAATCGCTACTAGCTATATGGTATTTTGCATATTTGTTCCAGCTCAGGCAACTAAGCTTGGATCGTGTTGATATCTCTGCAACTGGAATATGTACTTCTGCAGGTTCATTTACAACCTGAGAGTGAAACAGCATAATACATTCAACCAACATGTAAAAATAAAAGACAGTTTAACCTTCATAAAAAAATATAATTATTCCAGCATATTTTCCATCGTTACCATATATTAGGCTCCGTTTGTTTCACGGAAAATGACTTTTGGAAAATATTTTCAGAAAATGTTACAGAAACATTTCCGTTGTTCAGTAAACTTTATGAAAACGCCGTTTGAAAAAGAATTTGATTGGTGATAGTAATAACATTTTCCAATTATCTTTTGTTTTGGAATAGTATAATTGGTGAGTAAGATTTATTTTTAATTTAACTTAAATAATTAATTTTAGGAAGGAGCTATTGCAACTAAATAGTCTTTCCATAAGAGTAATTGTATCAAATAAATGATAAGTTTACTGAAATCTTAATTAATTTAATAAGTAAATAGATTATTATGGTGGTAATAGTTTTTCTCTTAATTTTAAATTAGTTAAATGAGTTAAATTAGGGCACTTTCTTATAATACATTATAATACAGTAATTACAATATAAGTCAAGGGCCATGGAGTTTTGGTTTTACTAGTAAAAGACAAAAGACTTGCTGAACCATATAGATGCATGGTATGGCACAACAACAAGAAAGTTAAGGGAGTGAAATGGAATGATGAAACAGCTTGGGCGCTTGGCAGGCGGGGACAAGCACCGGAAAACAACTTACGGATTAACATTCCGTAAGTCATTCTCCTGGGAAAATGGTTTATTTTCCATTGACTGAAAATGTTTTCCATTGACTTTATGTTATTTGTGGTTATCTAACACCGGAAAATGAGGAAAATATTTTCCGTAAGTTATTTTCCGTGAAACAAACGGTGCCTTAGTATCTAAGATAGATGGTACTCTGTTCTGAATGGAAAAAAACAAACGAAGGACAAACATGAATGTAGAAATCTCTGCTACGGGAATCGTGTCATTATGACAATATCGTTGACCGACCATTACTAACTGATTTGTTACACAAACAGTGAGCGCAAGAAGGTGGCAGTGTAATGAGATAATTCATTTAGTTGTTAGTTTTTTGTCTACTTGTCTCACACACAGGCAACATACGCAGTCAAACAAGGACCAGGCTGAAATTCAAACAGCTCACCGTAGAGAAATCAAAGACTTTTATGCGCCGTGAAACACCAGCAGTAGCAAACAACTCATCATCGCAGTCAAATTCAATGCTGCGGTGAAAAAACAAAATAATCTGGATTTTTAGTAAATAGATTATTCAAGTGGACCCAGCAGGTTTAGGCACAGATAATCTGGACAAACAGAACATAAAAATGATGAAGGATAGACAACAACTAGCATCATGGGTAGATTTCCACCAGGAGAAATTTGCACAGCTAATTTAACTTAAGCATGAGTATACCCTGATCACTGGACATAAGCAGATGTTCCCTTAATTTAGTTCATATAAATAGCTCAATATCTTGTATTGGGCCGATCTTTTGTCCATTGACGTTCCCCTCCTCAAGGAGTCAACTACTGACAACAAAGTCCTTTTCTCGTAGGGGAAAACTGCTCAAATCAGTTGAGTTTACACTCGGATCTAGATTTTTTGCATTCTGCTTCTTACACAGATGTATTTTAAGAAAAGAAAAAAACTAAATCAAATTTTCCATCTTAAACAATGGTGAAATCAAGGTGGTTGCTCGATAAGTTTGCTAGTGCGTGTTGGTACACGCCGTTTTCGCTCAGCGACCCCACTTTTGTTCACGAGTAATAGGATGTTTGAAAAAGAATGCCATCCCCAAAATACTTTTGACAATATACAGTACTAAGAAACTTAATTTTGAACATGATATAACTGTAATGTATGAAGATCAGGCATGAATGGGATGTAGTTGCCAAATCCAACCAGCAACTACACATTATTTACATCAGTGCCGCTATCAGTTTAAGGGATTAATACGTCCAACACTGATGTTCATCAACATGTTACATCACTAAATTACAAATGCCATTTTGAGCTTTTAGCCTTCAGAAATCAGAACTGGATTCCTTTCTGAATTTCGTAGTCACTTTCTGAACTCTTTTTTTTTTTTCTTCAACTGCCCGCTCAATTATCTTCATGGCAAAAACATTCTTTCGTAGGAAAATCAAATTCAATTTTAAAATTCAAATACTGTGTTTGTAAGTTGAAAGTGAAAACAGGATAAGGATTTGAAAAGAACTAGTGTAATATTCTCAGGTAATGTGGGCACATATGGGACTCAAACAATGAAAAGGTTAATAAATTTCTAGAAACTCAATGAGGCTCTAATGTGTTAAATAAAGTTGTGTATTTCAAAAGAAAGACCTTTCTGATAACAAATCAATTGCAATTCGTTTTAGAAAGGATAACTTTCTGAGAATTGAATTATTACCTGAACCAGGATATAGACTGTTCAAATTAACAATCCAAGAGTGCATTATACATGGAGGGTTCCCATAACCAGACATGGCCAATTCATATTAGATCATTTACCACAAATCTCACCAGTTCTTTAAGCCAGGTGAAAAATCCAGGTATGATAGTGCTCTAAGAGGTATGACAAAATGAGACAGCAAAGATGAACAAATTAATACTCCCTCCGTCCCAAAATAAATGTCCAAAAAAAATTCAACTTTGCTCTTGTTTAAGGGCAAATTTGATTTTATTTTTTTTTTATTTTTTTTTTTGGACATTCATTTTGGGACAGAGGTAGTATGACAGTTCTTTCATGCAACATGTGCATGGATCTGCTTGAAGCCTAAGTACCAATCAATGGATGAGCAATTTTGGTATGTATAGAAAGGAAATATTCATAGATTCTCATGTCACAAATGTTCATTACTTTGCCAGTAAGCATATGCATATAATTATGCTCACAGCTAGCAACAATTCTCATACAAATGTAATCCACTTTGATGAGCCACATATTCAAAGAAAAAGAATAAGCAACATACCTAGAAACAATGTTGGCCGAGTGAAAGAGATCCCCATGCCTAAGTTCAGCAATAACTCTCAATCGACTGTATCAAAAATTTCAAATGATACACATGAGCAAAGACCAGGAGAAAACACAAGCATATTCAATGCTAGAAAATTCTGCAAGGAACTGAGGATTGACAACTAAACCTGTACTGTGTGAATGTGGTGAGTACAGACTGAAACTCAGACAGGCCTGCACTATAACCTTCTCTGCGTATGCCATCCGTATCCGATCCATCCTGGTTATGTGATTGGTTCAGATTATCCAATTGACGTCGCCTTTCCAAGTAACATTCTTGGAGGTCATTGAACTGCAGAAGTGATAAAAAAAAATTAAGTAAACTTTTTTTATATAAACCACGTATGTATAAACTGGCAGTGAAAGACTTAAAAGAACGAACCGGTACCACCAAAACAATTGACTGACCAAACTTACCGAGATAACACACAACATAGGATTACATTGCTACGGGGTCAGCTTTACGCAGTACAGAATAGAGGCAAAAAACTGGCATAAGAAATCCTGAGGTTCGATATAATAATGAGTGCACCCGTATCTATACTCATGACTAAATCCAGGTAACATAAATAAGCATTGATGACTTCATTCAATCTAATAGATAGCCAATTATTTCAATATAAAACTCTGTTAATAGCTAACCTGAGACTGAACACGCTTTTTCCGTAGCACAGCGAGTCCTGATTGACTCATATGTTGAGAACTCATCCCACTGGAAGCATCCTTTTTCTGGGGTCCATGAGAGCCTGATTGAAGGTTTCCATCCTTGTACTGAAAGTTGCCAGTATTCATTCCTCCATGTTCATTTCTAGAATTGAAAAAAAGGCCCGTACTGTTCTTATCCATCGATGAAGTAATTGATTTTGAAGCCATAGAATCACCAGAAAGCATCCGCATTTTCAATGGATACCTATCTCTTGCTGGATTGAACTCTATTCTATTTCTCTCCACCGCATTAACGTCTTCTTTAATATACTGAATATCTGTATGTACCTAAAAGTAAAAGCTTGAATTCATCAATCTGATTAATATGTACACACGAAAATATATACATGAGAACCGATTTTTTTTTAGTTAACTATAACTATTGAAGAACATAACAAATCATTTCACAAATAACTCTTGCATCACTTAGGACAGTCAAGAGTGCCACTTAGGAACTTAGTTTTCCGACTAAGCCCTGCAAAGAGGATCTTTTGATTTTAGAAAACATAATATTTACGTACTCTTTGTCAAACAGTCCATCGTAAGGAATCAAATCAAAACTGGAATCAGTTCTGACCAAGTAAGATGCACTAAACCAATAGTACAAAATGACAAGCTATGAGCAATCACTGTTTCAGTAGAGTAAAACCAATGCAATAAACTTCAAGGCACAAACCTGATTAAGCTCGCCAAGTTTTTCCTTTCTTACACACTGCAAGAAGTCCAACAGGATTTGCATATTTCTTTCAGCTTCTTCCTGCTCCAGTTTTCTCTTTTTTTCTGAAAGCAGAGACAATAGCGTGTCCAATTCTTTCACCGACACATCACAACCCTGACTAAGGAGCACAGGGAGAGGTCACAGTTGACATCATACACGAAAGATATGATACAGAGGAAAAAATAGTTTTAGCAATTATTCCATCAGAATGGAAACATCCAGTAGAGAAATCAGAAAATTTGTACAGATTACACGTTAAACGATGGTTACAGCAGATCATTGCAAGTCAGTTCTATTGATATACATAGGTGTCTTACATATGGATATGCATGTCTATGAACAGGTGTATTTCATACGTATCGGCACAAAGGTTTACAAGAAGATAACAGTCTATACAAATACATGCAAGTTGCAACTGGTGTACAAGAATATACACTCCACACTATTGGCAGCCAAATCAATGTATGGGGAACATATGTTAATGGCTATAAAATTCAACAAGAACTAGATCCAAAAAAAAAAAGCTGACTAAAAACTTCAGTATGCCTTAAACTAATAGAATCCAAGGCTAAAGATAATTCTCCCACTCGCCACGAATGTCATATATGTCTATATACGTACGTATCAGTAAAATAATGAAACAGTCCCGGCAAAAAGTTTCCGCACAAACGCACACTCTGATTGATGGAAGAGTCCATCAGCAATCTTGACTCTTATGGTCCATCTTTCAGACCCAGCAGCATAAATTCAGAAAATATGAAATAATGAAGGAGTTAGATATTCATAACTTTATTGTCATGAGAACTCACCTTTTGCATTGCTTGGCGAAACTGTTCTACAGGGGAGGCACTTTTTGACACATGAGAAGCAGTAGTTTTCTTCAATAGCTACAATTTGGTACAGAGAAACCTTACAACATGAGCTGCATTGTAGATAAATAACTTCACGGTGTAAATTCCGTTGAAAAAAAAAAGGCATCAGGATTAAAATCCAGTACAACGGCATCTACTACCGGACTTAGAACTAAGCATCAGTTAAAATAAAACAGCATATGAGTCATATACAAGGTGAAGATGGCGATTTATATAAAATGACGATTTAGATGTCTCTATTTTTCCATTTAGTTTGCATAAGAGGCTTGTCACATGAGACAAGCCATCTAGTAAGTAGAATGATTAAAGAATGAAAATTTGAGTGTCATTAAGATGTTAGCTCATACAGAAACCCTCCCTCTCCCTCCTTCAAGCATTAGCAAATTTGAAAGAAAATCTGGGCGGACGGCATTGACCAGCAGACAGTCAAGAGCATAACCTAACTCATATTTAATACTAAACATGCAAGTGAATCCCATTAGATTGTGTTGACCAGATGATTGTCAAGAAATACCACAACTCATTTCTAACATTAACATAACTCTTTGTGTTTTACTCAAGAAGTCCACTATCCACATGTGAAAGGAATCTATTTAAGAGATACATTACTGCCTTTCTTGTGACCATGATAACAAACTTCTTTGATGTACTTAACTTCTATATTTATTGAGGAGAAACTAGACTGCTAAGGAAATGCAAATTATCATAGGACTCTTTAAAAAGGGCTTCTGGTACTAAGCCTATGTTGTTGTTCTTCTTGTTGTTCTAGTAGGACTCTTTAAAAGGGCATCCTAAAAGGGTATGACTCGGTTCTTTAGTTTCAGTTTATCTTCCAACATTCTCATCCTTCTAGGATTACAAGAACATTGGATTTTAGAAGGCACCCTCCTACATCATGTCATTCCTACAAAAAAATTCTTTTACAAGTCTGAGATTGCTTGCTACCAACCACTACTAAAACTCAAACCTTCATGCATACTGGCTATTAGCAAGTTAGCAACTCATAAGAGATGCTCAATTGCCGATAAACATTGTGAATGGATTTGACTCCATGTCAACATAGTAGCCTAATTACTACGAGTTAAAATGCAATAACTAAACCATGGGAAATTCGCATGTGGTACAAACAGCAATCAATCTAAGTTTTCGACTTACACAAGTACCGAAGTGATCGTTTTCCAAGCTTACAATCACTGTTTGTCACAGACGTATAAATTGTTGGGTTGTTTGGTCTTTTTATATCCCCTAGTGAGAATAGTACAGTCCATGGGCTTCTTTCACGTGGAAGTAAAAGGCTCGTGATGAAGGGTGCATGTTATAATCATTTCAAAGGCAATCATCAATGAGCCGTTGTGTGGCTTGTGGATTTGGGGGGATTCACAGAATATATGATAGTTGAAGGGGTGATAGAAAACAGATGGTGGATAAAACATTTCCATTGCTGTCGTTCTTCCTAGATAGTAGCGTAGAGTAATGGTAAATTGGAGTTTGTTACCATTTTAACTCAAATTTTGAGTGTTGATTTTCCATTGTAAATCTTTCTTGTTCTATTAGTTCAATTGCTTGAGTTTCCATAATTGTCAGCCTGTTGCACTTATCTTGCCCTTTTAGTAGTTTTATTGGACTTCATCAGATAAACCAAATAGACCCATTTCAATTTTCCAAAGTCAATAACCCTCTTCCGCACCAAAATTCAAACTGTACACCATAAATTATTTGTTTGGCATATATACAATACCTCGGATGAATGTCCTATATTTTTCAACATGTGCTATGAACAAACAAAACAACCGCAGAAAAAAAAGAAAAGCAAAATAATGAAAAATGAACTACTGAAAAATAAAATAAAAATAAACCTTATCAAGTAGGAAATTAGGGAAAATCTGATTGCTGCTGAGGTAATTGCTGCAACAAGGGCAATCGTTCTTGTTATGAAGGTGAGTAATGATGCACATGTAACAGAAGCTGTGTCCACACGCCGTTAGGAAAGCGTCGTTTATGATCTGCATACAAATCGGACACAGCAGCTCCTTATCCAGATCCACCGAACCTCCGGTTACGGTCATTTTCCCACCGCCAGCGGATGCCCCTCCACTGACCTCGGTGAGAACAATATCGGAGGAAGATTCCACCTCCGGCTTCACCGCCGGGACCCGTGCCCCCGTTGATCCCTCATCCATGTATTTATTCACTGCTGTTTATGAATCTCAAGACGTGAAAAGCATCAGCCGTGGAGACGGATATTCGGTTCGGGGCCCTGGAAGTTGGAGATTGAATCGGAGTTGCCGACGGCGATAGAGACGACGGATGTAACGAATATGGAGCTGTAGGCCCATGGCTCTTTTATGAAGCCCATTACGGCCCACGACATCACGGTTTTATTTATTTTTTTATTTAATGCCCAAGTTCTTCGGGTATTACTATATACAAGGCATATAATTTACAAGGTATGAGAAAATTACCAAAATACCCTCATATATATACTTAAAAAAAAAACTTCCCCTCCCTCCCCCATTTCAAACACAGCGTTCTTTTCTCTCTCTCTCAACAACGGCGGACAAAACCCTCTCTCTCTCTCAACGGTGAAAATCCGCCGACCACCACAACACCACCACCATACACAACCGGGAAATGAAGACAAACCTCCCTATCACCGGTGGAAAGTCCGGAGCCGCCTCTTCTACCGCCGCTCCAAAAGTAATCCTAATTTTTAAACCTAAATTTCAATTTGAAAACCCAACTATAATTTCTAAACCTAAATTATATAATACTTAAATGTTGTGGAAACATATCCAAAATGGTTCTAATTGTGATTTGGTAACACAAATTGGGGATTTTTGTTTGAATTGGTTACGAATTTGTGGGCGTCAAATCTGCACATGTCGGGGTGTGTTTCGTATGAACACACACGAGATGCTTGACCACATATCGTGTATTAGCGCACGAAATGCAAACTGATGAATCAGTTTACATTTCGTGTGTCAATACCCGAAATGTTGGTGAGCATTTCGTGTTTATGTACACGATAAAACTTCCACATTTCGTATATTAAAACACGAAATGTAAACTGATTCATCAGTTTGCATTTCGTGTGCCAATACACGATATGTGGTCAAACATCTCGTGTGTTTAAACACGAAATGATCACCAATATTTCGGGTATAGCCACACGAAATGTATACTGATTCTTGAAAAACAAGAAATGTTGCTTATTTATTGTATCTTATTTAATTTTTTGTAGAGACGTAAACCTGCGACTGCCTCTAATAGAAAGAGGAAGGCCGAGGAGGCGGATGCTATTAGAGAAGCTGCACATACCAAAAAGAAGCACGACAAGAATGTCGTGATTGAGCAGGTTGTGGATGATGAGACAGATAGTGAGGAGGGTACAAATTTTAGGACGGGCTCAGAGGGGTCGGATGAGGATTCATCTTCTGGTACTCGTTCCCGAGGTGCATCTGTGCATGAGGCACAGGATTCTGGTGATGAGGAGGAGGAGGTGGTGGAGGAGAGTTTATCTGTGAGGCCTCGCAAGAGGCGGGAGGCACTGGCCAGAAAGGGGAAAGGGGCTAAGGATGAACAATGGGAGCTTAAGAGTAATCCTGGTGGCGGCCCGGAGGTGGTTGAGTTGTTGTACGGGTTTGGTCATCACCGAGCCCGTAAGATCTGGGAGAACGCCACTTGTGAGCCGGTGTTGAAGCGGCAAACCAGGCAGCAGATTCTAGATAAGTAAGTATATGATTTGTTTATTAAATAGTTTTATTATTTGTTGTTAGTGTTTAAACCTCCTCTGTTCCAGAAAAACAGTCCCATTTTGACTTTTTGTTTAAAAAAAAATTAAAAAAAAATAAAATGAGACTGTTTTCTGAAACAGAGGGAGTATTAATTTTAATGTTTTGTTTGGAATCAACAGGTTCTCGCCTGCTTCTTTACCGGAGGATGATAGAGCTTGGTGGGCTCGTGTTGAGCGTACGGGCCTCCATTGCCTACATGATGCTGCCATTCGCCGGCCTAGCATGGCGCTCCTAATGGTGTTTGTGGAACGGTGGTCTCCCGAGACCAATACCTTCCACATGCCGTGGGGGGAGATGACGATCACTATGCATAACGTCACTCATATCCTAGGTATATTCTTATTTGTTGTATATTTTTTATCAATTTCATAAATTTTATCAATTTCATAAATTTTATCAATTTTATTAATTATTTCATTTTCAATTTATAGGTATCAGCTGTTCAGGTGGCCCTGTTACGAAGGTGGTTCCAGAGCCTAACGTAGCCGGTATCAGGGCACGCCTTAATGCCTGTCGGAAGGGCACGACGTACTCTTTAGATGGCCTCCGCCGTTGCTTTGAGACCCTTTCTGACATGACCAACGACGAGCGTGCTTCCACGTACATCATGTTCCCCCTGGCTCCACGCTGTTCGTGGACAAGACCCAGGATAAGATGCCCTCAAACTACCTTTCATTGTGCGTGGATATTGATAGAGTGAGGGATCTCTCCTGGGGGACAGCTGCGTTGGTATACCTATAACAGGAGTTGGGGAAGGCGTCTAGATATAGATGCAAGCAGATTGGTGGTTGTTTGAGTCTTTTAGAGGTAATATTTAACAATCATTTAATAATTACAACATGTATTTATTGTTATAACATTGTTTACTTATTTATTTCATACATTTGCAGGCCTGGATATACGAGTATTTTCCGGTTTTCCGGAGAGATATTGACCCCTCATGGAGGGAGGGCCAACCGAGAGCTCGTAGATGGGTACGTACTGATACGGCAGGAAGGGAAATGCCCCATCTATTGAAGTTCCGGTACACCCTGGATACGATGACGGTTGATAGGGTGAGTTAGTTATATTTAAAGTTTTACAATTTGTTATACTTGTTATTTCTGTTGACGTTGTCTAACAAATTCATTTTTAGGTTTGTTGGACTCCCTACGGTACCACCCCAGAGGCGTTTTTTCCGGTCTCATACTTCTGTGGGGTTATACGCTTTCAGGATATCACTGAAGCGTATATGCCTGATCGTGTTACCCGGCAGTTTGGGATCCAGCAGAAAATCCCCAGAGACCCCTTGGCCACCGGCCGTGATTGTTCGTTGATGGCTGGTCAAAAGGGGTACAAGAAGTCGTATGGAGCGCGTGATGATATATGGGAGGATTGGTTAGAGGACGGCTTGGGGGTTTTCGATCCAGAGCGTCGATGGGGGCCGTCCGTGAGTGTCGTGACCCCCGAACCCCGCGGGCCCGAGATCGCGAGCTGCACGTCGACTTAAACAATAAACTCTAAAATAATAGAGATAAAAATTTCCTTTTATACCAAAAGAGGATAACACAAAGTTTTGGGAAAACAATTTAACAACGACAATGTACTAGTGTAAGACCCATAAGCTCACACTACAAAATAATAAAATATACAAATCTTAGTGACGTCAAAGTGTGGTACAACTATCCCCAAAAGAGTTACACATTTATATAATGTAAACCCACCAATATACACTTTCCCCAAAAGCTCAACCCTCGCGACGTCCTGTCTCGTGATCAGCGAGTCTAATCCTTTCCACCTGGGGGGGGGTTAAGGAAAAACAAAGACAAAGGAAAAGGGGGTGAGATAAATCTCAATAAGTTACTAATGCAACTACATGACATGCTATGATGCAATATACAATAATAAATCATAGATATCACATAACAGTTATCACATAGCAGATAGCAGCGGAAATAAACACATAACAAAGGATATAGCCAAGGTTTTCCCAAACTGATATAACCAAATAAAGGTCGCTGCGCAGCTTCAATAATCAACAAAACATCATCTTCATAATAGCATGAAAGCTGAAGAGAAATCCCCCGGTACCGGATCCAATAACAAAGTAATGTGCCACAAAGGGCGGGAACCATGCCACAAAGTCATGCTCCAAACGTCTCAACCAAGGCCGATCTGGAAGAGGGAAAATAAGGGCAAAACAATGGTCGACACCATAATGGACTTGGCCGGTGCCATCACAATATCTCACATCGCCCGACACAACCACAAATACCAGCTGGACTTTCAAATAAATGCTAAGTAATAAATACTAGCTTAATTAAACAACTTAGGGTTCCAAAGTAGGGAACCATACCAAGAAGTCACCAAGAAAGTGAAATGAACCAACAACACACAATTAAAGTGTTCCAACAATCTTAACAATGATAACACAATTCCCATATCACATTTGACCACAAAGGATCCAGTTAACTCAAGAACACGACCAAAACTACTCACTCATCTCGAAGAGCTCAAAAAGAGCTTTAAAACGATAATTTATACTCCTAAAACGGAGTCCGGATGAACAAGATATGGCCCTCGAAAGATTGGACAAAAAGGGAAATAAATTTCACAACAGGGGAGAGGGTGCGCGCGCCTCCTATGGGAGGGTGCGCGCGCCTCCTGAAGTCAGAAGGAAAATGCGCCAAAAGGTAAGTGAGGGTGCGCGCGCTTCAAATAAAAGGGTGCGCGCGCCTCCATCAAACAGAAGGTTTTTTGTTCAAGAGGGGCATAAGGGTGCGCGCGCCTCCTTGCCCGGAAAGGCAAATTCCGGCCAAAAAATCTGGGTTTCTACCATTTTCAATCCAAAACTCAAACCAAACTCAAATCTTCACCATTTCACAAATACTTGGAACCAAGACTTACAATATACACAACTATGATCCAAAACAACTTATAGACTTGCGATGGGACTAAATAACATCTAAAACCCAACACAAGATTCAAATACCAAAATTTCACAAAAATGAATAAAAATGAAGATTATCTCAAAATCAACCAAAGAAGCAATAAATGGAAATCATAGTATCATCTAAGCATAAGATGAACATTTTTAGCATCAATGGGGGGAAAGTGACTTACCCGGATTTTCTCAAAGTTGATGGATTTCAAATATTTTTGGCCTCCTACGATCCTATCGACGATCTAAACAAGATTCATATTTTAAGAAATGAGAAATAACAAGAGGAAGAGGAAGATAATGAAGAGAGAAGGAAGAGAAGAAAAACTTACCATAAACAAGGAGAGAGAGAGAGAGTTTGCTGGGAATGGTGAGGGAGAAGGGGAAGAGTGAGGGAGAAGAGAAGGAGTAGGGAGGGAGTAGTTAAAAATGATTTGAAAACTTACACTTAGGCCCCCTCCTCACTAAGCTAGCACAAATAAACCCCTATCACCTTTCTACCCAATTAACACAAATAAAATGCTAGGCATGAATTATTATAACACATAAAATGCACACATAAATATTTAAATAAATAATAATTTAAATAAACAAATAATCAAATAAATAAATAATTATTATTTATTACTAATAAAATAGAGCCTAGCTTTCGGGTCGTGACATTCACTCCCCCTTAAAGAAAATTCGACCCGAATTTTAACGAGACTTACCCGAATTAAAAAGCCACGGATATTTCCTCTCGATCTCATCTCGGAGTTCCCACGTCGATTCCTCGACATTGCGATTCCTCCAAAGAACTCGAACCAACGCAATGCTTTTGTTTCTCAATTCTTGGACTTTGGCATCTAAAATCTGAACCGGTCGTTCCTCATAAGTCATATCGGGCTCAATATCCTCCGGTATCCTCGGTAACACGTGAGATGAATCATGAACATACTTCCGAAGCATAGAAACGTGGAACACGTTGTGCAACAGGTCTAAAGATAGCGGTAACGCAAGTCGATACGCTAGAAGTCCAACCTTTCCCAAAATCTCAAACGGTCCAATAAACCTCGGAGCCAATTTACCTTTCTTCCCAAACCTCCGAATACCCACCTTTGGAGATACTTTCAAGAACACAAAATCACCGGTCTGAAAACTGAGACCTCGCCTTCGGTTATCTGCATAGCTCTTATGTCGACTCTGGGCTGTTTTCAATCGATCCCGGATAACCCTGACTTTCTCAACCGAATCCCGAAGCAAATCAATACCCAAAACTTTCGCTTCACCGACCTCGTTCCAACAAATAGACGATCTACACTTTCTTCCATACAAGGCCTCATACGGTGCCATCTCGATACTAGCCTGATAGCTGTTGTTGTAAGAAAATTCCACTAACGGTAAATGTCTATCCCAAGAATAGGAAAGGTCTATCGAACAAGCTCGCAACATATCCTCCAAAATCTGAATGGTCCTCTCGGATTGACCATCGTTCTGAGGGTGAAAAGCTGTGCTGAATCGCAAATCTGTACCCAAAGCTTCCTGAAACGCCTTCCAGAATCTAGAAGTAAACCTCGGGTCTCGATCTGACACAATACTAACCGGAACCCCATGCAATCTCACAATCTCATCAATGTAAAGGGTCGCAAGCTTCTCCATCGAATATCCGATGTCAATAGGCAAGAAATGGGCACTCTTGGTCAATCTATCCACTATTACCCAAACACTGTCATACTTCCTACGGGTACGAGGTAGTCCCGTAACGAAATCCATAGTCACATGCTCCCATTTCCACTCGGGAATCTCTAACGGCTGAAGTAGTCCCGCGGGTCTCTGATGCTCGGCTTTGACCTGCTGACAAGTTAAACACTTAGAAACATACTCCGCTATTTCCCTTTTCATATTATTCCACAAAAAATGTTGCTTCAGATTCTGGTACATCTTTGTACTACCCGGATGAATAGTATATCTCGATTTGTGACCCTCATCTAAAACTTGCCTCTTTATTCCACCAACATCGGGTACACACAAACGATCACGGAAAGTCAAAACTCCGCTCGAACTCAAGGAAAAATCCTCGAAATTCTTTTCCTTCAATTTACCCATTATCTTCACCAACTCGGGATCTTCTTTCTGAGCTTCCTTTATCCTCTGAATTAGGGTCGGAGATACCCTAATATTCGCAAAAATAGCCCCATGTCTCGATTCACGAGGAGACCAATCTCGAACATTCTCAAGCATTTTCCACTCTCGAACCATCATCGAAGCCACATAAGACTTCCTACTAATCGCATCGGCGACCACATTCGCCTTTCCTGGGTGATAAGAAATCGTACAATCATAATCCTTCAACAATTTCATCCATCGGCGTTGCCTATTATTTAACTCTTTCTGGGAGAAAAGGTACTTCAAACTCTTGTGATCGGTAAAAATTTCAAACTTCGCCCCATAAAGGTAGTGCTTCCATTTGTGCAACGCAAAGACTATCGCCGACAACTCCATATCATGAGTCGGGTAATTCTGTTCACTAGGGTCAACTTCCTCGAAGCATAGGCAATCACTTTTCTGTTCTGCATCAACACACAACCCAAACCCTCTTTCGAAGCATCACTGAAAATTACTAAATCGTCATTTCTGTTCGGCAAGGTCAAGATCGGTGCGGTAGTCAACCTCTTCTTCAATACCTCGAAGCTACTTTGGCATTTTTCACTCCACACAAACGGTACATCCTTCCGGGTCAACTGAGTCATCGGAGTAGCAATCCTCGAAAACCCCTCAATAAATCTTCGGTAATAACCGGCTAAACCCAGGAAACTTCTGATCTCGGTCACTGACTCGGGTCTCTTCCAATCCACTATGGCTTCTATCTTTGAAGGATCCACAGAAATCCCATCTTTTGAAATAACATGACCCAGAAATGAAACTTTCTCGAGCCAAAATTCGCATTTACTAAACTTAGCAAATAATTTCTCCCTCGCAAGAACGGATAAAACTGTCCTCAAGTGCTACTCGTGCTCCTCTCGGGATTTAGAGTAGACGAGTATATCATCAATAAAGACCACCACGAACGAATCAAGATAAGGATGGAAAACCCGGTTCATCAAATCCATAAATACGGCAGGCGCGTTCGTCAACCCAAACGGCATAACCAAGAACTCGTAATGACCATAACGGGTGCGAAAGGCAGTCTTCGGGACATCCTCCGATCGAATCTTCAACTGATGGTACCCACTCCTCAAATCCAGTTTAGAAAACACAACTGAGCCTTGAAGCTGATCAAACAAATCATCAATGTGAGGTGGAGGATACTTGTTCTTCACCGTAACCTGATTCAACTTCCGGTAATCGCTACACAATCTCAAAGAACCATCTTTCTTCCGCACAAACAAAACCGGTGCTCCCCACGGGGAAACACTAGGGCGGATAAATCCTCGATCAAGTAACTCTTGCAACTGGACCTTTAACTCCTTCAACTCTGCGGGAGCCAACCTATACGGTGCTTTCGAAATCGGAGCCGTACCCGGTAAAAGATCTATACAAAATTCTATTTCACGGTCTGGAGGCATATCATATTCAGAAGAGAAAACATCGGGATATTCTCTAACTACCCGAACACTCTCTAAACTAGGGGATTCTTTCCTAGTATCAAGAACACTAGCCAAATACCCCTCACAACCAAGGTGCAATAATTTTCTCGCTTTCACATAAGAAATGATACGAAAATTTCTACTAAAAGGCATAGCCTCAAAAGTAAACTTAGGCACATCGGGAATAGAAAAAGTAACAACTTTCCTACGACAATCAACAGAGGCATGAAACTTGCTCAACCAATCCATACCCAAAATAACATCAAAGTCTTGAATAGGAAGGACTACCAAGTCCGCACACAAGACACGACCACATATAACCACATCACAAGCACGAAAGACTCTATCAGTCACCAAACATTCTCCTATAGGGGTCGACACCTCTAGCACATAGGGCAAAGACTCAGATGCAGCATTTAGTAAAGAAGCAAATTGTACAGAAATGTATGAATGAGATGATCCTGGATATACTAACGCTCGTGCGCTCACACTAGATATAGAAATAATACCTCCAATAACTGTGGGATCATCTGTGGCTTGTTGTTGATTCATTGCAAACACTTTCCCTTGGACCTTGGGCTTTCCCGTATCGTCCCTTTTCTGACCCTGAGGAGCCCCAGCTCCTACCCCAGTCGGTTGAATTCAATTCCTCGGACAATCCCTCACATAATGCCCCATTTGACCACAATTGGTGCACTTGCCTTGTTTCTTCCAACAACGGTCCTCCGAATGACCTTCCCTTTGACAATACGAACAAGGTCTCATATTTTGGTTCCCTTGGTTCCCGGAAGTAGTACCCGGGTTCCTTGGGATCGGTTGCCCTCGGAACTGAGATTGTCCCCCAAAGTTACCTCGGTTATCAGAACGGGATTGTGGCTTGCTTTGCCCTCCCGACTTGCTCGGGTTAGCTACCTCGGTCTTCCTCTTATGTTCCCCAATATCTTGCTCTATAAGATAGGCACGGTCCACCGCATCCTGGAACGTCACAATCCTCTGGGCTATGAGCTGAGTACGAATAGAAGTCTTCAAACCCCGGATGAATCTCATAGCTTTCTGCTCCTCGGTCCGCACAAGATAGTCACAATACCGGGCTAATTCTGTGAACTTAGCCGAGTATTGAGCTATAGACAACAAACCTTGCTCCAAGTTGAGAAGCTCGATCTCCTTTCGGTTCTGATCCACTACCGGAATAAAATGCTCTTTGAACTTCCGCACAAACAAATCCCATGCGTACACGGTGTGAGTGTCATCCCAACTAGCCTTAACTCCTTTCCACCAATGTTCGGCGGCACCCACAAGCTTATAAGCCGCGAACCGGACCCTATCCTCGTCCGTTCACCCAAACACATCAAAAATTTTCTCCATAGACTCAATCCATAATTCGGCCTTCTTCACATCGGGCTCACCATCGAACTCTTTTGGCTTCAATTTCAGAAATTGCTCTAGCCCATATCTCGGTGGTACCACATGCTCTTCTCGTGGCCCTTGATCATGAATGGCCTTCATAACGGCCTCAAACATTCCTTGGAACATTGCCCGGTTCTCTTCCTGAAGATCATTCTGATTCTGTGTCCCACTAGAACCTTCACCTGTTCTTCTTCTAGCCATTGGAAACAATTACCTGCATAAAACATCAACCGTTACTCACTCCGAACACAACTACCCTCCTAGGTCATACTAGTCCACCTGGACTTATACTTAGAGCCAAACCATAGCTCTGATACCAACTGTCGCGACCCCGAACCCCGCGGGCCCGAGATCGCGAGCTGGACGTCGACTTAAACAATAAACTCTAAAATAATGGAGATAAAAAATTCCTTTTATACCAAAAGAGGATAACACAAAGTTTTGGGAAAACAATTTAACAACGACAATGTACTAGTGTAAGACCCATAAGCTCACACTACAAAATAATAAAATATACAAATCTTAGTGACGTCAAAGTGTGGTACAACTATCCCCAAAAGAGTTACACATTTATATAATGTAAACCCACCAATATACACTTGCCCCAAAAGCTCAACCCTCGCGACGTCCTGTCTCGTGATCAGCGAGTCTAATCCTTTCCACCTGGGGGGGGGGGTTAAGGAAAAACAAAGACAAAGGAAAAGGAAAAGGGGGTGAGATAAATCTCAATAAGTTACTAATGCAACTACATGACATGCTATGATGCAATATACAATAATAAATCATAGATAGCACATAACAGTTATCACATAGCAGATAGCAGCGGAAATAAACACATAACAAAGGATATAGCCAAGGTTTTCCCAAACTGATATAACCAAATAAAGGTCGCTGCGCAGCTTCAATAATCAACAAGTCATCATCTTCATAATAGCATGAAAGCTGAAGAGAAATCCCCGGTACCGGATCCAATAACAAAGTAATGTGCCACAAAGGGCGGGAGCCATGCCACAAAGTCATGCTCCAAACGTCTCAACCAAGGCCGATCTGGAAGAGGGAAAATAAGGGCAAAACAATGGTCGACACCATAATGGACTTGGCCGGTGCCTTCACAATATCTCACATCGCACGACACAACCACAAATACCAGCTGGACTTTCAAATAAATGCTAAGTAATAAATACTAGCTTAATTAAACAACTTAGGGTTCCAAAGTAGGGAACCATACCAAGAAGTCACCAAGAAAGTGAAATGAACCAACAACACACAATTAAAGTGTTCCAACAATCTTAACAATGATAACACAATTCCCATATCACATTTGACCACAAAGGATCCAGTTAACTCAAGAACACAACCAAAACTACTCACTCATCTCGAAGATCTCAAAGAGAGCTTTAAAACGACAATTTATACGCCTAAAACGGAGTCCGGATGAACAAGATATGGCCCTCGAAAGATTGGACAAAAAGGGAAATAAATTTCACAACAGGGGAGAGGGTGCGCGCGCCTCCTGAAGTCAGAAGGAAAATGCGCCAAAAGGTAAGTGAGGGTGCACGCGCTTCAAATAAAAGGGTGCGCGCGCCTCCATCCAACAGAAGGTTTTTTGTTCAAGAGGGGCATAAGGGTGCGCGCGCCTCCTATGGGAGGGTGCGCGCGCCTCCTTGCCCGGAAAGGCAAATTCCGGCCAAAAAATCTGGGTTTCTACCATTTTCAATCCAAAACTCAAACCAAACTCAAATCTTCACCATTTCACAAATACTTGAAACCAAGACTTACAATATACACAACTATGATCCAAAACAACTTATAGACTTGCGATGGGACTAAATAACAACATCTAAAACCCAACACAAGATTCAAATTCCAAAATTTCACAAAAAATGAATAAAAATGAAGATCATCTCAAAATCAACCAAAGAGGTAATAAATGGAAATCATAGTATCATCTAAGCATAAGATGAACATTTTTAGCATCAATGGGGGGGGGAAAGTAACTTACCCGGATTTTCTCAAAGTTGATGGATTTCAAATATTTTTGGCTTCCTACGATCCTATCGACGATCTAAACAAGATTCATGTTTTAAGAGATGAGAAATAACAAGAGGAAGAGGAAGATAATGAAGAGAGAAGGAATAGAAGAAAAACTTACCATAAACAAGGAGAGAGAGAGAGAGAGTTTGCTGGGAATGATGAGGGAGAAGGGGAAGAGTGAGGGAGAAGCGAAGGAGTAGGGAGGGAGTAGTTAAAAATGATTTGAAAACTTACACCTAGGCCCCCTCCTCACTAAGCTAGCACAAATAAACCCCTATCACCCTTTTACCCAATTAACACAAATAAAATGCTAGGCATGAATTATTATAACACATAAAATGCACACATAAATATTTAAATAAATAATAATTTAAATAAACAAATAAGCAAATAAATAAATAATAATTATTTATTACTAATAAAATAGAGCCTAGTTTTCGGGTCGTGACAGTGAGCGCATCTGATCCTGTTATTTCTCAGTATATGCAGTGGTTTCTGGCTAGGACTCATGTTCGGATTACTAATCCGAATCATGATGGCCTAGTTAACGTTCCACCTCCGCCTAGGGTTGTAAAGGCACGAGATATACTACTTTCAATGCTCACGGATGACAGGATACCCGCGGATGTCATAGATCAGATTAGACGGGCGCACGAGCTATTAGGAAGTCCCTTTTAGGTACTATTTCCATTTTATTATCACATTTTCATTTTTTAGGGATTTGATTCTTTATTGTTTCAGTTATGGGACAGAGGTTGTCAATTAATGATTTGTAACCTTTAATTTCAGGTTGGAGAGAGTATGCCCCAGGTTGGAGACGCGTGATGATTTGGTAGTTTATGTTTTGGGATATGTTAATTTTGGGATACATTGTTTCTGTTTGTGATTACATACATTTGGTAGATTATGTTATGGTTTGTAAATTTTAGGATATGTTTGTAAATTCTGGTTACAAAACAAGTTTATGTTTTGGGATTTGTTAATGAATGATTTGTGATTCTGGTTTGATGTATTGGGATCCGTTTGTTTCAGTTTGTGTTTCAGTTTGTCTTTTTTTTTTTTCCAGTAAAGATACCATCTCGTGTGCTTATACACGAGATGGTATAAAGCATCTCGTATAAATACATATGACATGTTTTCATTCATGTCGAATGAACCCATACGACATGTAGTCATTCTTGTCGTATGAACACACACGAGATCCATTGTTTCTAGGTAATTAGTGTATTTCGTGTGAAAAAACACGATTTGTTGTGGTTAACTCGTGTAAAGTTCATACGACCTGAACACATATAACTCGTGTATATCCACACGAGATACAAATAACCCATAAAAAAAAAAGAATTACATACATCATTTAATACCAAAAATTCAAAGGCCAAAACAAGAATTTCAATACTACATCAAGTGATCCAAAAATAATAGTACCAATACACTATACACATAAACTATGGCCTATTTCCTGCAATTCGTGCTTCGTTCGCCATAATTGAGAGTCGGTTGAATGTTTCTATCCGAGTTCTGTATGGCATGATCAGGTTACTTGTGCTTGGATCACGTTGATCCTCCCAATATAGTGTTACTGATGGTATCGGGTAATCACTATCGGACATGTGCAGCTACAAAAGTAATTAAATAGTCAAATATAACAAATTTAAAAAAGATATTTAAATATAACGAATGTAAATAAGATAGTTAAATATAACGAATTGAAGTATCATACCAATATAAAATGGTTTCCCACATGTCCCAACACAAGTGTGTCTGTGGGTGGTCCTGTTCCTTGTGGTACAGTCACTGGTAGGCATGTGAAGCCAGCGGTTTGCGAGTACGAGACAAACACCACATTATACACCGTGGCAACGATGTGCCCTATCTCTGGGATTATCAACCAATAATATTCCGAACAAGGTGAGGCATAGTGAGTAATGCGACTATAGAGCTCGTCCATATCTCTCCAAGGCATAACTCTCTCATAAAGCTCGCGGCGATGAAGCAGCTCCTTGGCACAATCTGAGCGCACTCTTTGCCACATCTCCTCAGTTCTGTATATTTGCGCTGCTACTGCTCTATATCCACAATTTCCATCACCCATCACATCTGTGAAGCCATCAATAAATGGGACAATGATAGGTGTAATCAACATCCTATACCCAGAAGTATGTATATCATTGACTTGTCCATTTCCACGACCCCGTCCCCATCCCCGACCCCGACCCCGACCCCGACCTCGACCTCTATCTCTCCCACGACTTGAAGCAGCTAGTGGTGGAAGAGATGTAGGAGTAGTAGGGCTAGATGGTGTAGTGTTTGAAGCTGATTTCGGATTGGGTGACTCCCGCGACATCAAACCTGATTGGGTTGATGCAATAAATAAAGATCTAGACCTGCTGCTAGTGGAGGGTGGTGTAGTGGGGACTCCAAAATGTCTGTCGGTACGCTCCCAATTTGACAGTACTCTACAACTGGTGGTCCGAGGTTTATTTGCCTTTGAAATATGATCCGGCTCAGAAGCATCTCCGGTTTGTGGATGTAGCCCTTCATTTATCGTTTGGAATAACCTTCTCTTTACCGTTGCAGGTGCGTTCTGCAGTTCATTCAACACAGCTTCAAAATCAGGCCCAGTTGGACAATATTCTAGTTCAATGTCCAACTTCTTCCAGAAAGCATGAATCGAGGACAACTCTATCCGGCCCCCAGACTTTTGTATGCATGCAATCTCGTGACTACATGGAAGTCCATGTGTTCGCCTCAAGTAACACCCACAATCTGAATCATCCATGACATTACCCCCACAACGACTCCGCTCTTCTTTGATGATGTCCAAGGCTGCCTTTGACACTCGCCCCAATATGTCGTGATACATATCACATGTCTTCATATCATTTGGAATTCTGCTCTTTGATTGCTCCATACTAGCTTTGATTGTTGTTATTTGGATTTTCATAATCTCATGAACCTTTTTTAACAATGTGTCAAAAGTAGAAGAAGCACTCCCCAAGGCCTTCTTCAACCTGTTATGCTCACTCTTAGCCCTGTTTGTGGTGTGGGTTCCGAAGTGTAATAACTGATCTGTGTGCATGGATAAAATACTCGTAGAGTATGGACCAATCCATGTCTCCCGGAGGTATGTCAATAAATCAGGATAAGAGCTGTAATGATCGCAA
This sequence comes from Campanula takesimana, assembly GCA_026119855.1. NCBI lineage: Eukaryota > Viridiplantae > Streptophyta > Magnoliopsida > Asterales > Campanulaceae > Campanula > Campanula takesimana. Next base: position 144,388 of record JAOWBW010001713.1, read on the forward strand.
AACAATTGCCAACGGGTGTCCCACTCTTCGCGAGTAGCGGCTGATATTGCATAATTGAATCTCTTCATGAATGATAGTGCGAACTCCGGGCTACTAGTTCTACCCAACGCCCTCTTTCTAACATTGACTTCGATATGACTTCGACACAAATGGTGTGCGGTCTCAGGAAATACCATTTGGACAGCATTAATGAAAGCCAAGTCACGATCAGTTAAGAAAACTGTTGGCATGTGGGGAGTATGAAAAAGACTTTGCAAATTCTTGAGTGCCCACATGTAATTCTCAGTCTTCTCATTTTGGAGGAACGCATATGAAATTGTGAAATTCTTCCCCGTTGAAGTAAATCCTATAATCTCAAGGAATGTCATTCCATAGCAGTTGGTGTTGTAAGTGCAGTCACCTTGTACTACATATGGAAAACAGTTAAGCATATCCGATGCTCGTGGGTGAGAGAAGAATATGTCACCGATCATGTCACTCTCATCGGCTTTCCTCATGAAGACGATATATTGCTTATCCTCGAGTAATTTTATGAATTGTTGAAGAAAGGTTTTCCTTGTCGTTCTTGTGACTTGCATTTTGTGAGGGCATTGTGGACGTGTTTCAGAGTACTCACGTTCTTCTCATCCTTCCTCTTTAACATTGTTAGAATGTTATTTGGACGCACCGAAGACTGACTTGCGCTACACACCTCCTCATATTCAGAACTTGTCAATTTACCCAACGGGTGACCTTCGGGATACGTTGGAAAGTCATGATTATGAGAACCATTCTTCACAACATAACCCCATAACCCATCACCCTTTCTTTGGCCCGGATTTCAAAATTACACCCAATCTTCTTCGTACTAGTCAACCTCACATCCTTAGCTTTTTCGGACCTGTACTTGCCACCAAAATGGCATACAAGCTTCGCGTAGCCTAGGATCTTGCCACTTGTCTTCCTCGAATCTCCTATAGAAAGGGTTATATTTTGACGGGCCGCGATATCCCGTTCGTGTTTAACAAGCGCATCCCTATTTGAAAATAATAGGGATGTATCGAATTGACCACTGACATCCGGTCCCTACAAATTGTATTACCATCAATTAGAAAATTGCAAAATAAACATCAGGCTGAATGACATTTCGTGTACGTTTATACGAGATAGTCTGGCAAATTTCGTGTAAATATACACGACATAAACACACTTATCTCGTATGAGTGTATACGAGGTCAAACATTACATCTCGTGTAACAACACACGACACATAGCATACAACTCGTATAGTCGCACACGAAATAGAGTAATATCAGAATATAAAAATCCAATCTTGAAAAACAATTTCGTTTCAACATTGGATTTTTATTGTGATTTTGATCAAAACACCAAATATAACTTTAAAAACTTACTTCATTGCAGCTTGGATTTTGGTTTTGATGTGGAGAATTTGGTGGCAAACCTTCTTCTTCAAAAATATATTCCACAAGATCAAGATCAATGTGATCATAAAGACTTGGAGAATGTTGTGGAGAATCCATAATATGTTGTTAGATGATTGAGAATTAATGAAAATAATGGGTATAAATTTATGGGTGTTAAGACTTGGAGAATGGGGTATTGTGGAGTATATCAATGCTGCATGGGAGTACAGCAATGGTGTTTCTCTGTAGGGTTAAGTGGTCTGCGTGTTATCGTGTTTTATGTAAGTGTTCAGGGTGTATCTCGTGTGTTTATACACGAGATACTATGAAACATGTCGTGTAAAGTCACACGATATAGTCTTTTTTTTCTGGTAATTATGTCGTATGAACAATACACAAGATATAACGTTTAATTTCGTGTATTGTTCATACGAAATGTCTTCATACATGTCGTGTATTACCACACGACACACCTTATCATAAAAAAAATATATATAAATAAATGTGGTAGGTTATATGATATTGTATGATGTTGGTTCAATCTTATATGTAATCATTGTTTGTTTTCCAACTTATTATAACAAGAAACATATAATCTTTTTTCACAAATATGATAATTTCAAATATATAATCTTTAGTAGTTGGTATTCCTCTAATGTACAACTTATCATTAACCTCGTTTGGTAAATCATCGAAATAACTTAACTCGTTATATAACATGTTTAATTAACTCATTGTATATAATCTTGATTAGAAATATAACACCATAATTCATTAATTTAACATAGTATATGCACATCATAACATCGTTTGTTAGTTGATAAATAAAGTGGTATCACTTTAACCTAATGAATGTGATAGGTTATATATGATATTGTATTATGCATTATAACATGTTTAATTACCTATTTAAATATAATCTTGATTATAAACATAACACCACAATCATTTGTTAGGTGATTATAAATAAAGTGGTATCACTTAAATGTGACAGGTTATATGATATTGTATGTCCAATATGACGTTTGTTACTTGTCATGTCTAAGTGTATAAATTTTGCTCAATTAACAACACAATTCAACAATCTAACATAGCATACGCGTATCATTAACATCATGTTGCAAATCATCGAAGAACATCTTCATTTGGACATGTCGTGTGAATATACACGAGCATAGGGCAATATATCGTATGACTTAATACGACATGTGTGACACAACATGTCTTATAAACTATACACGACCTGTTCATATTCATGTCGTGTATGGTTGTACGACATATTATTGTATAACTCGTATAAATGAACACGACTGAACATTTTATACAATTGGTATATCTCGTGTGTTTGTACACGACACAAAGCCTTCAAGTCGTCCTTTTGCACACGACACGCGAAAGGTAGTTTGCCATTATTAGTGCCTTGTATGTAATATGCAGTGTATATAGAATTTACCAAGTTCTTCGCATATTAGTTCCCGCTTCTCATTGCTATTACCAGTTACTTCTCATTGCTATTACCAATTAGTTAAATCGCTCGACGTACCTAAATTGCTACTACTAGTTAAATCGTGAGATGTACATGAATGAATGGTCATGGTTTGAGTACATATCAACTAATTTCACATACTCCCTCTGCCCATAACAAACTGCTCACTTTGCCATTTTGAGCGTCTTATTAGAAACTCTCAATTACCTAAAACGATAAAAAAAAATCTTTCACTTTCCCCACTTTCTCTCCCATTCCCACTCCCAACACATAATTTTCCTTAAAAAAAATTCTTATTTTTATGGGAAGTTTGTTATGGGACAGAGGGAGTACAAGGCCAACCCCCAAAAAGAGTAGAATGCTCCGTCAGGAGTCGAACACACCCGCTCTAGCAAGAACTTATGCCCTCCTCTTTTGTCATCCAGCTATGCCTCAGGAGAATATTTTTTTCTTTTTGATGCTTAAATTTTCCAACTAATCTTGGTAACAGTAGTTTCGGTGACTATGACCACCCTTGGAAAGTGTCTATGGCTGTCAAAGTAGAAGCTGAGACATTTTTTACTTACCCAATTTTTGTAATTACTTTTCAGTTATAAAATTAAATTATGAATAACATTAATCCAGCGTAGTATTTTCGTATCAACGGTAGGTAGTATTCTTTCTTTTTCAAAAAAAATGGTCTCATCTATTTTTTTTCTCAATTCAAGTGAAACTTAATTACATTTTAATGTAAATTTAATCAATTCGGTAAATTTTAAAAATTATAATTAATCCCTAAGCTAATAATCACCTTACAATTAATGCGAATTAATCATATCGGCCTACCAAACGAGCTCTATGATTGTTGTTATTTACACCTGTAATTCATTTAGTATACTCACACAGTACATGTTTAAGACTTCAAATGGTAAATTGACATTAATATTCTATTAAAATTCATTTATATTAATCACTAAAAAGTTAAATATATTATTAGTATATCAATAGAATTGACTGACAGTATTTTCTATTTTAATTTTTTTACTTCACCAAAAATTACGAAAAAAAAATTCTGGCATAAAACCACCCCAAACTTCCCCAGAAAGCACAAGAAATGACAGCAGCAGCAGATTAGTGTACTAATTTATTGTCAAAGGAGGCAGAGGCACTTTCCCTCCATTCTCCCTCCCTCCCTCCCAAAGTTTTGAGAGAGAAAGCCCCAGCGGAGAGAGGAGAGAGAAAGCGACCGTCTCCCACATTTCCCCTTTCTTCCTAAACCCTAACTTGAAAAACCCCTCTACAGCATTCTTCGCACGGTAAGTTTAATCACGAAATCTAACTTTTGATCTTCCAGCTATCATTTTACGAAGCGTTTATTCCATTTTGAGGACAGATTGCATGGCTTGGTTGTGATTTTGTGCTTGTATGATTTGCTGCATTTGTATTTTACTGTATGAGCTTGTATTTGATTTTGCTCTTCATTCCAATTTGTTGTATCTGATATAGATTATGTCTCCGCACACCGTTGCCATTTTAGTCAATGTTGATATCATGCAGTTGATTTTACAAAATCAAAGTTTCCCTCTTTGTACTTACTTGCTGTGGGATTTGACTAATTTATCGTTTCAGTCTGTTTTATGTTTTTTTTTTGTAGATTTGTCTTTCGTAAAGCTATTTTTTGGGTTTATAGCCTCAGCGAAAATTTATAAAAAGTTATTTATATGCGCATATCTAATTTGTTAGCAAGTACTGTACTACATTGTGGCTGGCAAGAGTAAATTCAGATGTGTTTCTGTATGACCTCATGGTTGCAATCATGCGTAAATCTTTTGGTTTTGCTTTGGTGGTTCAAGTGGCGAAGCCACATTGAGCTAATGGGGTCATTTGACCCCAGTGGCGAAGCCACATACAAGCAATGGAATTTTGGAACTTGTCAATTTTACCCCTTTAAATCTTTTAAAATGTTTTTTTATTACTAGAAATGATGAATTTATATATTTTGACCCCCTTAGTTCTGAAAAAAAAAATTGCTCAAAATTATTATTTTGACCCCCTTCTATACTAAATTTGGATACATCAATTACAATAGTTATCTCAAATACAATCTTGACCCCTTTCCGGAAATTTTTGGCTTCGCCACTGTTTGACCCCATTGATTATGTAGCTAATGGGGTCATTTTTACCACCTTTAAGCTTAGGAAATAACATTTTACCACTGAAATCATTTTTTTTCAAATATGACCCTCTTTAGTTTCGGAAAAAATGCCGCTATATCATAATTTCGACCCCCGTCTTATGGAAACCTGGCTTCGTCACTGGTTGTAGGGGTGGCAAAATGGGTGTTTTGGGTTTACCCATTAAAGTTAAAAATCCATTGGATATCCGGATATTTTAACTTTAATGGATACACCCAAAACACCCATTTTGCCACCCCTAACTGGTTGGTTCTCATGATTATTTGTGTTGTTCTTTGATTAAATAGTACTATAACCGCATTTTGGTGTATCTATACCTCTTTGAGCACAGTGTTTTGAGGTTGTTGTATGTGTCTTGTAGCACTGGCAGACCTACCCAAGGGGTTAAGGGGGTCGCGGCCCCCGTTTGCCAAAAAAAATTTTTTTTACTAGTGCAATTTTTGTAAATTTTAAATTAACTAGTGCAATAAATTAATATTTGCCCCCCTTTCAATGAAGGAAAAAATACACTAAATTTTTTTCTTGCCCCCTTACACTAATAAAAATAATTTTACCCCCCTTCAAAAAAATTCAAAAAAATTCCTGGGTCCGCCACTGTCTTGTAGGGACATTTGTGTAAATCGGTGGGTGACTATTTAAGTTATTTGAATTGCTCAGTTCTGTCGATGGTCTTATGTTCCTGATTTATGCTTTTCTTAACAAGTGAGCAATAGCGCTGCTTAGTTCATGTTCACAATTAAAAAAAAACATATTTGATATATCTAGACATACAGTTACTCGTGTCATAAAAATGGCTTTGGCTTTGGATTAACAAATTTGCTGCATGCTATTAGAAAAAGATACTTCTCTGTGGAAGTTCAGATATTCGATATGACTGATGCTTCTTTTGCAGCTCCATTCCAGTATTTGGGTCTGTAATGTGTGATATTCATATACCAAGTTACTATGCCACTCCCTAAACCGGTGCACTCTTACTTATCAAACCAATAGTAAATTTGAAAATTCTTTGGACATTCATTTTGGGACGGACTGAGTATTTATTTTATATTGTGTATAATTGGAATTGTTGGGGAATTGTGGTATATCCGTGCAGTTCATGTCCATACAATTCTGATAATGGTGAAACAGAACAACCATGCATACGAATAATATGAAAGTAATCAACAAGAAAAGAACATAATATTTGTTAACCCAGTTCGTCAACAACAATGACTACATCTGGGGGCACTGCCAAGCCAGGATATTTCACTAATATCACAATATGTGTCTGTTTACAATAAAGCCTACTGCCCTATATAGCAAGGAGATAACTTATCCATGTAAACACTCCTATCACAACTAAAACCCTAGACATGCTTCTACCCAACCCATCCATGGAATGCCCCCAAGGGCTAGAACTCACCTGGCTCTCTTTGTGACTCACAGATTCTCTCTGGCTATTTTTCTAGTGTACACAATGTTTATGGCAATCACTTGGTTTATATAGGCAACACGTCCAAAACCTAAACTAAGTAGGAAACCCAAAATAATTAAATTCCTAATTCCACTTAAACAAGGAATCCCAAGGAAAATTAAATTCCAACCTAGTCAAACAAGGAATCCCATTAAATACTTATATGACTCAAATTTAATTTCTTTTTCCTTTTAGGTTTTGTCTCCACAACCCAACAATCTCCCACATGGAGACTAAACAAAATCACGTGACTACCATCTCCGTCAAAACTCCCACCCGAGAATGACTATTCACATATTGTCACCACTACATTCGACTTTTGCCAAAAGTATCATCATTAGGCTCACCAAAGCCTAAACAAACGAGTTGAAGCGAAGCGTAGGTCTTCAACATAACTGCCGGAAACTTCTCTTACCCTGAGTCTTCACTTCCCAAAGTGATCCTCCATGCAATTATCTCCGCTCGTCTGTTCCTTGTTTCTATCCACGAACCTCTATGCGACCGCGTGCCTTCACAGTCTTGGTCTTTCTGTGTACCAAGGCAACCTATCTGCAACTAGTTCTGGATAACGCTCATGTTGGTCAAGTTGTCGCTCTTGCTGGCCAGCCTTCTCAACCAACATACCGTTCCTGGCGAAATTTCTCCCACCATGGCGATCTCGGCCCCCGCCATCCTCGCATTCCAGGCAACAACCCATGCGAAACGTGTTGTATGTGGTGTACAACATCATCTGCCTCACGAGGTACCAAGTTAGCTACCACGGCAATTCTTCACATCTCACAGCCGAAGGCGACCACACAACCTTCCTCCTAGCTGCTTAATGGCCAATCAAGTATCTTTTCCATGCACCTTTGAATTCTCCTGCACATCTAGCAACTTCTGCATACCCCATACGCTTGCTCTACATATTCTGTACCCTTCTGCACGCTCTCTGCATGTCTCTGCACAAAATCTGCACGTGCGCTGCACGGAATCTACACGAACCTGCACGTGCATTGCACGAATTATGCACATCTGCTGCACGTACCCCGTATGGCTATTGCCTGTGCTTACACATGATCTGCACACCTATGCGATCAATCATCTATCAAAGTCTGGAATACTTGAATCTTTCTCTCTTGCAACTTTCATAATCCAAATCCGTTGCCCAAATTCGCACCAACGAATTTCTATGTTGATCAATCTCCGCCTATTATCACTGCACCCACAAATCCTTAATAACACGATCCGTCTAGATCCCTGCAAACCCTAGCAACAACCAGATTTTGCAACCCTGATCTTGGATCCACGTCCTTCTATGATTATGTTACCTGCAACCTTGATCTGAATTCATGCAGTCCCAAATCCATCCAAATTTATGAAACCTTGATCCTATTTGGTCTTAGTAATCATAAAATCAAAAGAATTTCTGCAACCCCTAATTCTGATTCGCGTTCCTGCAGCCACATTCAATCAACTAGGACAGCCCTGATCTTCCTAACCGGAAGCTCTGATACCAGTTGTTGGGGAATTGTGGTATATCCGTGCAGTTCATGCCCATACAATTCTGATAATGGTGAGACACAACAACCATGCATACGAATAATATGAAAGTAATCAACAAGAAAAGAACATAATGTTTGTTAACCCAGTTCGTCAACAACAATGACTACATCTAGGGGCACTGCCAAGCCAGGATATTTCACTAATATCACAATATGTGTCTGTTTACAATAAAGCCTACTGCTCTATATAGCAAGGAGATAACTTATCCATGTAAACACTCCTATCACAACTAAAACCCTAGACATGCTTCTACCTATCCATGGAATGCCCCCAAGGGCTAGCACTCACTTGGCTCTCTTTGTGACTCACAGATTCTCTCTGGCTATTTTTCTAGTGTACACAATGTTTATGGCCATCACTTGGTTTATATAGGCAACACGTCCAAAACCTAAACTAAGTAGGAAACCCGCAACGATTAAATTCCTAATTCCACTTAAACAAGGAATCCGAAGGAAAATTAAATTCCAACCTAGTCAAACAAGGAATCCCATTAAATCCGTATATGACTCAAATTTAATTTCCTTTTCCTTCTAGGTTTTGTCTCCACAACCCAACAGGAATTCACTGATAATGGGGGAATACGCTGTATGCTCGAACTCATGTCTTCCTCCGTCCCTTCCACTTCCATGTTACTATTCAGTTACCCTTGTTAAATACAACATGTTATGCCATGAAGACCTCTGAGGCGTTGAGTTGGCTTAGACAATGTACTTCTAGCTTCTTCAATGATCATATCTTGCGCACTAATACATTGTGCGGCCTTTTCAGGTTTTGGCTCCTTTAGCTTGTCTTCTTGACGCAAATTATCTTCTGCGAAGGCTAACTGGCATTGTTTATCCTTGTTAAACTAGTTTTAGAAAATATTAATTCCCGAAGCATCTGTTGGGTTCCTATTCCTACTTTCATGCGACTTTGTAGTGAATTTGAATTAATTATCATTTTCGTACAACTGTTTTAGAGTGCATACAGGATTACTTTTACTTGTTATTGGTGCATACTGCATACCTGCTTCTACAAGAGTTCCAACTATGTGTGCTCATATTTATTCACCTCTGATTTTATGGATTTTTCTTTTGCCGTTTGTGTTCAAATATTTAAGGTTACCAGGTCTGGCAAAAGATGGAAAAAGAAGGTGGTTGTTCCCCGCCGCTACCGCTGCCACCAGCAGTAGTTATACCACCCAGTGTAAAGCTGGAAAAAGTGGATCAGCCTAAGCGAACCATCATGACTAGGCATGGGTCAGGGACAGCAGGAAGACATATCCTCTTGAAAACAAATCATTTCAAAGTTTCTGTCAAGTACCCGGATGAAATATTTTATCAGTATTGTGTATGATATTGACATCCTTTTCTGTAAATTTTGGTGTCTATGTACTTTGCCTGAAATAATATTGAGTTATACTATGCAGGTTTCCATCTCCACAGAAGATAAGAGAGTTATAGAGAATAAGGGCATTGGAAGGAAAATCCTTGATAAACTATACCAAACATATTCTTCTGAACTTGCTGGGAAAAGATTTGCGTATGATGGAGAGAAGAGTTTGTATACTGTTGGACCTCTCCCGCGAAACAACTTAGAATTCATTGTTGTGCTGGAGGAGTCAATTGCAAAGCGGTATGTTCATTTTTTTCAATCTACTTAGCCATGTAATAAAATTTACTTTGTCTAATATGTAGAATGTGTTCCTCTTTTTCTGGCAGTGGAAGTCCTTCGCACAATGGGAGTCCCTGTGAATCTGGTAAAAGGTCAAGGCGTTCTTTGCAGTCAAAAACTTTTAATGTAGAAATCACTTACTCTGCCAAAATACCGTTGAGATCTGTTTCTCTAGCCCTTCAAGGAGATGACCCAGAAAGGCTTCAAGATGCACTAAGGGTGCTTGATATTATTTTGAGACAGCAAGCAGCTGATAGGTACGCCATTTCTTCCATTCTGGATGACTTGTCTTGTTGTTGTTTGCTTTCAGATCACCGATATGAAAGTTTTTGGTGCAGGGGGTGCCTTTTGGTGAGGCAGTCATTCTTTCATGATGACTCAAGGAACTTCACTGATGTTGGAGGGGGTGTTACAGGATGTCGTGGATTTCACTCTAGTTTTCGTCCAACTCAGGGTGGTTTGTCACTAAATATGGGTATGATTAGAGCTGCTAATTCTTACAACCTTTTCCATGCTAGTCACTTGCTCGTTACTTATGCATCTTTTCTATGCAGATGTATCAACTACCATGATCCTGACACCCGGACCGGTGATTGATTTTTTGATGGTTAACCAGAAGGCACGGGATCCTCGATCTATTGACTGGGTAAAGGTAATAAACTGCCTTCTGCATCCTATAATCCTCTTGATTTATTCCTTTGTTTATCCACTAATTGTACTCTTATTGAACTGTCAGGCGAAGAAGATGCTGAAAAATATGAGAATCAAGACTACGCACAGCAGTATGGAATTTAAGATCATAGGGTTGAGTGAAAAGCCGTGTAATCAACAGTTGTAAGTGTTCATTGAATTGTAGATTTCTATTATTTGCTTAAGAACAGGTTGTTGTCTTACTTTCCTTTTTCTCTCCCCAAGTTTCTCCCTGAGGGTGAAAAATAGCGATGGTGTGTATGTTGATGGGCAGACTACGGAGGTCACAGTTTATGAGTATTTTACTAAACATCGTAATATTGAACTCACTTTTTCTGCGTACACGCCATGCCTTGACGTTGGTAAGCCAAAGCGCCCCAACTATTTGCCTGTGGAGGTTTGTATTTGTAAATTTTCTTCTTTTTTGGACTTATTTCATTATTGATAAAAAAAAAAAAAAAAAAAAGAACTCATTGATATCATTCATTGTATTCCAGCTCTGTTCTCTCATCTCCCTCCAAAGATATACAAAGGCATTATCTTCCTTGCAAAGGGCATCCTTAGTTGAAAAGTCAAGACAAAAGCCTTTAGAGAGGATACAAGTTGTGACTGATGTAAGTTAATCTTGGTACTGTAATGCTGGGAAGACTAGTGTCTAGATTGCAATTTTAATGCTCATTAATTGGCAGGCCATGAAAAACTATCGTTACGATGATGATCCCTTACTTGCTGCTTGCGGCATTTCAGTTGAGAAGCAGCTTACACAAATTGGTGGTCGGGTCCTTGAGGCACCAAAGGTATTGCAATCTATTGATGTAAATATCTGTTGCTTTCCCCAGAATACAGATAGACTGCAGATTACCTGAAATTTCTGCGATCTGCAGTTGAAGGTTGGGAACAATGAAGATTGCATTCCTCGTAATGGGCGGTGGAACTTTAATAACAAGGTAATGTCATGTATTTGGTATATATATGGGGGGGGGGGGTGTCTCTTTGTATGAGAACAGGGAAAGATGAGAAGGTGGGGTGCATACAAAGTGACTTGTGTTTATATATCTTTGTTTGGCCACGTTCAGGAAATATAGAATTTAACTTGCAACTGATGACCCGTTTTAATTTTGATAGAAACTATTTACCCCCATAAGAATAGAACAATGGGCTGTCGTTAACTTCTCAGCTCGTTGTGATACAAGTCATCTTTCACGGGAGCTCATCAACTGTGGAAGAAACAAGGGCATTGTAGGTCAAGCTATATATTTCTCTTCTTATACATACTTTTTCTGTCAGTGTCTTGATATGTTACGCTTCAATGTTATTGGTTCTCTCAGCACATTGATCGACCTTATACTCTGATAGAGGAAGATCAACAATGTCGGAGATTTGGTCCTGTGGTGAGGGTAGAAAAGATGTTTGAAAAGATTTTATCGAAACTCCCTGGTGCCCCCCAGTTTCTTCTCTGTGTATTGCCAGAGAGGAAAAATTCTGATATATATGGTAATGTATCTATTTATTTTGCATATTTGGTAGTTGCCGTTAGATTCATTTTAATGTTACTTTACATGTGTAAAGGGCCATGGAAGAAAAAAACTCTTAGTGACTACGGAATTCGCACTCAGTGTATCTCACCAACTAAGATCAATGATCAGTACCTTACTAATGTTCTTCTGAAAATCAATACTAAGGTATTAACATCAGAGCTCAGAAATTATCTCTTACTTCTTTCATTCATCTTACACCTTTAGTTTACCAGCTTATTTTCCTTGTTCTTATTAGCTTGGAGGTATCAATTCTTTGTTGGCAATAGAGCAACCCTCTTGTATACCCTTGATTAGTGATACTCCGACGATGATATTGGGGATGGATGTCTCTCATGGGTCTCCTGGTCGGTCGGATATACCGTCTATTGCTGCGGTATTGCTGCTGTGACAATTACCTTGTGTCCCTTAGTTAATCCTGTTGCGGTCTCATAATATTTGACGTGTCTAGGTTGTTGGCTCGCAATCTTGGCCCTTAATATCAAGGTATAGAGCAGCTGTAAGGACTCAGTCATCAAAGGTGGAAATGATTGAATGCTTGTTCAAACCACTAGAAAATGGTTCTGATGATGGTATAATGAGGTATCAAAAGTTTAGATTGTCTATTTTATTGTTTACGTTATGCATCAAGTATTTTCATTTTACTGAAGATGGTGTTTACTTGCATCAGGGAACTGCTTATGGATTTTTATGATACAAGCAATGGTCGCAAACCAAGTCAGATTGTTGTATTCCGGTACTATACCACTTTTTTTAAATTAACGCTGTAGCCATTTACCAGTGACAGTCGTAGGTTGAGCAGAACATTTTCATAGCAGTATTTACATCTGTGATGGTGTTTTTGGATCTTTATCCTTGTCTTCTTTGGTGGGTGGTTGTGCCTAATGTCTGGTTGTGCTTACACGTTTTATGGTTGACACCCACCTTCTTTAAGCTGTACTCCCTCCATCCCATTTCGAATTGCAAAATTTTCCTTTTTAGTTGTCTCACTTAAATTTGCACAAGCCTAAAATGGTAACTTTGTACTCCCTTCGTCCCCGAGTAAGAGTCCTACCTCCCATTTGCACGGAGATTAAGAAATGGTGGAAGTAATGTAAGTGTTGTGAGTGTAAAAGTAAAGTAGGAGAGAGAATGAGTGGGAAGAATAGTAAGTTGATTGGTGTTGTGAGTAGTAAAGTAGGAGAGAGAATGAGTGGGATGAATAGTAAAGATTCTTTGCTATTTTAGGAATGAGACTCTTACTCTGGGACGTACCAGAATAGAAAGTAGGACTCTTACTCTAGGACGGAGGGAGTAGTATTTTTTAATATTTGGGACCCTCGTACACACACCAACTATCATAGTTACTATTCCCTACTCCACTACCATACCACAACACCTTAATATTATATATTTCTTCTTAATCCTGTGCACGACGATTTTTTTGCCATTTGAAATGGGCCGGAGTGGTGAGTATCTGTTTAACATTTTCTAATCGTGATTCCATTTGCGAGTTCAAGAAAAATTAGTCTTTGCATTATCAATTCCTTATTATTTCTGGATTATGCTTACCTTTTCTCAGGGATGGTGTAAGTGAATCACAGTTTAGCCAAGTTCTGGACAAGGAGCTGAACCAAATGATACAGGTGATTGTATTTAGAAAATGATAACAGAAAAATGCAGAATATATTTGTTTTAAAGATTTTATGCGAAATTTCGCCAGAAGGTTGTCAGTGTGCATGCATTTCTTTTATGAGTCAACAATCAATTAATTACTCCCTCCCTCTGTCCTGGAATAAATGTCATAGTTGACAAGTCAATGTTTTTAAGCTTTTAGTTATGTTTCCTTGATTGCCCCTCTATTCATACGGGTAGAGTGACACCTCCTATGGCATTGCAATGCTTGTGTCTATTAGTATAGGAAGATCACCAAACTTCGTACCCTATTTTTAGTAAGACGACATTTATTTTGGGGTAAACAAAAATGGAAAGTAGGACATTTATTCTGGGACAGAGGGAGTAGTATTTAGTCCCTCCACCCCAGAAAAAGAGTCGCATTAAGCTTTACTTGCTTGGAACTTCATGAAATTGCTGTAAATTATTTCTTCTCTTGGAAACTCAATTTTTTATTTGGGATGGATGAAAATGGTAAGTGCGGCTCTTTTTTTAGGACGGAGTACAACAACAAAACCTTAGAACAGAGAGTGCATTCGATACAAATGTTTCAAAATCATTTTAAATGTTGCTGCTGCAGGCTTATCAACATCTTGGCGAGGTCGACATTCCAAAGTTTACAGTGATTGTGGCTCAGAAGAATCACCACACGAAGCTGTTCCAAGCTAATGGCCCAGAAAACGTGCCTCCTGGTCTGCCACCCTAATATGGTGTCACTTTTTATCTTTCTTCTTGGTTAAGTTCGAGGTGTTTACTGTATTTCTGTGTGTGTACTTGTCACAGGTACTGTAGTGGACACAAATATTGTGCACCCAAGAAACTATGATTTTTATATGTGTGCTCAAGCAGGAATGATTGTGAGTTCCTAACTTCTCCCATTTTATCTGTACCTAACTACCTATAGTAAATAATTCATGGTTTTAGTATGTGCTTTTCTTTGTTCATTGGGTGGCTGCACCTCCGAACTTGTTGATTATCCAGACCAAGTATAAATCTAATTTTATCTTGTAATCTTGGAGTCCATTTAGAAGGAAAAAACTCAAGTCATAAGGTATATATTTTAGCTTTCATTTGCTTCTTAAGAATTTGGATATGTTAAGTCACAACTTCTGTTTCTTTGCATGGGATAATGAGATATAAATATTGGTCTCTCAGCTTTTCTTTCTTATGATTCTTGCTCAGACATTTGGAAATATCTAACAAGAAAAAAAAGGGTACAACTGAAAGGGAGATAATTATTTATTTTACTCCTGTCTCAATACGGGAAATGTTTAATCAGTCTTATCCTAATATCTCGTTGCAATATCATCCTTTAATGTAAACTTTAAACCGCAGGGAACTTCTCGTCCTGCACACTACCATGTCTTACTTGATGAGATTTGTTTCTCTCCTGATGATCTGCAGAGTCTCATCCACTCCCTATCTTACGTGTATGTATCCGAATCCAAATCTATCTAAATTCTAACGTATCATTATGTGGTTCCGGTTTTGACTCTCACAGTATTCATTCTTCCTTTCTTTACAGGTACCAACGAAGTACTTCGGCAGTTTCCATCGGTATTCTCACACTTCACTTATTCAACTTCTCTTTTTCTAGTTTACATGATCCTTATTCCCTTTTTATTTATTTATTTATTTATTTATTTATTTATTTTTTGCAGTGGCACCCATCTGTTATGCCCATCTTGCAGCCCAGCAAGTGGGACAGTTCTTAAAGTTTGAAGATTTGTCTGAAAATGGAAGTGTCACATCTGCTGGAATTGTTCACGTCCCTGAGCTCCCCAGGCTGCATATGGATGTGGCAGGGTCAATGTTCTTTTGTTGAGGTGATGTTTGTTTAACTCTTCTAAGTACATAACCAGCTACCGTGTGATTGGTTTCTCAATTATGTAGATTCCTTGTTGGTATAGGTTACCCGTGACTCTAGTTTCTCACTATATCAGGTCAGAGAAATAGAATCTTTTGCTAGTTAGAAAGCAATTTTTGGGTTAGTCCAGGGGCAGTATTAGGTTTGAAGTTGATTATGTTGCTAGTTAGAAAGCTATTTTTGGATTAGTTCAGGGGAAGTATTAGGCTTGCATTGCAGCTATAATTATGCTCAGAGTTCTAACTAAGCCTCTTGAGGGCACTGGAAGCTATTGTTACATTGTCTTACCAACCTTTTGGATCAATATATGTTTTAGCCAGTAATGACATGGGCGGTTTCTTAACTACGAATTCCTCCGTCCCAAAATGAATGTTTGAAATTGCGAATTCATTTTGGGAAAGAGGTAGTACATCACTTTCACATTAATTTTGTAATTGTATGCCCTTTCTTATGATTTTTTTCCCCCTAGTGTTGGTCCATAAAGCTAATAAGAGAAATTTGGGTAGCTCTAAAATGAGATCAATGTGTGAACACATACACATTTAACTTATCTTTCATATGCTTTGGGAGTGGGGGTTATTTGACTTATAAAAAAAAGATTCCCATGCTTTATCTTTTATGGTAGCTTTAACTTCCACTACTAACTTCCAACTGCACTAGTGTTAGTAGCAGTAGTACATTCTATTAATGATAACATTTTAGGTATGCTTTTTTTTTTTTCCTCATTAAGTCAAAGGTGTTAATGCAATTACCTTTCTCTGTTTTCTCTCAAATTACTTCCACTTCCCTCTCACATAAGGATGAGGAACCACTGTGATGCTGAGTAAGGTGTAATTCTTCTTCGTAGCGGTCAAAATTGATAACTCATCTGATCTCGCGTAGTATAGTTTTGTGATGGTTGCAATTTTTTTAGCCATCATATGGGATCGGACCCAACAACCATCGAAATTGACGACTCGATTGTTGTAATTTCTCGTCTCATAATTAGTGTCACATTTGGGAAAATGTGATTTATTTGCTTGTATGTTTACTCAGTGGTGGAGCCACATCATGTCCAAGGTGGTCATTCGAACCCCCCCCCCCACCCCCCCCCCCCCCCCCCCCCCCCCCCCGTTTTTTTTTTTTTAATAATTGTAACATATCATTCATTTCAATGCAATTGTCATCGTTTTTACAAACTCCGAGTCTATTACAGATCTATTGTCGTGCCTATTACAAGTTCATATGGAGTTTCACCACTAGAACCTATTACAACGATATTTGCCCTACAAGTTGATGAAGAAATCTCTTATAGATGTCTTGCGCCATCTGGTAGTTTGTTTGACATAGACGTCTTTGCGCCAGTGAAATTGTTGCATATAGTACCGAAAAAAAACCCCGGAGAGTAAAAGATTAATGAATGACGTAATGCATGACATATTGATACAATCACATTGGTTGTTGTATACTATTGTAAGTTCTACTTGTGAAAGCAAAAAAAAAGGAATAGGAATATATAGTCAAGAAAGTCCTTAAAAAGTTGGCTTTCTAAGTTGAAGAAATTCTTTGGCATTTTCCTCGGTCAGTCAAACAACCACTTTAACGGAGTCTTCTCAATAACTTTAACGGACATGGTTAACTTGGTGAATAAAGTTAAAGTACACTCAATTGGTTTAAAAGTTTGTAGTCAGAGACCACCCCACAAAACATTCATATATACAGCGAATGGTTTATAATTATGATGTCATTGAAAATTAATTAAGCATGACCCTTGAGATTTGATTAGGTATTGTGTGTTGCTTGAATTAGCGTGCTAAACATTCATTGTTTATGTTCATAATAGATAATGATAAACAATCTATTAATATTCATAAAATAATCTGTTCCAGAAAGATAGTTTCTTTTTTTTCGTTGTTGTTAGTACGAAAGAACTTTGAGCAATAATTAAAGTTACTTTTAATTATCTTAATGTGCTTTAATAACAATTTTTTAATTTTCATTAGAGTAATTAAAATTTGTTTTAATTATTCCTCAAAGTTTCTTCATATTAACAATGAAAAATGAGAGGCTACCTGTCTAGGACTAGGGATGGCAACGGGGTGAGTTCGGGACGGGTTTGGCTTTTCCTGAACTCGCTCCTAATTATTTTCTCCTAGACCCGAACCCGCCCGCCCCGGTTACCATTATACCCGAACCTGCCCCGCTTCGTTTATTCTTAAACATGTAGAAAAATTACAATTTTTTGTACAATGCTACTATTTTTAGTTTTAATGTTTGTTTATTATAAAAATGAAGACCTTAAAATAATTCTATAAAAACAAAGAAAACATTAAATCATTAAGATAAATTATAATTATACATAAATATTATTATCATGTTGAAAAATATTATAAATAAACTATAAATTTATGCGGGGCGGGTCAAACAGGGTGGGTTTATAGTAATCCCAAACCCGTCGGGTTTTGAAAAACGCTTCCCAAATAACCCAAACCCTCCCCATTAGGGGCGGGTCATTGCGGGCTTGGGACGGATTCCGTATTTTTGCCATCCCTATCTAGGGTATGATATTAACGAATATTAAAATAATGGACAACATTCATCATTATAACAACTGAATTTAATCATGTTAAATAATTGTTCAAAGGGACCTCAAAGATAGCTACTCCCCCGGTTTAAAATATCTGCCGCTTTTTGATCAAATTTAGTCCATAATAATTGTCGCTTTTGGATTAAATTACTCGTTTATCCCTACATTGGAAATTATTGTTATTTAATGATTATTTTTGTTGTGAGAAGAAATGTAGGTGAGACTGATAATAAATAAGGGTAGATTTGGTACTTTGCTCTTTAAACTGGTGTAATAATTACTTTTATTACTCCCTCCGGTTCAAAATAACTGTCACTTTTGGACCAAAATTTTGGTCCAAAATAATTGTCATTTTTGAGCTAAATGTCTTTTTTATCCTTGTATTGAAACTTGTTTTCTTTTATTAGTTGTCTTAGTGTGAGACATTAATGTAAGAAAGTTACACACTTAATAGAGGTAAAATTGAAACTTTTGTCATTAAATCATGATAATAATTGCATTTCTTAAGAGTTATGCAAATGCCAAAAGAGTCGATTATTTTAGACCGGAGGGAGTAATACTTGTGAAAAATGCTAATTTGAATCGGAGGTAGTAGTATAATTAGGTTAGGAATCTCATGCCTCAATTTAATAGCTTGTATTTGCTCTAGCTGACGCAATTGAGTTTCTTGGCCTAATTACTATCAAAAGTTTGTTGCAGTGATGTAGGAGTAGCAAATTGTCGAAACGATGTCATAGATGTCTCTTCTCTACAAAATACTCCCTCCGTCCCAAAACACCTTACACACTTTTGAGGATGTATGAGAATTAAAAAATGAATATATATATATATATATATATATATATATTCAAAAGTATTATGAGTGGAAAAGAGGTTGTGAGTGTGATAAGTTGAGTGGGATTTATTAGTGGGGCCCAAAAGTAAGTGTGTGAGTATGACAAGTGGGGTAGAGAGAATAGAAAAACAATATACTCCCTCCGGTCCCAAATATAAGCAAAAATAACTAAAATCACACCTATTAAGAAAGTAGTTAAGTTAGTTAATTGTCTTGATTTTATAATAAAAACATGTTAAAATTACTAATATATCCTCATATTAAATGTGTAATAAATGTGCACTTGTATTTGAAAATGAATAATTAAATAGGGGCAGTTTTGGTAAGAGAGTATTAAATAGTCTTGAAATCCCTTAGAATTGCTTATATTTAGGTAAAAAAAAAACTCACTTTTGTTGCTTATAATTGAGTCCGGAGGGAGTATTTTGAACATTTTAAGAAAGGGGACTTACCAATGGGACACCCAAAAAGGAAATATGTGCAAGGTGTTTTGGGACGGAGGGAGTATCAAGGATCAAGATTCATTTGACTCGAGATGAATTCACACATAATTGATACTCCCTCCTCCCAGCACAAGTGAGACTTCTTTTCCCTCCTCCCAGCACAAGTGAGACTTCTTTTCCTTTTGGGACGTCTCATTAAAAGTGAGATTGCCCAAAATGAAAATATTTCAACCCCACTCATTATCTCTCTTTATTCTCCACCACTCATTTTATTTAACCAACACTACTATTTATCTCACCCATTCTCTCTCTTTATTTTTCACAACTCAATTTATCCAACTAACACTATTATTTACTCCACTCATTATCTCTCTTCATTTTCTACCACACATTTACTATTTAGTGTGCAAACTACTCTAGTCCTACTTGTGCTGGGAAAGAAGGAGTATACCCATTTTTAGTAAGACGATAGATATTTTGGGACAAACGAAAATAAATAGTATGACATTTATTCCGGAACAGAGAGGGTGTAAGTAAGGGTGTAAGACATTATCTTAACCGATCATAACAAAGATTTGATTGTAGCAATTCCAAATTGGCGTATTATTCAAGGGAAGGCATGGTAGCTTAAGTCCTTCAACTCCCAAGTTTCATCTCTTTCTATTTTAGTCTTATTGTTCAGATCCTTAAAATAAAAAAAATAAAAAAAAATGAAGGTTTCCTTCAAATATTTTTTTAAAAAATGCAATGAAGTATGCTGTGCTTTTTACAGTATATTTTGAGGTTTAGGGTTTTATTTTTTTTCTGACTAACATATCGTTTAAAAAAAAAAAAAATTACTAAAAGGGTCAACAATTGTGTAAGACAACAAATGGTGGGAGAATAGTTTAGAAACCGGTCAAATGATTCTGAAGAAAATAAATTCCACTTGCCCATAATTTTCAACTTGGTTGGGTCCAATTTTTTTTATTATTTTTTTCTTTTTTTGACAATGTCGACACCCATAAGACCATGTACAATGGGGAAAAAAATAGGGTGTTGAATTGAAATTCACAAAAAAATTTGTGTTGAATTGCTCCAATGGTTGTTGAAATTTTTTTGTGTGAATTTTTTTGTGAAAAAAATTCAACAAGTGTGAATGGAGAAAATGTTCCCCGGTTTTGCCACGTGGCGCGTCTCTATTGGGCCAGCGAGGCGCGTGTAGTACACGCGCCGACAAGGGCGCGTGTGTTGCAGAAGGTCCGGCTTTTTTTTTTTTTTTTTTCCCTGGTGCTGACACTTGGCGGCTTCTGATTGGCTGACGAGTTTTTTTTTTTATCCCAATTATTTGAGCTCAATTATTTTACAAAAAATTTTTTTTTTTTTTTTTTTTACACCAAAATTCCTTAAAAAAAATTCTCTTTAAATTGACGTAAGTTTCATTATATTCCGACACAAAAAAAAAACCCATCTTTTTTCTTGAAATGGATCCCAATAATAACTATTTCAACACTAATCATAAAAATAAAAAATAAAAATTAAATTTTAAGTGGTGGGGTATAGGATGATGAGTGGGAAAAGTGTTGAATGGGGGATTAAACAAACCATTGTAGGGTGTTTTGTTGAATGAGTGTTGAATGGATGAGTTGGATGAGAGAGAAGCTGATGTGGAGTGATAAAGTGAGTGTTGAATGGGTTTTTTTTTTTTTACCATTGTAAATGGTCTAAGGAGGCGAGGAGTGGATACGGTCAATTTCTTAAACTAAAAAAAACAAAATAAATAAATTAAAATGGGTCGGTCCATTAAATGCGGTACCATCATTCGTGCCTTTTACCTGAACAGAGCCATGTTTTATTCTGGTGCTACCACTCACCCACGCGTCACTCTCTGACTAGCCAACGCTTTGACTAAAAATCTTACTGTGGGACCCACAGCATTTGAAGTCTGTGACGATACGTAAAGATTTGTTTGTTTTTAAGGGGGAGGGGGTAAAAGTGGAAATATTATTATTCAGAGAGAGTTGGGTTGGGTGAGCTCCAAAAGGAAAAAGGGTCTGGCTGGGCTGACGAACTACACGCCGACACTTGTCCCCCCTTGTGGTTTGATTGAGTAAATATTTCCTATTTTTTGTCAAGTTTTTACTGGACAAATGCCAAACAACTTCTCTTCTGTTATGTAATTGAGTTATTATTGGCAACTGTGTCGGTTTCCCCTTTTGTTTCTCATTTTACTCGTATTACTTACCCACTTCTCAATAATGTCTGATTTTTATTCCATTCATACCAAAAAAAAAAAAACAGGACTTCAAATTTACCCTCTCCCTCCTACTCTTCCTCATGTAATAAAGTTTTTTTTTTTTCTTTTTTAACACTCACTCATGTAATAAAGTTAAGAATTAGGGGTAGTTTCTTGTGAGACCGTTCAATATTGTTAAACTGATTTTTTATGAGCTGACCCGCCCGACCAAAAAATTATCTCTTTTTTTTTCTTTGCCCTCCGCCTTTTTTTTTTTTTTTTTGGTCTCTTTTTCTCGTCAACGAATATAACACTTTCAATAAAGAAATGTAACACTTTTTTGTTTGAAATGTAACAATGTTTATTCAGAAATGTAACAAATTTTTTGCAGAAAATACATTAAGGAAAACATTAGATTGACTGCAAAACTACTGTTATATTTTATAATAAATGAATGTAACTTTTTTTTTCATCAATTGAAACAGTTTTTATTTTGAAATGTAACATTTCTTTCTGAAATGTAATAGTTTTTATTCTAAAATATAATCGTAGGTTTGCACAAAAATGATTGAGGATAACATAAGATTTACTATAAATACAACTGTTACATTTTATCATAAAAATTGTTCCATTCATTTGTTGAAATTTTTTATTGGTAAAACACTTAATGATTTATCAATTACAAATGTTGAATTTTACAACTAGAATTTTGTAATGTAACATACTCCCTTCGTCCCATCTAAACTAAGATTCTTGGTCCCAAAACGGAGATTAAAAAATACTAATATTTTATTATAAAAGTGGTTTGAAAAGTAGGTGTTGTGATTATAAAGGAGAGAAAAAGTGGGTAGAGAATAATAAATGAAAAGTTGTTGTGAGTATAACAAGTGGGTTCCATTAATATAAAAGTAATAAAAACTTTCCCTTTTGGGATGTCCAATTTTGAGTGGGACACCCAAAATGACAAAACATCATATTTCACGCGGAACTAAAGGAGTAATAGGTTTGCCAAAAAAATTGAAATAGTTTGATTGTTTTTTGTTTTTGTTTTTTAAGAAAACATAATAATTGAAATGTAACCGATTATATACATGAATTCATACTATTTTATTTTAAATAAAAAAAGTAACATTTACTTTAGAAAAACTGTTAGATTCATCTGTATAACAAAGTATAATCATATAATACTCTGTTACATTTCAATTATTATTATGTCTAAAAAAATATCAAACTATTTAAATTTTTCCGCATACAATAAAATAGTTACCTTTTAAAAACTATATTGTTGCATTTTTTCATTAAAAAATATTACATTTTAGGCGACGAACAGTTCATTTTTTTGTTTGATAAAAAAATATGATTTTAAAAAAATAAATGAAAACCATATCATGACTTATATAATTTGATTCGTCTCATCGAGACGAACACAACGATATTTTTGGCCTTTTATTCGACTTCAAAATCTCTAGATATTTATTTTAAAATTATTGGAGGTTTTTTTTTAAAGGAAGACACGTGGCGATAGCTTGGAGGACGTGGCGGTCGAAGCAGAAGCAGATCGCTCGATAGAGGATCCGTCTGACGGGAAAATTTGTCAAATAAATAACAAAAAGTAAATATAATAATGGTAATAGAGAAAGGTGGCTGGTGTTGTGAATATAAAAATAAAGTATGAGAAAATGTGTGGTAGACAATAGTTAAAGAATTATTGTTATGAGTAGACAAGTGAGTCTCGCTTAGTAAAAAAATATTATGAAAATATTGTTTTGTGATAGTAATCTTTGTTATGAAACGCCCAAAAGAAAAATATTCTTTTTATCTCTGAAAGTTTGTCTTATTTTGACTTTTGATGGTCAATATAAATGAACATTGACAAACATTGGTGTCAAGCTAATGATCACAATTAAATTTAAAAAATTGTTATTGATATATCAATTAATGATTTTTTAATTATAATTTTTAAAAATTGTTATTGATATATCAATTAACATTAATACTAATTTTTAGATTCTCATTAAGATAATTAATAGTAGCGTAAATTATTGCTTAAATTTCATTCATATTAACCATGAAAAAAAATAGGGACTAACATTTTAAGACAGAATGAGAATTTATTGTGAAAAGGAAGAAGGTATATACTAAAATATTATTTACTCCCTCCATTATGGAATAAGTTTCGCACTTATGATTTGCACGTTTATTAAGAAAACACTAAGAAAGAGAGTAAAAAGTCAAGTGGGTTGAGGATATATTTGTTCAAACACTATTCATCATACAAGTAGATAAAAATAAAAATAGGTTTTCATGTAATTATCAAAAATTTTGAGGATGTATATATACTCCCTGTCTCATTTGAAGCTTCACCAATTTGGTGATGGCACACAAATTAATAAAAGTGATGAGTGTAAGGAAGGTTGTGAGAATAAAAAAATTAGTGGGTATAACAAGTTGGGCCTACAATTTAAATATGTGAGAGTGGAAAGTTAGCGGGTATGACAAGTGGGCCCCATAATTTAAGTATGTGAGAGGAAGAAGTGAGTGGGTATGACAAGTGGGGCCTACATTTTTTGCCATTTTAGGAAATGAGGAAGCTTTTAACGGGACACCCGTTTGGGTAAAAGGTGAAGCTTCAAATGGGACGGAAGGAGTATGTCTAATATTCTCTTCACTTATTGTTATTTTAGGAATAAGATAATCACTTATTGTACTTTTAGGAATAAAATAATGTATGGACCTTATTTTGAGATGTATCAAAAATGAAAGTGTGAACTTTACTCTAGGAGGTAGAGAGTATTATTTTTTAGACCTTTTTATTACGTACTCCTTCTGTCCCATAACAAAGAACTATGAGAGTTAAGGAAAAATGTTTAAAAAGTTTGTGTTGTATGTTATGCAACAGAGAAAACGTGAGGTGAAAAATAGTAAATATATATTATTGTCTGTTTGGAATGTTAATTTCACTAATAAAAAATACTACTCCTAATATTTTTCTTTTGAAAAAAATAGTAGTTTCTAAATAGACGTTCAAAATAAAAATTTATAAGACGCAACTGATGACATTTTACAACGCAAAAGAAGATTGCAAAAGCAACTTTCGTTGACTTAACGAGTTTATTGCAAAATCGACATGCCTACTTTTAAAATATATCAATTTGACATGCAAACTTTGGAAACATCAAATGTGTCCTGCCTACTTAACATTGCAATAATTTTTAAACACGTTTTTTAACACCCATTAAATTCATAACGGAACACTCCAAAAAACTAACCATCCGTCAATTTTTTTGTAATGTACGTTATTTTTTTAACACCCGTTACAAAAATCATTAGAGATACCATATCTCCCTTCCCAAAACATCCCTCCTCCCCAGCTTCACCCTGCCACCACCCTCCGCCTCAACCCAGTCACCACAACCCAGCAACCACCCTCTGGAATGTGTAAAGATTCGAATTCGAGGATGAAGCTTTTCAAATCCCTCAGATCTAAGGAGGAGAGACACCAGAGCGACGTGACTGGAATCCATGGTCTGGAGAGAGAAACCGGTGGCGGAGCAGTCAAAATTGGCGTCGTTGACCAGATCCTTGATGGACTCCATCACCTTCTTCAGGAGACTGCCCTGAACTAGACGGAGTTCCAACGTTTTTCCGGCGATTGGGTGTGCACCGATCCAGATCTAGGTATAGATCTGGATTGTTTTGGCTTTCGCCGGAGAAGAAGAAGGTTGACCGGAGGTGCGAAAAGGGAGGGGTCGCGGAACTGAGGAAGGAGGAGGCCGGATATGGTAGGGGAAGTGTCGCTGGGGACGACAAAAAGGCGGTCTGGAGTCTCTCTTCCTCCAAACGACTTCGCCGGAGAAGAAGAAGTCGGCCGGAGGTGAGGAAGGGGACGGTCGCCGGAACTGCGGGAGGAGGAGGCCAGAGGTGTGAGGGACGTGTCACCGAAGACGGAGGTGGGGGATGACCGAAGGAGGGGAAGGGGCAGCGCCGGAGGATAGAGAGAGAAAGCCAAAGAGAGAGAGGGAGGAGCTTTCAGTTTTGGCAGAGGTAGGTTTTGTTTTTAAATTTTGAGGTATGGTATCTTATGATTGTGTAACGGGTGTTAAAAAATAATGTACATTACAAAAAATTGACGGATGGTTAGTTTTTTGGAGTGTCCCGTTATGAATTTAACGGGTGTTAAAAAACGTGTTTAAAAATTATTGCAATGTTAAGTAGGCAGGATACATTTGATGTTTCTAAAGTTTGCATGTCTAATTGATATATTTTGAAAGTAGGCATGTCGATTTTGCAATAAACTCTTGACTTAACCCGTAAAAAACGTGAACATGGGATGTTTGCAACACACCAACGTGTTTTGAGGTTTTGAGTGTCAGTTTAGCTCATTAATTGTGCTTTATTTGTGAAGCAAATTGTAATTTATCATTTAAAATTTATTTTTTAATAATTAAATATCAGTTTTTTTAAAAGAAACAAAGCCACGCTTATCTACTTTTATCACTAAATTGACCCCCCATAATTTTAATTTTTAATTTATACTTTAATTATAATAAAGGCTGATTTCATATCCCAAACATCAAGCCCAATTATCAAAAATAATAATCCGACATAATACTCCCCCCGTCTCAAAAGGATCTTCTCATTTGCCATGTTTCATTGTCCCAAAAAGTTATTCTCATTTCAACAATCTAAGCTTTAAAAGTGCACAAACATAACATGGCTAGTGAAACAATTGTTCATATCCTTAAAAAGTTTGAATAGTCAAACATGAAGATCATTTTGGGACGGAGTGAGTATTAATTAGTGGAAAGTAAAAATACACTCACTAAACAAACAAAGTAATGTAAGCGATCGAGTAGAATTGAGAAATTATTAGGAAAAAATAAAATTGACAGTTGTTAAAAATCAGGTGGGACTTGGTCTACCGAAAGAGCAAAAGACATCACCTCGACTTTTGCTAGGAATTTTAAATACAATTTGGTTGTACTTTTGTAGGTACCATGTAGAATGTGACATCCCCACAAATGGTACATTAAATTAAATTACTACTCCGTAGTAGTAGCTTTGATGCAAATGTTTCGACTCACGAGCAATTACCATTTTCTTTTATGCCATTTCTACTCCAAATTATTATCAATGCACCACTTTTTAATATTCACGGAGAATATAATGGGGCAATTGCCCCCATTTAATATAAACTTTTATTTTATTAATGTGTTTGTTTTAAAAAGTTAAAAGTTTAAGCTTAGTTTATTAAAAATAATCTCATTTTGAGATGTTAGAAAGATTTTGTGTTTTTTTTTCTCTAATCGCATAATCTCTCTCTCTCTATTTTCTCTTACATTTTTATTTAAACTGCATCATATATAAATCAAATTTTTAATATTAAGATATATCTTACTTTGTTGGGCTTTAAATTGTGAAATTTGAAAGAAAAAAAAACGCGTTTTTCTAAGAGATTAGGAAATAGTGAACAAACATGTTTCCAAAACACGTGGTGACAATTTTTAAAATAACTAATACTTTTTAAATAACTGATACTTGTATTTAATACATGTGGTAGTATTTTTAAATATAATCGAAACTTGTTTTAGAAAAGCGTGATAATATTTTAATAAATAATTAGAACTTATTGAATTCAACGATACTCATTAACACTACTACTGACACTGTTTAACACTATCACTGTCACTTTTTAACACTACTACAGACACTCTTAACACTGTCACTAATACTTTTTCACTCACCACTATACTTTTTTACAGTCACACACACACACACAAACATTAGTTAAAATTATATGTTTGAATGTTTATAAATGTCAGTTTAAATGTTCGATCCCTCCGTAGGTATGTTTAACATTTGTAGCATTAACACTGACTTTTACAATTCAACGACGCATTTTTTTTTTTTTTTGAGATCCACTTTTAAAACACAAAGAAAAACGCATTTTTTATTAGACCTACTCCTTTAAAATTGGTAGTTTTTTTTTTTTTTTTAACGATGTCTACGCCAGAAGGAGGCAATGAGAGGGATCGAACCCTAGCGCTTGCGGAGGGTGAGGCTTAGCTTTACCAAGGGGCCACTCTTTTGGGGACTTAAAACTGGTAGTTAGAATTGTCATATTATACTGTTAGATAAAATTGACATTTTTTGTACCAAAAAACAAAAAAAATCGACATTTTTATTTAATGAATAGACGATTTTAATAGTAAAATTAACAATATTAATTTTTTCCTATTTAAAGATTTGTAACAATCCAAAAATAAAATTGGTAGATGAACAATTTGACTTATAGATTAAATTTCTTCATTAGTTACAGATATTTATTCACAATTTTTTTAAAAAAACTAATTACTTACAAAAATTACGAACAAACTATCAAAGTGAATATTTACTCTGAGACAAAGGGGTATTACCAACCACGAACAAACTATCAAAAGAAACTACAAGTTCAAATGGGACCATATTTATTGCGCGAGTATTGTTGTTTACACCCGATTTTTTTTCAATACATCTACATTTGTGTGTTTATAGTATTGTACCACATAAAAAAATAAGTACACACATTATTAAATATTACTCCCTCCGTCCCAAAAAGATAGTCCACCTTTTTTCGTTGTTACTACGAAGAAACTTTGAGAAGTTATAAATGCTACTTATAATTATGTTAATGTGAATCTAAAAATTGATATTAATAGTATTTATAATGGTGTATCAAGAACAATTTCAAAAATTTCATTAGAATAATTAAAAGTAACCTTAATTATTACTCAAAGTTCATTCGTAAAACCCATGAAAATAGGGGGACAATCATTCTGGGACAGAGGGAGTATTATGAAATTTTACGGGTGTGTTTAGCAACACAGTTCTCGCGCAACTGTGTAATTTCTACTTGCCTGTAGCAATGGCCAACGTCGGTTCCGGTTCCGGTTTGGCTTTTATGTGAACCTTAACTGGCCCTTGGTTACACCAGTTCCGGTTCCGGTTGTCACAATCTGATTCCGGTACGGTTTCAGTCCAGTTCCGGTTTCGTAGTACCTTTTTTTTTATCATACAATAATGAATAAACAACTTAAAAATTATTTCATAAGTGATTTTTTTTTTTTAAAAAAAAAAAACTAAATCAACATTATATTGAAAAACAAACATAGAAAAAAAAAAAATAAATGATAGTATATAAAAGAAAAAAGGGACGGTACCCTTTGAATTTTATTAATTAAGGGCAAATTGCAGATTGGTGACCTGAGTTTGCCACATGTTTGCAATCCCCGACCCGAAATTTCAATTGTGGCAATCAGGGACCTAAGTTTATCAAATTTTTACAATGGAGTGAATAAACTAACATTTCGTTAATTTTTTAACGGACCTAAACACATGTGCCTCGCACATGGTATTTTTAAAGGGTAATCTTGTCAATTTATGGAGGCTATGCAGGGCATGTGTTTAACTGAGAGTGCAAGGCATGTATTTTAACTAAGGGGGTGAACTGCAAGTTTTTGGAAAAAAAGGAAATAATTAAAACAATTACCCATCTCCATCTTCTTCCTCCGTCTTCTCTCTCAGCCTCTTTCTCTGCCATCACACCCACCACCACTCCCACCACTACCTTCCATCAACCCCACTTTTCGTCAGATCGAAGGAATGAGGATGGGAGGGAGCTCGAACGACTCCTTTATTTTCAAAAACTTGCAGTTCACCCCCTCAGTTAAAATACATGCTTTGCACTCTCAGTTAAACACATGCCCTGCATAGCCTCCATAAATTTGACAAGATTGCCCTTTAAAAATACCATGTGTGTAGCACATGTGTTTAGGTCCGTTAAAAAATTAACGAAATGTTAGTTTATTCACCACATTGCAAAAATTTGACAAACTTAGGTCCCTGATTGCCACAATTGAAATCTCGGGTTGGGGATTGTAAACATGTGACAAACTCAGGCCACCAATCTGCAATTTGCCCATTAATTAAAGGCAAATTTACAATGTGGGGGACAATCAAATTTTTATTATTTTCATTCACTGAATTTGGCTAAAAAAATCAGTCAAAACACAACTTTTCTTGTCAACCTTCCATTAGTAACAGTTAATTCTGGTGAAACTGTTAGAAATCTAATCATTTTGATGGTTTTTTAACGGTTTTACTACGGTTCAGACGGTTCCGGTTCACGGTTTGGTTGGGCGGTTCGGAACCGCCGGTTCACGGTTTTTTGGAGGGTTGAACCTTAACCGGTCCTTATCCAAAACGGTTCCGGTTCCCACGGTTCCGGTTTTCGTGACGGTTCATGGCGGTTACGGTTTTTTCGGTTCCGGTCCGATTTGGCCCTCCCTACTAGGGATGACCAAAACCGGTTCCGGGCCCGGTTTCGGTTCGGAACCGCCGGTTCCGGTTCGGCATATATGTGACCCTGAACCGGCCCGTGCTTACACCGGTTCCGGTTCCGGTCATCACAATCCGGTTCCGGTCCGGTTCCGGTTCAGTCCACGCTACTTTTTTTATATTTTTTTTATCATACAATAATGAATAAACATGTTAAAATTTATTAAAAGACAAGGGATTTTTATTTTATAATACACTAATGAATAAACATCTTAAAATTTATTGAAAAATAAGGGATTTTTATATTTTTTTAATGGAAATGCCGATCCGGTTTCGGTCCGGTTCCGGTTGGCCATATAAGTGACCCTGAACCGGCCCGCGCTTACCACGGTTCCGGTTACTCCGGTTCCGGTTTACTCCCCGGTTTGCTCTAGTTCCGGGCTTTTCCGATCCGGTTCCGGTCCGATTTTCCGGTTCCGGTCCGGTTTGGCCATCCCTACTCCCTACTTGCCTACCGTGTGGCTTTTGGCCGTATGCGACGGACGTGGTTGTCGGGAAACAGAAAGAGGACAGAGAGCGTGAACGTCACCGCTACCGAATAACTCGGCGTCAGCAACTTCATAATGGCGGGACCCATTCACACCATCCAAAAAGTTGTCTCCTTTTTTAAAATGCTTGGGCCATAAGGGAAGCCTCCAATCAACGGCTTTGATTAGCTTTCGACAAATTACAACTCTCATACGTTTACGGTACAGATGTCATTTACTTATTCCCACAAAGCCAACCACCATCGCACCTATTGACGGCGACGATTTGTCACGAACTTGTAAACTCCACACCCCAAAATTACATAACTTTTGTTTCCAAAATTAGACCTCCAATCAATGGCTTTGATTAGCTTTAATTAGCTTTCATTCGTAAAGCATTATTCACATAGTATCAAAAAATTATTTTCAATCATCAATATTAAATTAATTTTAAATAGTTATTAATTTATAGTTAAAAACAAAAAATAATTATCAACTCTTATAATATTCTTAACATGAAAAATAATTCCAAAACATTTTCATTGTTTTAATTAATTGCTTTTAATTTTTATTTTATTTTTTGAAACGAGTAAATCACTTGCATTCATAATGAAACAATGATGGCACTCCACAGATGTCAGAGGCTCACCCAAATATCAATAATACTACCATTTCTTAACACACAACAATGATCTTTCCAAACTAAAATTTGAAATGTACGGATTCCACTCCAAGAAAAACTTGGATACTGCCTTACTTTGGCATTCAAAAAATCCCACCATTGATAATATATTGCATTGAGCATTGGATAAATTTGAGAATCTGGGTTGACGAAGAAACGCCCGCCAAACATCCCAAAATCTGTGAAACATCCCTTTGTAGCAAGAAAAATGGCAACCTTTTCATTGTGCAAGAATACAAGAGTCGTTCCAATTACAAAACAAATAAAACAACAACAAACAAACAAGAAAATAAACATAGGCTCTTACAAGGAGAGAATACTACGGCTCTCACTTAGGAGAGAATCTTATTATACATTATATTATATAGAAAAACAACAACACAATTGTTTATAATTTCAATATTAAAATTATAAACAACTGTGTTGTTGAAAGATTGATAAAATGAAGAAGTTTAAGATTAAACTAATTAAAAATTGAAGAATAGGAAGAGAAAGGAAAATGGAGAAGAAAGGCTGAGAGAGAGAGAAGTCGGAGGACGGTTTTACCCCGAATAATAGTTATAAATAAATACTTAATTGCTTTTAATTAAAATATTATATTTGTATACTCTCTCATTCCCACTCAAATTATGACAAATTTATATTTCGAGCGTCCCACCCGAAACAGGATATTCTAAACTAGAATTTTTTTATTACTTCTTTATTTATAAGACACGCTTGTCTTACTTATAACAACTTTTCATTTAATATTCCATACTCACTTTCTCTCTCCTCCACATTCACAGTATTTAGAGCATCAACAATTGGAGTTTTTTTTAGAGCTATTTATTTTAGTGAAAGAGCTCTTTCAAGCTTTTTATCATTGTTGATGACACCGCGACTTTTGGGCCCCTTGGGGATGGTCAAAGTATCATAATATGCTCCTAAGATCATCAAGAGGGTCAGATATTTGGCTAAGAGTATCTGTAAAATGAGCACACTGTTAGGACAAAGCAAGATTTGACCTCGACTTAGGCCCTCGGGTGTGAGAGTAAGACCTTTAAGGAAACCAAGAGCAAGGTTCTAAATGCCTTGAGTGTGTGATTAGTGTGAGAGAGCATATATTGTAGAGAGAGAGAGAGAGCACTCAAGAGAGTGTAGAGAGAATGTAGAATATATCTTTCACCCTAGATGAGGAGGGTTATATATATGAAGGATAAAGGGTATATTTACCCTTTTAAGGGGTCCTACCTTTTGTATAGGGTATAAGTTTATAGGTCATATGTTTTGTGTATATGTATAGTATATAATGGGTATAAGGATATATATAAATATGCCAAAAGGCCATGGCTCATCAATTGAAGAGAAAATGAAAGTGCTCTTTAGTAAAGAGCAATTCTTTCCAAAAAGAGCTCTTTATATAAGCATTTCCACTACTTTTCCCCAACTCCCCATGTTAGGCCATTAATTTTTTAAAAAACTCAACAATTGTGAAAGTAGCTTTAAACTTTTTATTTGTTGACTGGACATCTGGGAACAACAAAAAAGAAATTTTAAAGAGCTTTACCATTGTGGATGCTCTTACTTTTTAAACAACTTTTTCTAATTAAATACTCACTCCGTCCCAGAGTATATGTCCACTCTCTCATTTGCACGGAGATTAAGAAATGTTGGAAGTGATGTAAGTGTTGTGAGTATAAAAGTAAAGTATGAGAAAGAATGAGTAGGAAGGGATAGTAAGTTGATTGGTGTTGTGAGTATAAAAGTAAGTATGAGAGATAATGAGTGGGGGGAATAGTAAAGATTCTTTGCCATTTTAGGAAGTGGACATATAGTCATATACTCTGAGACAGACTAAAAAGGATAGATGGACATATACTCTGGGACGGAGGGAGTGCTAGTGTTCCTTAATCCCTGTGTCGAGATCAAGAAACCTATTTTGGGTGGACGAAGAGATATATTAATATAGATAGAATAATTTCTCAAAAGTCCCTGAAACAAAAAATAACTTTTAATAAGGAACTAGTTACACCCGTGCGTTAAACGCACGGATTGATAAGTCGCCAATAAGCCTTAGCTCACACGGTATAGGCTCTTGCTTCCTACAAGATGTCAAGTGATTGACTTCTCTTCCCCCATTGTCAAAAACAAATGTCTAACTTTTTTTTATGAAGAAGCGAAAGTAATGAAAAATGACTTTTCTGATTACATTGATGATTTTTTTGTTGTTTTTATTTAAACTTAGCTTTGATTTTATAAATTGGATAATACACTTTAAAGTATTCATTTCATAATAATATTATATCATTTTAGTTGTTAAAGTTTGCTATTAATACATAAATTATTTTATCAAATCTTAAATTTTGGATACGTGACTTCTTATTTGTTATTTTTATCTAATTATATTGTATTTAAATAAATGAATAGGAAATTAAGATATAAAGAGAAAAAAGTTGTCAAATTAATTAGAAAAAAAATAAAAAAATATTAAAAAGTTAGGAGTTAACCTCCATATTATAAAATGTGCATTAAAACACCAACAAAAACTTTTAGAGTACATTAGTCAAGGAGAAAATTTGATATAAAGTAATTATAGTTTAAATTTATTTATTTATTTATTTTATTTTCCTTTAATAAAAAGGCTATTTTTGACAATATCTATTTTGAAGGGATTTGTCAAAAAAGATAATAATCTCAAATCATTTGTGTGTTTCATATAACTATATTTATAGATTAATATGTGGAGAAACAAAATTTCAAATGAGACTAAAAACTCTTTTTTTTTTTTTAAAAAAAAAAAAAAAAAAAAAGCAAAGTGAAAGTCTATTGAAAAAGTTTCATGAAAAATAAAAAGAGGTGTATTTTATTTGTAGATTGTAATAAAGTCATGAATTGACCCATATTATATTTATTAGTATGGATGTTTTCATTGGAATATGTTACACCATTTAATGCAAAGTGTTATGAACATAATAAGTAATGCTTATGAAGGGTATTTTAGACATTTTTAGCAAAGAGCTTTTGGAGGGAAATTTTCATTCACTTCAACTTTTATATATTTATAGATTTGGATTTCTTTTATTTCTAAAAAGTACACAAGTTGAAATTTAATTGCTCAAAATTCCTTTGTGAGTGTATGAGAGACGTGTCTCAGATAACAGATGAATTTTAGAGAAATGTCTCAGAGACGTATCTCAGGCCACAGAAGGACCTTAGAGAAATTAAATAATATATATATAATCCTTATGAAGAACAAGCGTTTAGCTGAAGAGCTTTTGATAAAATACACCTAATATAAAAACCCAAACAATTTTATTTATATATATATATATTATGTATTTAATAAATAATACTTTTAACATGATAAATAATTTTATAGTATATTTAACAATTGCTTAAAGCTCTAACAATGGGTACCAAAATTTGGTATGGTACTAAGCAATGTAGCAAATTTGCTCCTAACTTAGTACCATGTCAAATTTTGATGCCCATTGTTTTTATCATTGAAGATATTAATTAATGCTTCAATACACAGGTATCAAAATTTGCATTTTACCCCAACCATTTGAGTTGCCTTTATAAAAGCATAATATACGTATCTATCTGGAGGCAGTCTCGCGTGCTGCGGCGCCGAGCCGAGCCATGCCCTATTTTTTTTTATTTTTTTATTTTATTTTTTCCCCCCCACAACCTTTTTTCCTCCCACCAAAAGTAACACTTCTTATAACGAAATGTAACACTTTTGTTTTTCAAATGTAACACTTTTTTTTTTTCAAAAATGTACCACAATTTTGATGCAATAGATTAAAGATAACATAAAAATTAACGACTAAATTAATGTAACACTTTTTATAAAGGAATGTAACATTATTTTTTCAAATGTAACACTTTTTTTTCAAATGTAACACTTTTCCCCCCAACATTAACATAGGATTGACAACTAAACTAATGTTACATTTTATAAAAAAATGAATGTAACATTTTTTTTTCTCAATTGTAACATTTTACATTCTTAAATGTAACATTATATATGAAATGTAACAATTTTTTATTGAGAAAGTAACAATTGAAATGCAAACCCATTTTTTTTTTATAAAAACTGTTGTTACATTTAACAGTAAAAAAGTGTTACTTTTATCAGAACAGAGTGTTACATTTGAGCTGACAAGCAGATCAATTTTTTTTGTGTCTTAAAAAGTATTTTTTTTAAAAAAAAAATCAAACCATATCATGACCTATGTAGTTTTATTCGTCTCGTCGAGACGAACACAACGGTATTTTTAATTTTTTTTTTCTGAGTTGTAAATCTCAATGTCACGACCCGAAACCCCGTCTCTATTTTTCTTAGTAATAAATAATTATTTATTTGTTTACTTGCTTAAATGTTCATTTAAGTATTTATTTAATTAAAAATTTAGGTGTGCATTTTGTGTGTTATAATACTTTATGCCTAGCATTTAATTGATTTTGTGCTAGTATAGAATTATTGGGTCTTAGTTG
The DNA here is from genome assembly GCA_026119855.1 of Campanula takesimana. Classification (NCBI taxonomy): domain Eukaryota; kingdom Viridiplantae; phylum Streptophyta; class Magnoliopsida; order Asterales; family Campanulaceae; genus Campanula; species Campanula takesimana. The sequence goes on from JAOWBW010001713.1 coordinate 179,910, forward strand.
TTAGTAGGAAGTATTAGTTTTTGGGTAAGTAATGGAGGAGGGGGCTAAGTGTAAGTTTTTGAATTATTCACCTTCTCCCTCACCTCACCTCACCTCACCTCCCTCCCTCACTCATAATTTTCACCCATTCCTCTCTCTCTCCTTGGGTTGTAGAAAGGAAAAGACTCTCTTCTTCCTTCTCTCTTCATTTCATTCATCTTCCCCCCATTTCCTCTCATTGTTCATGTTATACCAAATGTCTAGATCGTCGATAGGTTCGTGGGAAGCTCAATAGAAGTTGATTTGGTTGAGTTTGGATTCCTTTGAGGTAAGTTACTAAGCCCCCTTTAGCTTAAAATTGGTCATTTATGTTTTGTGTGGACATTGGGTGACGATTTCATGTTTAGTTGTGAATTTAAATGTTGATTTGTACCTTTGATCATCTTTTGTGAAATTTTGGGTATTTGAATCACCTTTGAGTGAGGTCCTTAGATGATGTGGTTGGAGTTATGTTGGCTCAAAATGGTGTAGGTACCTTAGTTCCCTTCTTGGTAGTGTTAGAAGTAGTAAAGATTTGGTGTGGTTTGGAATTTGGGTTATTAATGGAGGATACCCAAAAATTTGGCCGGAATTTGCCTTTCCGGGCCAGGAGGCGCGCGCATCCTCCCTAGGAGGCGCGCGCACCCTTAGGCCATCTTTGAATCAAGACCTTCTGTCCTTAAGAGGCGCGCGCACCCATTTATATGAAGCGCGCGCACCCTCCTCTTCACCAATTTGAAATTTGCCCCCTGTTGGATGGAGGCGCACGCATCGTTTTATCTGAGGCGCGCGCACCCTTTCCATTTCCAATCTGCCATTTGTGACTGATCAAGGAGGCGCGCGCATCCCTCCCATAGGAGGCGCGCGCACTCCCCTCCCCTGTTCTGGTAATTACTCGTTTCTCGTTCAATCTTCGGTAAGTCATAACTTTCTCACCCGGACTCCGTTTTAGTTGTGTAAGCTATCGTTTTAAATCTCTTTTGAGTACTTCGAGATGAATGGGTTTATTAAATGAAATGTCTAAGTATTGGTTGGGAGTATTGGTTTGGGTCCGTTTGTGATCATGTTTGTAATGTGTTAAGGTGTGTAACCATTGTACTCTTTTTGAGTAACTTCAAGTGTGATGTTGTTGTTGTTTGATCTCTTCATGAGAATTAGTTTGAATCCTTTGTGATGAATTTTGGCTTGGTTCCCTACTTTGGAATCATTGCCCCCGTTGTTGTTTCAAGCGAGTATTTATTACTATGTGCTTGTATAGAGTCCAGCTGGCATTGTTGTGTTTGTTTTGGGCAGTGATGTATATTATAATGGCACGAGCCGAGTCCAGTATAATGTACTTCACTGGTAACCCAGTTTCCCCATGTTCAGTGGCCTTGAGTGGGATGCCCCTTCCCGTGATCGTGGTTGGGATGAGCTAGCTCCTATGGTGAGTATTCTAGCTATTCGCGTGGGGGGATGACTATGTGTTGTTTCTCCCACTACTGGTTGTTGTTGTTACTTGGTTCCGGAACCGGCTTCAGCTCGTTCATGCTGCTCAACGGACTCTTCTCAAAGGATGGTGTTCCGTTTATAGAACCTTGGCTCAGTATCCACTTATGAGTGTTTATTTCCGCATTATGTGTTATGTGATGAGTGGACTATATCTTTTGTGATATATGCATATGTGAATGCCTATTAATTGCTCCTGTGTGATTATCATGTTGGCATGAAATGTAGTTGCATATTAGTAGCTTACTGAGATTTTATCTCACCCCTTATTTGTTTACTGTTTTAGATAAGGGCGTGCATCCGGGATAGGTCACTTATCACAAGGAAGGCGTCGAGGTGGTAATTTCTTTTGGGGTATGTTTGTAAAGGCTACATTATGTAAATGTATAACCTTAATGGGTAGTGTATCCGTGACTTGATCTTGTAACACCTATTTTGGATAATGTTGGTGTTCACTCTTTTGTATAAGTTAATGTAGGCCTTCGCGCCAAGTATTTTAGTTTTGAAAGTATTTGAAAGTAAAGTGGAGGTTTTGCACTCCAAAGTGGATTTCGTTTATCTTCATGATAGTTTTCGAAAAGTTTTTGTTAATTGTGATTTATGACGTCTTCCGTGCGCGTCCCGAGCGTGGGGCCATGTAGGACCACGGGTACGGGGCGCGACAATTGGTATCAGAGCTAGGTTGTAGATAGTCTAGAGTGACTAAATGACCTAGGAGGGTAATCGAGTATGGAGTGAGTAACGATGAGTGTCTTATGCAGGTACTCGGTAATCATGGTCGGGTCTGATAATGAACAGGGTGGACCTGCCGAACAGGGAAATGCAAGGGAAGAAGCCCTAGCAATGTTTCAAGGGATATTTGAGGCGGCATTGAAAACCATGAATGATAACAATCGTAGAGAGGCACCATTGGCTCCGAGGACTGGACTGGAACAATTTCTGAGGATGAAGCCGACAGAATTTGATGGAGGGTCAGATTTGGCTACAGCGGAAAGGTGGGTCGAGTCTATGGAAAAGATCTTTGAGGTCTTACAAAGCTCCGATGAGGATAGGGTAAGATTTGCGACATACAAGCTAGTTGGAGGCGCAGAGTATTGGTGGAAATCGTTGAAAGCTAGTTGGGAGGAGGCACGGGTACCCCATGTTTGGGAGACATTCAAGAAAAAGTTCAAAGAGCATTTCATTCCTAAGGTGGACCAAGATAGGAAGGAATCCGAGTTTCTTAGCTTGGAACAAAACTTGTTGACGGTGGCCGAGTATGTTGCCAAATTCACGGAATTGGCTCGCTATTGCAATTACATGGTTTCGACTGAAGAAAGGAAGACCTCGAGGTTTGTCAAGGGGTTGAAGACCGTGATCAGAACCCAACTTACTTCCCACAAATTCCAAGACCTACAAGATGCCATTGATCGTGCCTACCAGGTGGAGCAGGACATAGTAGAGCATAAGAAGAGGACGGAATCAACAAGTGTAGCGAAACAAGGAGGTCAAGGGAAGCCACAACCTCATCGTGGTGACTCTAGAGGAGCACAGAACATGTATTCACTTTTCAGGGGAACTTCTCAAGGGCAACAGGGCAACAGGAATCAAGGTAACACTTCGGGGAGTCAGAATAATCGGGTTTGCAATTATTGTCAAAAGGGAGGACACTCCGAGGAGAAGTGTTGGAAAAAGCAGGGAAAGTGCTTGAATTGCGGCCAGTTGGGTCACTTCCAATTTAGTTGTCCTAGACCGAAGAATCAGTCAGTTGGTAGTGGTACCGGGTCGTCTTCGGGTCAGAAGAGGGATGCCTCGGGCAAGCCCAAGGTGCAAGGTCGTGTCTTCGCCATCAACCAACAACAGGCTTCGAATGCTTCTGACGTGATTGGAGGTATTATTTCTATGTCTAATAGGAGGGCACGTGCACTAATAGACCCCGGTTCTTCGCATTCTTATGTGTCTGTGCATTTTGCATCTCAGTTGTCTTCTTTGCCTGAGTCTCTACCTTTTGTATTAGAGGTGTCTACCCCTATGGGTAAGAGTTTGGTGACTGATAAAGTATTGCGTGATTGTGATGTGCATATACGTGAGCATGTTTTACTTGCTGATTTGATTATATTGCCATTGCAAGATTTTGATATCATTTTGGGTATGGATTGGTTGAGTCGATACCATGCTACTGTTGATTGTTTTAAAAAGGTGGTTACTTTTTCTGCTCCTAATGCCCCTGAATTTTCTTTTGAGGCGATTCCTTTGAGTAAAAAGGTTCATGTTATTTCGTATATGAAGGCTAGAAAGTTGTTGAACCGTGGTTGTGTTGGGTTTCTGGCCAGTGTTCTGGATACTACGAAAAAGGTTTCTAGTGTGGAAGAGGTGAAAATTGTTAGGGAGTTTCCGGATGTGTTTTCTACGGAGTACTCCATGCCTCCTGATAGAGAGATCGAATTTTGTATAGACTTGCTTCCAGGTACAACTCCTATATCGGCGGCACCTTATAGAATGGCTCCGGTTGAATTGAAAGAATTGAAGGAGCAGTTGCAAGAGTTACTTGATCGTGGGTTTATTCGCCCTAGTGTGTCACCGTGGGGAGCTCCGGTATTGTTTGTCAAGAAGAAGGATGGATCTTTGAGACTGTGTATCGATTACAGGAAGCTAAATCAGGTAACTATCAAAAACAAGTATCCTCTTCCCCATATTGATGACTTGTTCGATCAGCTTCAGGGGTCGGTTGTCTTTTCGAAGCTTGATTTGAGGAGTGGTTATCACCAGTTGAAAATTCGTTCTGAAGACGTTCCCAAGACTGCTTTCCGTAGTAGGTATGGGCACTATGAATTTCTTGTCATGCCTTTCGGGTTAACGAACGCTCCTGCGGTATTTATGGATATGATGAATCGGGTTTTTAAACCGTATCTTGATACTTTCGTGGTGGTGTTCATCGATGACATTCTGGTTTATTCGAAGTCTCGGGAGGAGCACGAACAACATTTGCGAATGGTCTTATCTATTCTTCGGGAGAAGCAATTGTTTGCGAAGTTCAGTAAGTGTGCCTTTTGGCTCGAGGAAGTTTCTTTTCTGGGGCACGTGGTCTCTAATGGGGGGATATCCGTAGATCCTTCAAAAATTGAAGCTATTGTGGATTGGAAGAGGCCGGAATCAGTTACGGAGATTCGGAGTTTCTTGGGCTTAGCCGGGTACTATAGAAGATTTATTGAAGGATTTTCAAAAATTGCGACCCCGTTGACTCAGTTGACCAGGAAGAACGTGCCGTTTGTGTGGGAAGAAAAATGTCAATTGAGTTTCGATGAGTTGAAAAGGAGGTTGACCACCGCTCCTATACTTGTGTTACCAAATGGGAAAGATGAACTGATTATTTATAGTGATGCTTCTAAAGAAGGCCTCGGGTGCGTTTTAATGCAAAATGGGAAAGTGATTGCGTATGCTTCAAGAAAGTTGACTCCGAGTGAGCAGAATTATCCTACCCATGACATGGAACTTGCGGCTATTGTCTTTGCGTTGCATAAGTGGAAGCATTATTTATATGGGACAAGGTTTGAGATTTTTACCGATCACCAAAGTCTGAAGTATCTTTTCTCGCAAAAGGAGTTGAACAATAGACAGCGCAGATGGATGGAATTGTTGAAGGATTTTGATTGCACCATTTCTTATCATCCGGGTAAAGCAAATGTGGTCGCTGATGCCATTAGTCGGAAATCCTATGTAGCTTCATTGATGGTGCGTGAATGGAAAATGCTAGAAGATGTTCGAGATTGGGATCCTTATGAGTCCAAGCATGGGGCTATCTTTGCGAACATTAGGGTATTACCTGCCTTTATCCAACAAATTAAGGATGCTCAGAAGGATGATCCCGAGTTGATGAAGACTTTGAGTAAGATTGGGGACAAAAAGTTTGAAGAGTTCTCTCTTAGTTCTGAAGGGGTTTTGAATTATAGAGGTCGTTTGTGTGTACCTAGTGTGGAAGGTGTGAAGCGCCAAGTTCTGAATGAGGGCCACAAGTCGAAGTATACTATTCACCCCGGGAGTACCAAAATGTATCGGGATTTGAAACAGCATTTCTGGTGGAGTGGCATGAAGCGGGAAATAGCGGATTACGTATCGAAGTGTTTGACTTGCCAACAGGTGAAAGCGGAACATCAAAGACCCGCGGGGCTACTTCAACCTCTTGAGATACCGGAATGGAAATGGGAACATGTGACGATGGACTTTGTGTCCGGATTACCGCGTACGAGGAGGAGGCGCGATGCCGTTTGGGTGGTTGTTGACAGATTGACAAAGTCTTCTCATTTTCTACCCATCGAGATTAGCTATTCAATGGAAAGGCTTGCGACTTTGTATATCGACGAGATCGTGAGATTGCATGGGGTTCCAGTTAGTATTGTTTCTGATCGGGATCCTAGGTTTACATCTCGGTTTTGGCAGGCGTTTCAGAAGGCTTTGGGTTCCGAATTGAGGTTTAGCACGGCTTTTCATCCACAAACCGATGGTCAATCGGAGAGAACGATTCAGATTCTTGAAGACATGTTACGGGCTTGTTCGATCGACTTCGATGATTCTTGGGATACTCATTTACCTTTAGTGGAGTTTGCTTATAACAACAGTTTTCAATCGAGTATCGAGATGGCTCCTTACGAAGCTTTGTATGGTAGGAAGTGTCGGTCTCCTATTTGTTGGGATGAAGTCGGGGAAGCTAAGATTTGGGGTGTCGATTTGGTTAATGATTCGGTTGAAAAGGTAAAGCTTATTCGAAATCGTCTAATCACCGCTCAAAGTATAGATAAGAACTATTCCGACCACCGGAGGCGAGATCTCGAGTTTCAGTCGGGTGACTTCGTGTTTTTGAAAGTGTCTCCGAAGGTGGGAATCCGAAGGTTTGGTAAGAAGGGAAAGCTTGCTCCAAGGTTTATTGGGCCTTTCGAGATATTAGATAGAGTTGGGAATCTTGCTTATCGTCTTGCGTTACCGCCTTCTTTAGGCCGATTTCATAATGTGTTTCATGTTTCAGCGCTTCGTAAATATGTGTATGATCCGTCTCATGTGTTGTCAGAAGTACCGGAAGATATTGAACCGAATATGTCTTATGAGGAGAAACCAATTCGAGTGATTGATACCAAGGTGCAAGAGTTGAGGAACAAAAGCATTGCCCTAGTTAGAGTGGTATGGAGGAATCACGACGTTGAGGAGTCGACTTGGGAATTGCGGGACGAGATGGAACGGAAGTATCCGTGGTTATTCGAAAATCTTGGTAAGTGTTAAAATTCGGGTCGAATTTTCTTTAAGGGGGAGTGAATGTCACGACCCGAAACCCCGTCTCTATTTTTCTTAGTAATAAATAATTATTTATTTGTTTACTTGCTTAAATGTTCATTTAAGTATTTATTTAATTAAAAATTTAGGTGTGCATTTTGTGTGTTATAATACTTTATGCCTAGCATTTAATTGATTTTGTGCTAGTATAGAATTATTGGGTCTTAGTTGTTAGTAGGAAGTATTAGTTTTTGGGTAAGTAATGGAGGAGGGGGCTAAGTGTAAGTTTTTGAATTATTCACCTTCTCCCTCACCTCACCTCACCTCACCTCCCTCCCTCACTCACTCATAATTTTCAGCCATTCCTCTCTCTCTCCTTGGGTTGTAGAAAGGAAAAGACTCTCTTCTTCCTTCTCTCTTCATTTCATTCATCTTCCCCCCCATTTCCTCTCATTGTTCATGTTATACCAAATGTCTAGATCGTCGATAGGTTCGTGGGAAGCTCAATAGAAGTTGATTTGGTTGAGTTTGGATTCCTTTGAGGTAAGTTACTAAGCCCCCTTTAGCTTAAAATTGGTCATTTATGTTTTGTGTGGACATTGGGTGACGATTTCATGTTTAGTTGTGAATTTAAATGTTGATTTGTACCTTTGATCATCTTTTGTGAAATTTTGGGTATTTGAATCACCTTTGAGTGAGGTCCTTAGATGATGTGGTTGGAGTTATGTTGGCTCAAAATGGTGTAGGTACCTTAGTTCCCTTCTTGGTAGTGTTAGAAGTAGTAAAGATTTGGTGTGGTTTGGAATTTGGGTTATTAATGGAGGATACCCAGAAATTTGGCCGGAATTTGCCTTTCCGGGCCAGGAGGCGCGCGCACCCTTAGGCCATCTTTGAATCAAGACCTTCTGTCCTTAAGAGGCGCGCGCACCCATTTATATGAAGCGCGCGCACCCTCCTCTTCACCAATTTGAAATTTGCCCCCTGTTGGATGGAGGCGCACGCATCGTTTTGTCTGAGGCGCGCGCACCCTTTCCATTTCCAATCTGCCATTTGTGACTGATCAAGGAGGCGCGCGCATCCCTCCCATAGGAGGCGCGCGCACTCCCTTCCCCTGTTCTGGTAATTACTCGTTTCTCGTTCAATCTTCGGTAAGTCATAACTTTCTCACCCGGACTCCGTTTTAGTTGTGTAAGCTATCGTTTTAAATCTCTTTTGAGTACTTCGAGATGAATGGGTTTATTAAATGAAATGTCTAAGTATTGGTTGGGAGTATTGGTTTGGGTCCGTTTGTGATCATGTTTGTAATGTGTTAAGGTGTGTAACCATTGTACTCTTTTTGAGTAACTTCAAGTGTGATGTTGTTGTTGTTTGATCTCTTCATGAGAATTAGTTTGAATCCTTTGTGATGAATTTTGGCTTGGTTCCCTACTTTGGAATCATTGCCCCCGTTGTTGTTTCAAGCGAGTATTTATTACTATGTGCTTGTATAGAGTCCAGCTGGCATTGTTGTGTTTGTTTTGGGCAGTGATGTATATTATAATGGCACGAGCCGAGTCCAGTATAATGTACTTCACTGGTAACCCAGTTTCCCCATGTTCAGTGGCCTTGAGTGGGATGCCCCTTCCCGTGATCGTGGTTGGGATGAGCTAGCTCCTATGGTGAGTATTCTAGCTATTCGCGTGGGGGGATGACTATGTGTTGTTTCTCCCACTACTGGTTGTTGTTGTTACTTGGTTCCGGAACCGGCTTCAGCTCGTTCATGCTGCTCAACGGACTCTTCTCAAAGGATGGTGTTCCGTTTATAGAACCTTGGCTCAGTATCCACTTATGAGTGTTTATTTCCGCATTATGTGTTATGTGATGAGTGGACTATATCTTTTGTGATATATGCATATGTGAATGCCTATTAATTGCTCCTGTGTGATTATCATGTTGGCATGAAATGTAGTTGCATATTAGTAGCTTACTGAGATTTTATCTCACCCCTTATTTGTTTACTGTTTTAGATAAGGGCGTGCATCCGGGATAGGTCACTTATCACAAGGAAGGCGTCGAGGTGGTAATTTCTTTTGGGGTATGTTTGTAAAGGCTACATTATGTAAATGTATAACCTTAATGGGTAGTGTATCCGTGACTTGATCTTGTAACACCTATTTTGGATAATGTTGGTGTTCACTCTTTTGTATAAGTTAATGTAGGCCTTCGCGCCAAGTATTTTAGTTTTGAAAGTATTTGAAAGTAAAGTGGAGGTTTTGCACTCCAAAGTGGATTTCGTTTATCTTCATGATAGTTTTCGAAAAGTTTTTGTTAATTGTGATTTATGACGTCTTCCGTGCGCGTCCCGAGCGTGGGGCCATGTAGGACCACGGGTACGGGGCGCGACAATTGGTATCAGAGCTAGGTTGTAGATAGTCTAGAGTGACTAAATGACCTAGGAGGGTAATCGAGTATGGAGTGAGTAACGATGAGTGTCTTATGCAGGTACTCGGTAATCATGGTCGGGTCTGATAATGAACAGGGTGGACCTGCCGAAACAGGGAAATGCAAGGGAAGAAGCCCTAGCAATGTTTCAAGGGATATTTGAGGCGGCATTGAAAACCATGAATGATAACAATCGTAGAGAGGCACCATTGGCTCCGAGGACTGGACTGGAACAATTTCTGAGGATGAAGCCGACAGAATTTGATGGAGGGTCAGATTTGGCTACAGCGGAAAGGTGGGTCGAGTCTATGGAAAAGATCTTTGAGGTCTTACAAAGCTCCGATGAGGATAGGGTAAGATTTGCGACATACAAGCTAGTTGGAGGCGCAGAGTATTGGTGGAAATCGTTGAAAGCTAGTTGGGAGGAGGCACGGGTACCCCATGTTTGGGAGACATTCAAGAAAAAGTTCAAAGAGCATTTCATTCCTAAGGTGGACCAAGATAGGAAGGAATCGAGTTCTTAGCTTGGAACAAAAACTTGTTGACGGTGGCCGAGTATGTTGCCAAATTCACGGAATTGGCTCGCTATTGCAATTACATGGTTTCGACTGAAGAAAGGAAGACCTCGAGGTTTGTCAAGGGGTTGAAGACCGTGATCAGAACCCAACTTACTTCCCACAAATTCCAAGACCTACAAGATGCCATTGATCGTGCCTACCAGGTGGAGCAGGACATAGTAGAGCATAAGAAGAGGACGGAATCAACAAGTGTAGCGAAACAAGGAGGTCAAGGGAAGCCACAACCTCATCGTGGTGACTCTAGAGGAGCACAGAAATGTATTCACTTTTCAGGGGAACTTCTCAAGGGCAACAGGGCAACAGAATCAAGGTAACACTTCGGGGAGTCAGAATAATCGGGTTTGCAATTATTGTCAAAAGGGAGGACACTCCGAGGAGAAGTGTTGGAAAAAGCAGGGAAAGTGCTTGAATTGCGGCCAGTTGGGTCACTTTCAATATAATTGTCCTAAACCGAAGAATCAGACAGTTGGTAGTGGTACCGGGTCGTCTTCGGGTCAGAAGAGGGATGCCTCGGGCAAGCCAAGGTGCAAGGTCGTGTCTTCGCCATCAACCAACAACAGGCTTCGAATGCTTCTGACGTGATTGGAGGTATTATTTCTATGTCTAATAGGAGGGCACGTGCACTAATAGACCCCGGTTCTTCGCATTCTTATGTGTCTGTGCATTTTGCATCTCAGTTTGTCTTCTTTGCCTGAGTCTCTACCTTTTGTATTAGAGGTGTCTACCCCTATGGGTAAGAGTTTGGTGACTGATAAGGTATTGCGTGATTGTGATTTGCATATATGTGAGCATGTTTTACTTGCTGATTTGATTATATTGCCATTGCAAGATTTTGATATCATTTTGGGTATGGATTGGTGAGTCGATACCATGCTACTGTTGATTGTTTCAGAAAGGTGGTACTTTTTCTGCCCCTAATGCCCCTGAATTTCTTTTGAGGCGATTCCTCTGAGTAAAAAGGTTCATGGTTATTTCGTATGTGAAGGCTAGAAAGTTGTTGAGCCCGTGGTTGTGTTGGGTTTCTGGCCAGTGTCCTGGATACTACGTGTTGGTCCCAGAGGGCAACAAGGGTATAGAACCGCTAGAGGGGGGGGTGAATAGCGGTCCGAAACTTTTTCGAAATACCCTTAAAATCAACCGAGTACTTATCAGTTTGGCCAACTGCGGTTCAAGCACAAGAACCGAACTGATAAAATGCATAGCGGAGTTTGCGGTTTGGCCAAATAGGTTAGTTAAAGAGTTTGGAAGTTTGACTCGGGTTGAGAAAACACTATGATGCAACAGAATGGTTAAACTTAAAGTTAAAAAGGAAAACACAATTCATCTTTCAAGTCATTTCGTATATGGAAACAAGTTCAAGACCACAAACAAGAAAGATAAATATCAAGACAGAAAATAAAGATCAAACACACAAATTGAAGAGGTTCGTTCTTTAATGAACTACGTCCTCTACCTAGATGGTTAGTCTAGGATTTTCTAATAGCTATAAGACTTGTATTAATTTAGAGGAGGTTTTACAAGATAAATCTAAACTCTAAACAATGAGTCTAACCTAAGCTATAATAACAACCGGTGTTTTCGAAGTATATAATCTATATGATCATATAAATCGGGTGTGTGTGTGAAAAGAAATCAAATGCTCTAAGTATCTAAATGATGGTGGAGCAAATAGAATTCTTTCTGTGTAAAGGCTAAGTATGAGTGGTTGTTAGGCTTGAAGCTTTGATGAAGAACTGGGTTTGCAATGGAGATGGTTGAAGATATGAATATCTGGGTTTAACTCTTCAAAGCAAACTTGAATACTTGGGAATGAATCTCTTGAAGCTCAGCAACCTTCATTGTTGAATAATGAAGGCTATTTATAGGCAGAGCACCCTTGTGACCGTTGGGTAAAGATTTGAATCAAATCTGAAGGGTACAGTGCTGTCGAAATCCCATTGGTTGAGCTGTCATTTTTTGTCCTTGGTTTTGTCTTGTAGTCCTAGGTAGTTTTGCACCACTACCTGACAATGTCCTTTGTTGCAGAAAGGACTAACGGTAAACAATTTAAACTGATGGACAAACCGACATTCCTTGCAGAAACTCCAAGTTAACTTAGAGTTATTTTGACATGACATAACAACATCCTTATACTCTCAATAAGGGAATGTTTGTCTAAGGAATAAATGACATCTCTTTAATTCTTCAATAACTGCTCTGAGGTTTCACCAAGCATAGGGCGGTTTGAAGAATGGTCTTGATGTGCGGTTTCATCAAACATGCAAACTGCGGTTTGATGAGAATTGAAGAGCTCCATGCTGGCATTCTTAAAATGATGGCTTGAAGCACTAAACCGCTAATGATACAACCGAACAATACTCAGCCTTGAAAACAAAAAATCTAGAAATGGACTTATCTAAAAATTGAAGTAGAACTTCATTACATGCGGTCCTAAAGTCCATAAAAAGACACGTGGAATGGATCAATCAAATTAAGGTGGGTGCACTAACAATGAATCCTAACAATCTCCCCCTATTTGATTGATGCCATTACCACACTATGATAATAGCAAAACATTGTACTTGGTAAGAACATGTCAGAAATAAATTTCATGAAATTGCATGTCCCAAGTCAATGCACACACTATGCTAGATCATAGATTTCTAATCTATCAAAAAATAAAGGAAATGAATAAGAGATAGAAAAGAAATACATTCAGATGCATAAAGAATGATATGATTTTGAGGATCAGAAATGCATGTTTAAACTGAATGTTTAAAACACAATGCACTTAAAGGTATTTTCATGATGAATGTAGTGCATGAGGTTTTAAGAAATACAAGCATTGTTTCACAAACAAGCAGTTTGAATAAACAAAGTTTTGGAAACAGAATGCTATGCAGTCATTCTCATTATAATTCAATCATAAAGGATAGTAACTTACAATGTATGAATTACAAGAGATACCAAAAAGAAAGACTAAGAAAAGAGGTCTAGTCTACTTCATCTGCAACAGAACCCCTTGCAGCAGCAGCATCATCTGCGGTTTGGTTCTGAACGGTTTGAGCATCTTGAGCAGCTTGTTCTGTGCAATTTGAACATTAACAGCGGGAGCGGTTTGATCAACATTTCTAGAACCGGATCCACGGGTGGTTTCAAAAACAAAGTCAGCTGCACGAAGCCGAACTTCAGTCGGTTCATCAATCTTCAATTCAATTGCAGCGGTTTGTTTGACAAGTTTCCCGGTTCTATGAAGTATAAGCTCAGAAGAATCAAGCGCATGCTGGGCCAGAATATCCAGTTTCTCAACAACAGATTGAAGTGAAGCATCAACGGCTTGAAACTTTAAGTTGCAAAGATCATTGTTGGTTCTGACAAGATCTTGAAGGGCCAGTTGATTTTCCAGATTAAGTTCAGTCTCTCATCTAGCTGTTGTTGGCTTGACCTATCTTCAAATCTCTCATTTACTCTCTCCCCTTAATGGCATCAAGATCAGATTGAATGGTGAGGAGATGAGTGTCAAACCGAGAAGTGGCGGTTTGTTGATGAAATTGAATATTTCTAACCGCATCTATCAAATCGGCGGTTGAAGCATGAAGAGGTAGAATTGGATAGGAAGGAATTGAAGAGGGCGGTTCATCAGAAGGAGTATAGGGAGGGATGTGCTCATCACTGGAATTATCATCATCAGAAATTTGGATGGCATCATCAAATTGATGGGAGGAAGAAGGCATCTTGGCTTTACCTTTCAACAGAATGTGTGCCTCTTCTAAGGTTTCACCCATAGAGATCCTAAGGGCGGTTTCAAGCTCAATGGGATCAAAGAGGGGAAAAGAATGAATAGGGATAATTGCAGTTTGAGGAGGTGAAGAAGGAAGAAGAGGAAATCTCAAATAATCATCATTAAAAGAATGGAAGGTGAAGGCACAAATCTCCAATTCAACATAGGAGGATAGGCTCTAGCAGTTAATTGTAGAAAGAATTGACTAGCAAGAGTGGGATCCATGAGTACCTGATCGGCAATCTCACCCATCACTTTGTCTGCAACTGAAAGAATTAAGTGTTCAACTGCGGCTTCCATCTCATCCTTGGGAAAGATAGCAAAAGGGTTAGGGCGGCCAGCCTTCAAGAATCTAGCTTCGGCTTTGGCGGCGGCACGAGCATGGGCTCCAGCCCTTCTTTCCCTAGAGGTTTCAGTTTTGAACCGCTTCAAATATTTTGCTAAGTCAGCAGCATTCTTTCGTTTTTTGTCTTCGGTTTAATGAATGAAACCGATGTCTGTGGAGATAGCTGAACTGGCGGCTGAGAGAGAGGTTGAGCTTGAGTAATAGCCAGCGGTTGAACTGAAGGAAGAGCCAGTGGTTGAACCGACACAGAAGTAGATGGCAAAACCGGAGTTGGAGCATAAGGTAAATCAGGAGATGAAGAGGGAGTATGCTCAGGTGAATCAAAGTCCAACTTTCTTTTAAGTGAAGGAGGAGAGACCTCAACCATCATTGGGTCAATGCCTGCCTTCCTCATCTCAGCTCTTTCTCTTAGCTCTCTTGCAAAAGCTCCTTCAAGAGGTGAGTGATCTCTTTTGTAGTCAGCCTCACTGAAGTCAATAGCGCCTGGTGGCCTTGACTGCCAATGCTCTACATAATCACTTTTCTTCACCAACTTCCTCTTCTTCTTTGGCGGTTGAACCTCAAGAACTTCAACATCTTGCTCAGGTTCACCAAGTGCCTCAGACATATCAGTCTGCTCAGGCAATGCTGCAGCCTCAAACTCATTGGTTTGCTCAGGCTGAACCACAATGGTAGATACAGTGGTTTGTTCAAATAGAACCGCATCCTCAGACACTTCGGTCTGCTCAGGATCGGTTTGAGAGGAAGGTTTAAGGTTTGGGAAGGCTTTGAAAATTTCAGCCAACTGTTCTTCAGAGAATTGAACAGATGGCGGTTTAGAAGTGGAAGGTTTAGGAGGAGAAGGGATAGGAAGAAAAAGATGAGGTGAGGGGATAAGTTCTGGAATGGATTTTGCCTTGGCGGCTTTAAGAGAGGAGGCATCCTTAGCAAAATTTAAGGATTTCTCCACATTTTGATGTACTGGAGAGAGGGGTTTAACTTGAGGTTTGGGAATAGAGGGTTTAGAAGGCGGTTTGGATAGGTTTGCTTTTGTAATAACCGAAGGGATTTGAGCAGTTCCCTTTCTTTTCCTTGGAGCGGCGGTTTCCTTGGGACGAGCCGCAGGTATAGACCGAGCTGCAGGCTCCCCCTCAACCGCAGGCTCCCCCTCAGCCTGTACCGCGGTTTGAGCTAAATGACTTAACCCCAGTCGGTTTAGAGTGGCAGTTTGACCTTCATTTCTTAGCAGCGTAGCATGGGCCTGATCAGCAATGGCACCAGCATACGGTTTCCCTGATTTGTTGAGCCGAGCTTCAGGAAATGGGCCACGTTCGGCTTCAGGAAGAGGGTCCTCATTCCAAACAGTTTGAGCAAACCGCCATCCAAAGGTTGTTCTGAAGGTATCAAGTCTTGACAGTCCAAAGATAGATTTTTCACTAGGATCCAACCAATAGTCCTTGTGTTCAGTAGAGAACTTGAAAATGGCAGTATCTTGATGCAAGAACTTTGTCAGCAACCTGCAATGAGTTCTGACCTTGGATTTTCCAGCGGCTTTAGCAACATGGAGGCGGTTTAGAGCATTTATAATCTCCTTCATCACAACCTTGGGCCAGTGCAGTTTCTTCCCTTTAAGAATGGCCACACAGTAAGCATACTGTTCACTTGTAAAGTTGTTGTGGTTTCCATTCTTGCACATAACTCCAGAATCTACCAGTTCACAAAGATGAGCCATCACCTCTCCAAAGTCCTTTTTGGAGGAATTCTTGGTGGAGAAAGAGTTAACTCCAATCAGCTCCATTGTAGTATTGCTTAGAAGTTCCGGTTTTATCCCCATAACTCCAGAGTTCTCAAGACCAGCTAGAACTGCAATCTTGGAAGCGGTTAGGATCACTTCTTTGCCACAGACGGTGGACTTGATAGCATCTTCAAATTTAATTTCACCGGATTCCAGATCCCTTATCGGTTCTCCTCTTACATCTAGTAATTCAGCCTTCGTGGAGATCCCATTCTCAAAGAATTCGGCGCAGATAATAGTAACAAACTGCGGTTCAAGGAGAGTAAGGGTAAAAATGTAAAAACAAAGAATGAAGGAATAGTGAAGGCAAAATGGATCAAAGAGGGAAAATTTTGAAAAAGAGTTTGAATGCATGAAGAACACGAAGAACAGAGTATGAATATGCAAAACAAAATCTTAACCAAAATATGGAAAAATTATATCAAAATGATCACAGAGAGTAGATTCTAACAAAGTTCTAAATAAACTAAGACAAATAACAACACATGAACCCAGAATCTGCAAAATTTCGCAAGAACACCAAATAACCCCAAAATTGATTTTGCTCAAAATTGAACACAAATCTTAAAACAAAGTAATCAATCAGTGTATATAAGTAAATGCGAACACAAACCAACCAAGAAATTGAAGAAAAAGCATAAAATGATCAAAGGAAGATGAACAAGCTTTTAAGCTTCAACAATGGCGGATAAGTGAGATATACTGAGTTAGGGTTCAGAATTTCATACCATATCAGGCTTCGATGGTTTGGATGATGTAGAAGAAGAAGCAAGATCAATTGATTTCTTTGGTGCCATAGAAAATTTTGTTTAAGTAAGAAAATTTAGTGAGAACAGAGAGAGAGAAGGATGAATGCGTACAGAGGAGAGAGAGGGGTTTTTGCTAAAAAGAGTAAGAAGGTAAAAAGATAAATTGAAAAATGGTTTGTCTTTTATACTCAATTAACCACCTCGGGTAGTGGAGCGGGCATGACGGCTAAGGAAACTCAACCGTCAGTGTACCTGTCGATTCACATTTAATGCGGCAGAGATAATTGCAAAAAGGTCCTTAATGAATGAAGTGACATAAAGTAGGGACTAAAATGCAATTTCATACCTGAGCAGTTTTGCGTAAACCGACTTACCTTTTCCTTATTATCGGTTTTGGTGAAACCGATATCTTTCAGATCTATATTCGGTTTCAGTAGAGAAAACCGAAACCTTGCTTTGACAATTCGGTTTGGATAAAACTGAAATTGTTCTACTTGACTCTTCGGTTTGAGTGGAATCTTTAGCCGAACCATCTTGTTGCGGTTTTGTCTATTGAACCGCAAACTATTTGCATTTTCTTAATAGAGCCAAAATACTTGACAAATATTATTAGAACAAGAATAAATAGGCATGAATTATATTAAGTAAGTTCCAGCATACCCATTTCTCCTCGTAGATGAAAGAACCTAGAATTTTCGAGCGGTTTGGTGAGAATATCTGCAATTTGATCGTCGGTTCCCACCTTTGCTAGGAAAATGTTCTTCTTTTCAACATGATCTTTGAGGAAATGATATCTTATGTCAATGTGCTTGGTTTTTGAGTGTTGTACTGGATTGTTGGAGATTGATATAGCTGCAGTACTATCACAGTAGATAGGGCAGTTTTTCTCAAATACTTCATAGTCTTCCAACTGCTGTTTCATCCAGAGAATTTGAGAGCAACAGCTTCCAGCCGCAATGTATTCAGCTTCAGCGGTTGAGACTGAAACCGATGCTTGTTTCTTGCTGGACCATGATACAAGCCGGGTTCCAAGGAACTGACAAGTACCACTTGTGCTCTTTCTGCTTATCTTACATGCTGCAAAGTCAGCATCTGAATAACCTAATAGATCAAATGAAGATTCTTTGGAGTACCAAAGTCCAAGGTTAACAGATCCACATAAATATCTAATAATTCTTTTAACAGCAATAAGATGAGATTCTCTAGGGTCAGCTTGAAATCTAGCACAAACACAAACACTGAACATGATATCTGGCCTACTAGCAGTTAAGTAAAGTAAAGAACCAATCATACCTCGGTAGAGAGACTGATCAACTTTCTTACCTCGTTCATCTTGATCCAAACTGCAGGCCTTTTGCATTGGGGTATCAACTGGCTTAGCGGTTTCAAGCCCAAATTTCTTGATCAAATCTTTGGTATATTTGGCTTGGTTGATAAAAATTCCATCATGACATTGCTTGATTTGGAGTCCAAGAAAGAATGTCAACTCTCCCATCATACTCATCTCAAATTTACCTTTCATAAGCTTCTCAAACTTAACACACATAGTCTCATTAGTAGAACCGAAAATAATATCATCAACATATATTTGAACTAATAATGAATGACCTTTGTGTTTAGCAATAAATAGGGTTGTATCAATTTTACCTCTAGAGAAGCCTTGTTCAATAAGAAATTTAGATAGAGTGTCATACCATGCTCTTGGAGCTTGTTTGAGTCCATACAAGGCCTTCTTGAGCTTGAAGACATGATTGGGATATTTGTTGTCTTCAAATCCTGGCGGTTGAGCTACATAAACTTCTTCTTGTAGTTCACCATTCAGAAATGCACTCTTCACATCCATTTGATATAACTTGAATTTCTTGAAGGAGGCATAGGCCAGGAACAATCTAATGGCTTCAAGTCTGGCTACAGGTGCAAAGGTTTCATCATAATCAATCCCTTCTTCTTGCCTATAACCTTGAGCAACCAACCTTGCTTTGTTTCTTGTAATGGTACCATTTTCATCCATCTTATTTCTGTATACCCATTTTGTTCCAATTACAGTGTGATCTCTGGGCCTTGGAACTAGAGTTCAAACTCTGCATCTTTCAAACTGATTAAGCTCTTCTTACATTGCAGCTACCCAACTTGGATCACTTAGAGCTTCATCTACCTTCTTCGGTTCCATCTGAGATATCAGTGCGGTTGAGAACAAACTGTGGTTATCTCTATGTGTTAAGCTTCCTCTTGTTTGAACACCAGAACTGATAGGACCTATAACATTAGTTGTTGGATGGTCTCTATGCTCATTGATTTCTGGAGGGAGGTCATCATGAACCACTATTTCTTGAAGATTTTCCAGAGGAGGCTCTTCTTGATATTCATTGAAATCTTCATTGAAAGTGATGTTGGGAACTGGATCAACGGTTTGAATGGGATCAGAAGAATGCGGTTCTACAGCAACACCTTCGGTTTGATTTGGAGCGGCTGGAGAACCTGATGGTGCGGTTTGAGTAGGTTGGTCATTTGCGGTTGCACGATTAAGGTAAGATGTACCTGTCTCAAAACCACTGAAATCATCAGCAACATTTGGAGCCATATGTGGCTCAAGAAGATTATGTTCATCAAATGTAACATGGACTGACTCTACAATTTTTAAAGATGTCTTATTGAAACAACGAAAAGCTTTGGAGTGTTTTGAATAACCAACAAAAATACCTTCATCGGCCTTAGCATCAAATTTACCTCGATACTCTTTGCCATTGTACAAGATGTAGCACTTGCATCCAAATATCTTGAAGAAGGCAATGTTGGGTGATCTGCCTCTCCACAATTCATAAGGAGTCTTATTGTGAACTTTGATGATTAGGGAGCGGTTCTGGGTGAAACATGCGGTATTGATGGCTTCGGCCCAGAAGTATTTGGGAAGCTTTGCTTCTGCAATCATTGTCTTCCCGGCTTCAATCAAAGTCCTGTTCTTTCTTTCTACAACTCCATTCTGTTGTGGAACCCCAGCGGCAGAGAAGTTATGATCAATTCCATGATCATCACAATATTGAGCAACACCATTGTTTGTAAATTCGGTTCCATTATCTGAACGCACGGCAACAATGTCATCCAATTTTTGAGTTTGGAGCTGTCTAAAGAGAGCGGTTACGATGCCATAAGTATCATCTTTAGAGGCCATCATTTCCACCCATGTATATCTTGAATAATCATCAACCACCACAAGTGTATAGCGGTTTCCTCCAATACTGGCGGTTGGGACAGGTCCAAATAAATCCATGTGCAGCAATTGCAAACAGCGGTTCGTTGAAGGTGCGGTTTTACTAGGAAATGACTGTTTGGGCTGCTTTCCAAGCTGGCATGCTTTGCACTTTTCATCATGATGGTCAGCCACTTTGGGTAGTCCTTTTACTAGACCATCCCTGTGCAGTTTTGCTAGATACTTGAAGTTCAAGTGGCTGAGCCGCTTATGCCATAACCAGTTGCTTTCACTTATGTTTTTGGCTACAAAACAGAGGTCAGCAATAGAAACAATATTACTCAAATCTATCATATAAACATCACCTGTTCTGTTGCCAGTCAGTAGAGTGACTTCAGAGGAAGCATCTTTGATATAACAGTTAGTTGATGTGAAGATGCAGTTCATTCCTTTGTCACAAAACTGAGATATGGAGAGAAGGTTGTGCTTGAGTCCTTCTACTAATGACACATTTTCAATAGTCACCTTTCCTCGTTTGATTGCTCCATATCCTACTGTTTCTCCTTTCTTGTTGTTACCAAACACTACTGGGGGACCTTTCATTTGGATGAAACTGCAGAGTAGTTCGGAATCTCCAGTCATGTGTCGTGAGCATCCACTATCCAAATACCAGAGATCCTTCTTCTTCTTCGCGGTTCCAGCCATAAAACATGAAATCTGAAAAATAAACATGAAAGGTTTTGGTCCCCCTTATTCCTTGGGTCCTAGGGTTAGCAGCTTTTTGGGACCCACACTTGTTTGACCTTAGGATTTTTACGTCCCTTGGCATTGGGTGTGAATCTTAAAAGACAATGACCAGCACTATGACCAAAATCAGCACAAATAGCACAATGAATAAATCCAGGTTTTGGTTGCGGTTTTACAAACCCTTTACTGACCTTCGGTTTCTCATGTTTTACTGGGTCAGCGGTTTTGGCTTTAACAAAGATTACCTTCTTGAGCTCAACCTTCCTCTTAGGTGCGGCTTTAGGGAAAATGATAGGAATTTCCTTAAACCGACTAGGAGCGGTTTCATCACTCAATACTTCCTTGGTTGCCTCAGCCGCTATGGATTTCTCTTTCCACTTTGAATCTCTCCCAGTCTGGTTTTTAGGGTACTCAAAGAAATAATTTTGCCTTTTAATTTCTTGTTTTGAGCCCTTTTTACCAGCATGATTAACCTTAGGAATTTCTTTGGTTTGTTCAGTAGGTTTCACACCACCTTCGGCACAGAGACAAGGACACTTACACCCATCATCGGTTTTAAACCCCAATCCACTTTTATCCGAAGTAGGAATTTGTGAATTTAGGATTTGTTCCACAGTGACACCAGACTTGGTCCATACATCGGTCACTTTTTGGAGGTCATCCCTTTGTACGGTAAGATCATGGATTTGGGTGAGAAGTACCTCGGTTCTGTCCTTCAGATAGCGGTTTTCATCCACAATAGTAGATACCCCAGCAATTTGGAGCTTGAATTTTCAATTTCCTCCTTGTGGGATTTACATACACGTTGGGATTCTTCAAGTTCCGCAGCCATTAGTTTATATGCCTTTTTAAGTACAGTGTGTTGTTGACATATAATGTTTGCACGTTCTAGTACCTGATCATCATGACTTTGGTCTGCTTGAACCTCGGGAGTGTAGTTTGGTGTTGTAGGAGCTCTGCTTGATCTAGCCTCAGGAGTCTTAGGTGAAACTGACTTCATTTGTTGTTTTGGCAGTGGAAGGCTTTCGTCAATTTCAATTCTTTCTTCAAATCCCATGAGACAGAGATTAGCAGTTTCTTCATCATCACTTTCATCTGAGTCTGAACCCATCCATGTCAGCGGTTGATCTCCTTGGTCAGCTACCATTCCTCTTCTTTTCACGAACTTCTTGTTGAATGGTTTCTTTGCTGGCGCGGCTTCATAGCGCGGTTTAGGACAACTTGACGCAAAGTGACCTGGTTGTCTGCAGTTATAACAAACCAAGTCTTCCTTGTCTTGGGATCTGCAGTTTTGTTGAATCTGGTTGGAGGGACAAACTTTGCTGGGCCTTTGGATGGAAATTGAGATCTATTATTTTTCCTGAACTTGGTGTATCTCTTCACATACAAAGCAAATTCTTCATCATCCATTTCATCAAAATCAACTTGAGTAGAACTTGAGGATTGTGATCCTACACTCTGAGCATAAGAACTTTGAGGAGGAGTGTAGGATTGATGAGACTGCTGATAAGATTGATAAGATTGAGGATATGGTTGATGTGATTGAGGATAGGATTGTTGAGACTGCTGGTAATATTCAGAAGGTGCGGTTTGAGGATTATATCTAGGAACATTTTGGTCAGGAGGAGCGGTTTGCAAGTGGAGGTGAGGAGCGGTTTGATGATGGTCTGGATTGTAGACAGGAGATGAGGTATTGTTGAATGCAGCTAGAGAGAGGGTCTTAAATCTGCTTTCGGTTTCATGGACCTCTTCAAGCTTAAATTCAAAAACCTTCAGCATGGCATACAAGTGTCGAAGATCAAGAGCTTCCAAGTCCTTGTTGTCTTCAATGTTAGTAGTTTTGATCAGCCATTTGCTACCAAGTGCTTGCATGAATCTCATGTTCAAATCTGTATTAGAATAGACATGTCCAAGAGAAAAACAAACGTTAACAATATCAATAAACCTCTCATAGCATTGTCTAAGAGATTCCTTAGGATCTTTAACAAAATAGTCAAAGAGTCTTCTCTGTTGATAGAGGCGGTTCTTCTTGGTATCTGAATCTCCTTCCAGAAAATCAACTATAGCATCCCAGGTAGCCTTTGCGGTTTTGCAGTGAAGCACCTTAGAATGAGTCCTCAGGTCAATAGCTGACACTAGCATGGACATAGCTCTTCCATCAAAATCCACATTGATGCGGTCTGCATCAGTCCATTCACTTTCTAATTTCTTAACTTCAGCTTCTTCTCCTGCGGTTCCTGCACGTGGATTAGCTTTCATAGGGACATATGGTCCATCAGTAACCGCGGTCCACAGTCTACGATCACATGAAATCATGTGTTTCATCATCCTATCTTTCCAAAAAATAAAACTATCTTCATCCAGAATCGGTAAGTGATTCGAATTGGATGTTTGCATCATATGGGTGTTTGTGTTTGCCATTGGATCAGCACCCAAGCGGTTAAGCTTGTAAAAACAAGTTTGGTGGATACGCTCTGATACCACTTGTTGGTCCCAGAGGGCAACAAGGGTATAGAACCGCTAGAGGGGGGGGTGAATAGCGGTCCGAAACTTTTTCGAAATACCCTTAAAATCAACCGAGTACTTATCAGTTTGGCCAACTGCGGTTCAAGGCACAAGAACCGAACTGATAAAATGCACAGCGGAGTTTGCGGTTTGGCCAAATAGGTTAGTTAAAGAGTTTGGAAGTTTGACTCGGGTTGAGAAAACACTATGATGCAACAGAATGGTTAAACTTAAAGTTTAAAGGAAAACACAATTCATCTTTCAAGTCATTTCGTATATGGAAACAAGTTCAAGACCACAAACAAGAAAGATAAATATCAAGACAGAAAATAAAGATCAAACACACAAATTGAAGAGGTTCGTTCTTAATGAACTACGTCCTCTACCTAGATGGTTAGTCTAGGATTTTCTAATAGCTATAAGACTTGTATTAATTTAGAGGAGGTTTTACAAGATAAATCTAAACTCTAAACAATGAGTCTAACCTAAGCTATAATAACAACCGGTGTTTTCGAAGTATATAATCTATATGATCATATAAATCGGGTGTGTGTGTGAAAAGAAATCAAATGCTCTAAGTATCTAAATGATGGTGGAGCAAATAGAATTCTTTCTGTGTAAAGGCTAAGTATGAGTGGTTGTTAGGCTTGAAGCTTTGATGAAGAACTGGGTTTGCAATGGAGATGGTTGAAGATATGAATATCTGGGTTTAACTCTTCAAAGCAAACTTGAATACTTGGGAATGAATCTCTTGAAGCTCAGCAACCTTCATTGTTGAATAATGAAGGCTATTTATAGGCAGAGCACCCTTGTGACCGTTGGGTAAAGATTTGAATCAAATCTGAAGGGTACAGTGCTGTCGAAATCCCATTGGTTGAGCTGTCATTTTTTGTCCTTGGTTTTGTCTTGTAGTCCTAGGTAGTTGTTGCACCACTACCTGACAATTGTCCTTTGTTGCAGAAAGGACTGACGGTAAACAATTTAAACTGATGGACAAACCGACATTCCTTGCAGAAACTCCAAGTTAACTTAGAGTTATTTTGACATGACATAACAACATCCTTATACTCTCAATAAGGGAATGTTTGTCTAAGGAATAAATGACATCTCTTTAATTCTTCAATAACTGCTCTGCGGTTTCACCAAGCATAGGGCGGTTTGAAGAATGGTCTTGATGTGCGGTTTCATCAAACATGCAAACTGCGGTTTGATGAGAATTGAAGAGCTCCATGCTGGCATTCTTAAAATGATGGCTTGAAGCACTAAACCGCTAATGATACAACCGAACAATACTCAGCCTTGAAAACAAAAAATCTAGAAATGGACTTATCTAAAAATTGAAGTAGAACTTCATTACATGCGGTCCTAAAGTCCATAAAAAGACACGTGGAATGGATCAATCAAATTAAGGTGGGTGCACTAACAATGAATCCTAACACTACGAAAAAGGTTTCTAGTGTGGAAGAGGTAAATATTGTTAGGGAATTTCCGGATGTGTTTTCTACGGAGTACTCTATGCCTCCCGATAGAGAGATCGAATTTTGTATAGACTTGCTTCCAGGTACAACTCCTATATCGGCGGCACCTTATAGAATGGCTCCAGCCGAATTGAAAGAATTGAAGGAGCAGTTGCAAGAGTTACTTGATCGTGGGTTTATCCGCCCTAGTGTGTCACCGTGGGGAGCTCCGGTATTGTTTGTCAAGAAGAGAGATGGATCTTTGAGGCTGTGTATAGATTACAGGAAGCTAAATCAGGTAACCATAAAGAATAAATATCCTCTTCCCCATATTGATGACTTGTTTGATCAGCTTCAGGGGTCGGTTGTCTTTTCAAAGCTTGATTTGAGGAGTGGTTATCACCAGTTAAAGATTCGTTCTGAGGACATTTCCAAGACTGCTTTCCGTAGTAGGTATGGGCACTATGAATTTCTTGTCATGCCTTTCGGGTTAACGAACGCTCCTACGGTATTTATGGATATGATGAATCGGGTTTTTAAGCCGTATCTTGATACTTTCGTGGTGGTGTTTATCGACGACATTCTAGTTTATTCGAAGTCTCGGGAGGAGCACGAACAACATTTGCGAATGGTCTTATCTATTCTTCGGGAGAAGCAATTGTTTGCGAAGTTCAGTAAGTGTGCCTTTTGGCTCGAGGAATTTCTTTTCTGGGGCACGTGGTTTCTAATGGAGGGATATCCGTAGATCCTTCAAAATTGAAGCTATTGTAGATTGGAAGAGGCCGGAATCAGTTACTGAGATTCGGAGTTTCTTGGGCTTAGCCGGGTACTATAGAAGATTTATTGAGGGATTTTCCAAAATTGCTACCCCGTTGACTCAGTTGACCAGAAAGAACGTGCCGTTTGTGTGGGAAGAAAAATGTCAATTGAGTTTCGATGAGTTGAAAAGGAGGTTGACCACCGCTCCTATACTTGTGTTACCAAATGGGAAAGATGAACTGGTTATTTATAGTGATGCTTCTAAAGAAGGCCTCGGGTGCGTTTTAATGCAAAATGGGAAAGTAATTGCGTATGCTTCAAGGAAGTTGACTCCGAGTGAGCAGAATTATCCTACCCATGACATGGAACTTGCGGCTATTGTCTTTGCGTTGCACAAGTGGAAGCATTATTTATATGGGGCAAGGTTTGAGATTTTTACTGATCACCAAAGTCTGAAGTATCTTTTCTCGCAAAAGGAGTTGAACAATAGGCAGCGCAGATGGATGGAATTATTGAAGGATTTTGATTGCACCATTTCTTATCATCCGGGTAAAGCAAATGTGGTCGCCGATGCCATTAGTCGAAAGTCTTATGTAGCTTCATTGATGGTGCGTGAATGGAAAATGTTGGAAGATGTTCGAGATTGGGATCCTTATGAATCCAAGCATGGGGCTATCTTTGCGAACATTAAGGTATTACCTGCTTGATTCAACAAATTAAGGATGCTCAGAAGGATAATCCCGAGTCGATGAAGATTTCGAGTAAGATTGGGGACAAAAAGTTTGAAGGGTTTTCTCTTAGTTCTGAAGGAGTTTTGAATTATGGAGGTCGTTTGTGTGTTCCCAATGTGGGAGGAGTAAAGCGCCAAGTTCTGGATGAGGGCCACAAGTCGAAGTATACTATTCACCCCGGGAGTACCAAAATGTATCGGGATTTGAAACAACATTCTGGTGGAGTGGCATGAAGCGGGAAATAGCGGATTATGTATCGAAATGTTTGACTTGCCAACAGGTTAAAGCGGAACATCAAAGACCCGCGGGGTTACTTCAACCTCTTGAGATACCGGAGTGGAAATGGGAACATGTGACGATGGATTTTGTGTCCGGATTACCGCGTACGAGGAGAAGGCATGATGCAGTTTGGGTAGTCGTAGACAGATTGACAAAGTCTTCTCATTTTCTACCCATCGAGATTAGCTATTCAATGGAAGGGCTTGCGACTTTGTATATCAACGAGATCGTGAGATTGCATGGGGTTCCAGTTAGTATCGTTTCTGATCGGGATCCCAGATTTACTTCTCGGTTTTGGCAAGCGTTTCAGAAGGCTTTGGGTTCCGAATTGAGGTTTAGCACGGCTTTTCATCCACAAACCGATGGTCAATCGGAGAGAACGATTCAGATTCTTGAAGACATGTTACGAGCTTGTTCGGTTGACTTTGCAGATTCTTGGGATACTCATTTACCGTTAGTGGAGTTTGCTTATAACAACAGTTTTCAATCGAGTATCGAGATGGCTCCTTATGAAGCTTTGTATGGTAGGAAGTGTCGGTCTCCCGTTTGTTGGGACGAAGTCGGGGAAGCTAAGATTTGGGGTGTCGATTTGGTTAATGATTCAGTTGAAAAGGTAAAGCTTATTCGAAATCGTCTAATCACCGCTCAGTCTAGACAAAAGAACTATGCCGACCACCGGAGGCGAGATCTCGAGTTTCAGTCGGGTGACTTCGTGTTTTTGAAAGTGTCTCCGAAGGTAGGAATCGGAGGTTTGGTAAGAAGGGGAAGCTTGCTCCAAGGTTTATTGGGCCTTTCGAGATATTGGATAGAGTTGGGAATCTTGCTTATCGTCTTGCGTTACCGCCTTCTTTAGGCCGATTGCATAATGTGTTCCATGTTTCAGCGCTTCGTAAATATGTGTATGATCCGTCTCATGTGTTGTCAGAAGTACCGGGAGATATCGAACCGAATATGTCTTATGAGGAGAAACCAATTCGAGTGATTGATACCAAGGTGCAAGTGTTGAGGAACAAGAGCATTGCCCTAGTTAGAGTGGTATGGAGGAATCACGAAGTTGAGGAGTCGACTTGGGAATTACGGGATGAGATGGATCGGAGGTATCCGTGGTTATTCGAAATTCTTGGTAAGTGTTAAAATTCGGGTCGAATTTTCTTTTAGGGGGAGTGATTGTCACGACCCGAATCCCCATCTCTATTTTCTTAGTAATAAATAATTATTTAATTATTTACTTGCTTAATTATTTATTTAATTATTTATTATGTGTGCATTTGGTGTGTTATAATAATTATGCCTAGCATTTTATTCGAGTTGTTTGGCTAGTGTGGAAGTGTTGAGTCTTAATTGTTAGCCGGGAGTGTAAGTAATTGTGTTAGTATGGGGAGGGGGTTTAGTTGTAACATTTCAAAATAATTTCCCCCTACTCCCCTCACCTCCCTACACCTCCTTCTCCCTCATACACTCCACCCCTCCTCCATTCTCCTCTCCCAGACAACTCTCCCTCTCTCTCTCATCCTTGGGTAAGTTTTTCTTTCATTCCTTCTCTCTTCATTTTCTCCTTCTTCCTTTCATTATTATTCATTTCTTAAAACGTGAACATTCTTTAGATCGTCGATAGGATCGCGTAGAATAAAAAGATTTGAAATCCATCAACTTTGAGAATTTGCAGGTAAGTTACTTTCCCCCATTTTAATGCTAAAATGTTCATATTATGTTTATATGATGTTGATGTGTTATATTTGATGTTTGGTTGGGTTTTGAATTTATTGAGAATTTATTTTGGGTTTTAATAAAAATGGTGAAATCTTGAATGTTGGGTTTGATTCTTGATTTTGATTGTTAAATGTTGTTGTTTGAGTCTTTTTAGACTTATTGGTTGTTTTGGTACATTAGTATGTAAGTTGGAAGGTTGATTTTGGGTTGAATGTGTTTTGGGTTTGAAAATGGAAGAACCCATGTTGTTCTTCCCGATTTCTGGAAATTCAGAAGCTTGGGCGGCGCACAAAATGTCCTGGGCGACCGCGCATCTTTCTGAAAGCTTTTGTTCTTGTTTTGAGGCTTTTTGGGCGACCGCACATCCCACTTTGGGCGGCCGCACAGAACCCCTGGAAATTTACATTTGTTAAAATTTTGTGAGTGAAGGATGCGTTTTGGTCTAAGTCTTGGGTGTCCTTCTAGTTGACCTTAGTGGACATTGTAGTACGCTCTAGTGATAGAATTGAGTCCTTTGTGATCAAGTTTGTAATGTGATAAGGTGTGTAACCATTGTGCTCCTTTTGAGTAACTTCAAATGTGATGTTGTTGTTGATTGATCTCTTCATGAGAATTTGTTTGAATCCTTTGTGATGAATTTGGCGTGGTTCCCTACTTTGGAATCAATGCCCCGTTGTTGTTTCAAGCGAGTATTTATTACTATGTGCTTGTATAGAGTCCAGCTGGCATTGTTGTGTTTGTTTTGGGCAGTGGTGTATATTATAATGGCACGAGCCGAGTCCAGTATAATGTACTTCACTGGTAACCCAGTTTCCCCATGTTCAGTGGCCTTGAGTGGGATGCCCATTCCGTGATCGTGGTTGGGATGAGCTAGCTCCTATGGTGAGTATTCTAGCTATTGGCTTGGGGGTATGACTATGTGTTATTTTCCCCATTACTGGTTGTTGTTGTTACTTGGTTCCGGAACCGGCTTCAGCTCGTTCATGCTGCTCAACGGACTCTTCTCAAGGATGGTGTTCCGTTTATAGAACCTTGGCTCAGTATCCACTTATGAGTGTTTATTTCCGCATTATGTGTTATGTGATGAGTGGACTATATCTTTGTGTTATATGCATATGTGACTGCCTATTGATTGTTCCTTTGTGATTATCATGTTGGCATGAAATGTAGTTGCATTTAGTAGCTTACTGAGATTTTATCTCACCCCTTATTTGTTTACCGTTTTAGATAAGGGCGTGCATCCGGGATAGGTCACTTATCACAAGGAAGGCGTCGGGAGGTGGTAAATTCTTTTGGGGTATGTTTTTGTAAAGGTTACATTATGTAAATGTATAACCTTAATGGGTAGTGTATCCGTGACTTGATCTTGTAACACCTATTTTTGGATAATTTTGGTGTTCATCCTTTTGTGTAAGTTATTGTAGGCCTTCATGCCAAGTAATTAGTTGTGAAAGTTATTTAAAAGTAAGTGGAGGTTTTGCATTCCAAAGTGGATTTCGTTTATCTTTATGATAGTTTTCGAAAAGTTTTTGTTAAATGTGATTTATGACGTCTTCCGCGCGCGTCCCGAGCGTGGGGCCATGTAGGACCACGGGTACGGGGCGCGACAGTTGGTATCAGAGCTAGGTTGTTAGTAGTCTAGAGTGACTAAAGAGTGACTAAAGGACCTAGGAGGGTAATCGAGTATGGAGTGAGTAACGATGAGTGTCTTATGCAGGTACTCGGTAATCATGGTCGGGTCTGATAATGAACAGGGTGGACCTGCCGATCAGGGAAATGCAAGGGAAGAAGCCCTAGCAATGTTTCAAGGGATATTCGACGGGCGGCATTGAAAACCATGAATGATAACAATCGTAGAGAGGCACCATTGCTCCGAGGACTGGACTGGAACAATTTCTGAGGATGAAACCGACAGAGTTTGATGGAGGATCAGATGTGGCTACAGCAGAAAGGTGGGTTGAGTCTATGGAAAAGATATTTGAGGTCTTACAAAGCTCCGATGAGATAGAGTAAGATTTGCGACCTACAAGCTAGTTGGAGGCGCAGAGTATTGGTGGAAATCGTTGAAAGCTAGTTGGGAGGAGGCACGGGTACCCCATGTTTGGGAGACGTTCAAGAAAAAGTTCAAAGAGCATTTTATTCCTAAGGTGGACCAAGATAGAAGGAATCCGAGTTTCTTAGCTTGGAACAAAACTTGTGACGGTGGCCGAGTATGTTGCCAAATTCACGGAATTGGCTCGCTA
Organism: Campanula takesimana; assembly: GCA_026119855.1. Classification (NCBI taxonomy): domain Eukaryota; kingdom Viridiplantae; phylum Streptophyta; class Magnoliopsida; order Asterales; family Campanulaceae; genus Campanula; species Campanula takesimana. Next base: position 209,903 of record JAOWBW010001713.1, read on the forward strand.
CTGCAATTACATGGTTTCGACTGAGGAAGGAAGACCTCGAGGTTTGTCAAAGGGTTGAAACCGTGATCAGAACCCAACTCACTTCCCACAAATTCCAAGACTTACAAGATGCCATTGATCGTGCCTACCAGGTGGAGCAGGACATTGTAGAGCATAAGAAGAGAACGGAATCAACAAGTGTAGCGAAACAAGGAGGTCAAGGGAAGCCAAACCTCATCGTGGTGACCCTAGGGGAGCGCAGAACATCTTTTCACTTTTCAGGGGAACTTCTCAAGGACAACAGGGCAATAGAAATCAAGGTAACACCTCGGGGGGTCAGAATAATCGGGTTTGCAATTATTGTCAAAAGGGAGGACCTCCGAGGAGAAGTGTTGGAAAAAGCAGGAAGTGCTTGAATTGCGGCCAGTTGGGTCCTTTCAATATAATTGTCCTAAACCGAAGAATCAGACAGTTGGTAGTGGTACCGGGTCGTCTTCGGGTCAGAAGAGGGATGCCTCGGGCAAGCCCAAGGTGCAAGGTCGTGTCTTCGCCATCAACCACAACAGGCTTCGAATGCTTCTGACGTGATTGGAGGTATTATTTATCTATGTCTAATAGGAGGGCACGTGCACTAATAGACCCCGGTTCTTCGCATTCTTATGTGTCTGTGTATTTTGCATCTCAGTTGTCTTCTTTGCCTGAGTCTCTCCCTTTGTATTAGAGGTGTCTACCCCTATGGGTAAGAGTTTGGTGACTGATAAGGTATTGCGTGATTGTGATTTGCATATATGTGAGCATGTTTTACTTGCTGATTTGATTATATTGCCATTGCAAGATTTTGATATCATTTTGGGTATGGATTGGTTGAGTCGATACCATGCTACTGTTGATTGTTTTAGAAAGGTGGTTACTTTTTTGCTCCCTAATGCCCCTGAATTTTCTTTTGAGGCGATTCCTCTGAGTAAAAAGGTTCATGTTATTTCGTATGTGAAGGCTAGAAAGTTGTTGAGCCGTGGTGTGTTGGGTTTCTAGCCAGTGTCCTGGATACTACGAAAAAGGTTTCTAGTGTGGAAGAGGTAATATTGTTAGGGAATTTCCGGATGTGTTTTCTACGGAGTACTCTATGCCTCCCGATAGAGAGATCGAATTTTGTATAGACTTGCTTCCAGGTACAACTCTATATCGGCGGCACCTTATCAAAATGGCTTATAGAATGAGCTCCAGCCGAATTGAAAGAATTGAAGGAGCAGTTGCAAGAGTTACTTGATCGTGGGTTTATCCGCCCTAGTGTGTCACCGTGGGAGCTCCGGTATTGTTTGTCAGAAGAGAGATGGATCTTTGAGGCTGTGTATAGATTACAGGAGCTAAATCAGGTAACCATAAAGAATAAATATCCTCTTCCCCCATATTGATGACTTGTTTGATCAGCTTCAGGGGTCGGTTGTCTTTTCAAAGCTTGATTTGAGGAGTGGTTATCACCAGTTAAAGATTCGTTCTGAGGACATTTCCAAGACTGCTTTCCGTAGTAGGTATGGGCACTATGAATTTCTTGTCATGCCTTTCGGGTTAACGAACGCTCCTGCGGTATTTATAGATATGATGAATCGGGTTTTTAAGCCGTATCTTGATACTTTCGTGTGGTGTTTTATCGACGACATTCTAGTTTATTCAAAGTCTCGGGAGGAGCACGAACAACATTTGCGATGGTCTTATCTATTCTTCGGGAGAAGCAATTGTTTGCGAAGTTCGGTAAGTGTGCCTTTTGGCTCGAGGAAGTTTCTTTCTGGGGCACGTGTTTCTAATGGAGGGATTCCGTAGATCCTTAAAAAATTGAAGCTATTGTAGATTGGAAGAGGCCGAATCAGTTACTGAGATTCGGAGTTTCTTGGGCTTAGCCGGGTACTATAGAAGATTTATTGAGGATTTTCCAAAATTGCTACCCCGTTGACTCAGTTGACCAGAAAGAACGTGCCGTTTGTGTGGGAAGAAAAATGTCAATTGAGTTTCGGATGAGTTGAAAGGAGGTTGACCACCGCTCCTATACTTGTGTTACCAAATGGGAAAGATGAACTGGTTATTTATAGTGATGCTTCTAAAGAAGGCCTCGGTGCGTTTTAATGCAAAATGGGAAAGATTGCGTATGCTTCAAGGAAGTTGACTCCGAGTGAGCAGAATTATCCTACCATGACATGGAACTTGCGGCTATTGTCTTTGCGTTGCACAAGTGGAAGCATTATTTATATGGGGCAAGGTTTGAGATTTTTACTGATCACCAAAGTCTGAAGTATCTTTTCTCGCAAAAGGAGTTGAAAATAGGCAGCGCAGATGGATGGAATTATTGAAGGATTTTGATTGCACATTTCTTATCATCCGGGTAAAGCAAATGGGTCGCGATGCCATTAGTCGAAGTCTTATGTAGCTTCATTGATGGTGCGTGAATGGAAAATGTTGGAGAACATGTTCGAGATTGGGATCCTTATGAATCCAAGCATGGGGCTATCTTTGCGAACATTAAGGTATTTAACGCCTGATTCAACAAATTAAGGATGCTCAGAAGGATGATCCCGAGTCGATGAAGATTTCGAGTAAGATTGGGACAAAAAGTTTGAAGGGTTTTCTCTTAGTTCTGAAGGAGTTTTGAATTATGGAGGTCGTTGTGTGTGTTCCCATGTGGGAGAGTAAAGCGCCAAGTTCTGGATGAGGGCCACAAGTCGAAGTATACTATTCACCCCGGGAGTACCAAAATGTATCGGGATTTGAAAAAAGCATTTCTGGTGGAGTGGCATGAAGCGGGAAATAGCGGATTATGTATCGAAATGTTTGACTGCCCACAGGTTAAGCGGAACATCAAAGACCCGCGGGGTTACTTCAACCTCTTGAGATACCGGAGTGGAAATGGGAACATGTGACGATGGATTTTGTGTCCGGATTTACCGCGTACGAGGAGAAGGCATGATGCAGTTTGGGTAGTCGTAGACAGATTGACAAGTCTTCTCATTTTTACCCATCGAGAGATTAGCTATTCAATGGAAGGGCTTGCGACTTTGTATATCAACGAGATCGTGAGATGGCATGGGGTTCCAGTAGTATCGTTTCTGATCGGGATCCAGATTTACTTCTCGGTTTTGGCAAGCGTTTCAGAAGGCTTTGGGTTCCGAATGAGGTTTAGCACGGCTTTTCATCCACAAACGATGGTCAATCGGATGTGAGAACGATTCAGATTCTTGAAGACATGTTACGAGCTTGTTCGGTTGACTTTGCAGATTCTTGGGATACTCATTTACCGTTAGTGGAGTTTGCTTATAACAACAGTTTTCAATCGAGTATCGAGATGGCTCCTTATGAAGCTTTGTATGGTATAGGAAGTGTCGGTCTCCCGTTTGTTGGGACGAAGTCGGGGAAGCTAAGATTTTGGGGTGTCGATTTGGTTAATGATTCAGTTGAAAAGGTAAAGCTTATTCGAAATCGTCTAATCACCGCTCAGTCTAGACAAAAGAACTATGCCGACCACCGGAGGCGAGATCTCGAGTTCAGTCGGGTGACTTCGTGTTTTGAAAGTGTCTCCGAGGTAGGAATCCGGAGGTTTGGTAAGAAGGGGAAGCTTGCTCCAAGGTTATTGGCCTTTCGAGATATTGGATAGAGTTGAATCTTGCTTATCGTCTTGCGTACCGCCTTCTTTAGGCCGATTGCATAATGTGTTCCAGTTTCAGCGCTTCGTAAATATGTGTATGATCCGTCTCATGTGTTGTCAGAAGTACCGGGAGATATCGAACCGAATATGTCTTATGATGAGGAGAAACCAATTCGAGTGATTGATACCAAGTGCAAGTGTTGAGGAACAAGAGCATTGCCCTAGTTAGAGTGGTATGGAGGAATCACGAAGTTGAGGAGTCGACTTGGAAATTACGGGATGAGATGGATCGGGGTAGCCGTGGTTATTCGAAATTCTTGGTAAGTGTTAAATTCGGGTCGAATTTTCTTTTAGGGGGAGTGATTGTCACGACCCGAATCCCATCTCTATTT
>JAOWBW010001714.1:0-212937 GCA_026119855.1 Campanula takesimana
CCGCAGTGGAAGTGCCCAGAGCTGAAGAAGAATGCACAAACTCATGGGGTGAAGGCAGAAGACAAAATAAGACTGGTGGTCAGGGGCGTGTGTTCACCATGACACCTAGAGAGAGATGCTAGAGCCACAAATGACTTGGTGGCAGGTACGCTTCAGTTTATATTCTCGCAACGTATACGCTTTTGATTGATTCTGGTGCCACTCATTCTGTGATTAGTTCTAAGTTGGCAAAACAGTTAAAATTGTCACCTAAGGCGTTAGAAGTACCCTTGGTAATTGATACCCCGACTAAGGAGTCGATCCCAGTTACATCAGTGTTTCAAAGTTTGTCCTCTAAGGATAGGCGATAGAGAACTCGAGGTTGATCTTATATGTCTGGATCTCAGTGACTTTGACATCATCCTAGGTATGGACTGGTTGGCTGCGTATCATGCCAAAGTAGACTGCTTTAGAAAAGAAGTGAATTTTGAATTACCCTCTGGAGAAGGATTTTGTTTTCAAGTGTCGAAACCAAGAGTCCGAACGGGCCTGATTTCCGTAATGAAGGCTCGTAAACTGTTAAGGAAAGGTTGTGAGGGATTTCTTGCGTATTGTTGGTGAGTCAAACAAGAAGGAAGTGACCATCGAATCCCTCTCCATAGTAAAATATTTCAAGGATGTTTTTTCCCGAGGATTTGCCAGGAATACCGCCGGAGCGAGAGTGGAGTTTTCGATAGATCTAGCACCTGAGACTGCACCGATTTCAAGAGCACCATATAGGATGGCTCCGCCGGAACTTAAAGAGTTAAAGGAGCAGTTACAAGAACTTTTGGACAAGGGCCTGATTTTACCGAGGCATCACCGTGGGGTGCGCCGGTATTATTTGTAATAAGAAGGATGGGTCGATGAGACTATGCATTGACTAGGAGTTAAACCGTGTGACAATTAAGAATAAGTATCTTTGCCAAGGATCGATGATTTGTTTGACCAACTCCAAGGTGCATGCTATTTCTCTAAGATTGATCTGCGTTCTGGTTACCATCAATTAAGAGTGAAAAAAGGGATATGTGGCAAAGACGGCTTTTAGGACAAGGTATGGACACACTACGAGTTCTTAGTAATGCCGTTTGGGCTGACAAATGCGCCTGCTATGTTCATGGAGCTTATGAATAGAGTATTTCAAGAATATTTGGACAAGTGTGTAATAGTATTCATCGATGACATCTCTGGTGTATTCGAAGTCAAAAGAGGAGCATGAAGAGCATTTGAAATTAGTATTACAGATTTTGAGGAGCAAAGGTGTATGCCAAGTTTAAAAATTGTGAATTCTGGCTTGAAGAAGTAGTGTTCTTGGTCATGTGGTATCTAAGAATGGGATAGCAGTTGACCCTGCAATGGTTGAGCTATAGTTAATTGGGAGAGACCAACTTCTGTTAGTGAGATAAGGAGCTTTTTGGGTTTAGCAGGGTACTACCGTAGGTTCGTGGAAGGGTTTTCGAAGTTATCTCTACCATTGACCAGGTTAACCACAAAAGGGACAAGATTTGTGTGGTCAGACGATTGTGAGAAGAGTTTTTCAAGAATTGAAAGGGCGATTGGTGTCTGCGCCTGTTCTTACGTTACCAACAAGCAGTGATGGCTTCGTGATCTATAGTGATGCTTCATTGAAAGGTTTGGGTTATGTGTTGATGCAAAATGATAAAGTGGTGGCTTATGCGTCTAGGCAACTCAAGAACCACGAGAAAAACTATCCTACCCACGATTTGGAGTTAGCGGCCGTGGTGTTTGCATTGAAAATTTGGAGACACTATTTGTATGGGGTACCTTGTGAAATTTACACCGACCATAAAAGTCTTAAGTACATTTTCACTCAGAAAGAGCTGAATATGAGGCAAATGAGATGGCTAGAGTTACTTAAAGATTATGATTGCAAAATCTTGTATCATCCTGGGAAGGCCAATAAGGTGGCAGATGCGTTAAGCAGAAAGAACCATGGAACATTCGCGACTATGATTTCTAAGGGGGTAAGTGATTGAGAGATAGTGAAATAGTAAAGCTAGAGGTTAAAGTTAAAGGCTATTTGCTCAGTTGAGTGTCCAACCAACACTGTTAGTGAGAATCAAGGAAGCTCAGAATGTGGATGACGAGTTGGAAGCGATTCACAAGGTTATCAGTAAGAAGGGAATGGTAGACTTCCGTGTTAGCGATGACGGGATCATGAGGTATCGATCAAGGATTTGGGTGCCTAATAATGATAGTATCAAGAGGGAAATTCTTGAAGAAGCTCACTATTCAAGGTTTTCGGTTCACCCTGGGAGTACTAAGATGTATAAGGATCTAAAGGAATCCTTTTGGTGGAACAATATAAGAGTGAGGTGCGGAATTCGTTTCTAAGTGTTGGTGTGTCAGCAAGTGAAAAGTGAACACCAGAAAACCCGCGGGACTACTACAATCGTTACCTATTCCAGAGTGGAAGTGGGAACACATCACTATGGATCTGGTGATTGGACTTCCCAAGACGTTGAAGGGTCATAACGCAATTTGGGTCATAGTAGATAGGCTCACTAAATCGGCTCACTTTCTAGCAATCAAGGTGACTGATTCGTTGGAGAAGTTAGCTAAGTTGTACGTGGATGAGATCGTAAGGTTACATGGGATACCGGTCTCTATAGTCTCAGACCGAGATGCGAGGTTCACATCAAATTTCTGGAAGAGTTTACAGAAAGCGTTAGGGACGGAGTTAACTATGAGTACAGTATTTCACCCTCAGATAGACGGATAGTCAGGAAAGGACGATTCAAACTCTCGAAGACCTATTGAGAGCAACATCGTTAGATTGGCAAGGAGCGTGGGATGATCATCTACCACTAGTGGAATTTGCCTACAACAACAGTTACCACTCTAGTATTGGAATGGCGCCGTATGAAGCTCTTTATGGGAGGAAATGTAGATCGCCTGCGTGTTGGGATGAAGTAGGCGAGAGAAAGTTAACTGGACCTGAGATTGTTCAAGTAACGGCGGATAAAGTTCAACAGATTCGCAAGTGGTTGTTAACTGCGCAGAGTAGGCAGAAATCGTATGCGGATAATCGAAGGCGTGATCGGAGTTGTATTCTTGAGGATCTCACCGATAAAAGGGGTCATGCGGTTTGGGATTCGTGGGAAGTTAAGTCCTAGGTACGTGGGGCCGTTCGAGATTCTATAACGAATAGGAGCGGTAGCCTATAAGTTGGCTCTACCTCCTGTGCTGTCTGGTGTGCACAATGTGTTTCACGTGTCGATGTTGAGGAAATATGTAGCTGACCCGAGCCACGTCATAGAGTACAAACAGTTACGTTTTCGTGAAGACTTGAGTTATGATGAGAAGCCGGTAAAGATTGTAGACCGTAAAGATCAAGTTTTGCGGAAGCGAGTGATTCTGTACGTAAAAGTGCAGTGGAGCAATCACACGGAAAGGGAAGCCACGTGGGAGCTCGAAAGTGAAATGCGTGATATGTATCCCACTTTGTTCGAAGATTAAGGTACGTCTAGTTTGGAGGACCAAACTCTTTTAAGGGGTAAGAATGTAATAACCCGAACTTCCCATATTATTTTAATTTGAAACTCTCAATCTTTTGTGTTGGGACGAACCATGAATAGAAAGTTGGGTTTAGTTATTGGGTCATAAGTAGAAAGCCCAATACATTGACTAAGTAAATTAGGAGTCTTTTGAATTAAGGATTTGAGAAACCCTATTAAAATAAATACCTTTCCTAAATCCCTAGCATTATTCCCTACAGTAAAGAAAAAAAAAAAAAAAAAACGGGAAAAAGGGGAAGGGGCGCCGCAAAAAGAGAGCACGGAAAAGGAAGAGGGCGGCACTGGGAGTAACGCAGAGAGAGAGAGATCGGGAGGAAGAAGAAAGAAAGAAAAGAGAATCGTTCCTTAAGGTAAGCCTAAATCCATATCTTTCTCCCATTGTTGTTAACACTAATATTGGAAATCAATAATAGTTGAACCCTAAAATTATGAATTAGGGTTTAGTAGTGTGAAATTTTGGAGGAAGAAGATGATGTTTTGGGTGTGTGTGTGTGTGTGTGTATTTTGTGTTCCCTGTGTGGTGTGTGAGTTACAGGTACTGTGTGTGTGGGTAGTGTGCGTGTGTGTGTGTGCTGATGTGTGGGTGTGTGTGTGTGCTGATGGTGGGTGTGTGTGTGTCTGAATGTGTGGGTGTGTTCAGAGGGGGGTGTACCAGAGTGTGTGTGTATCACAGTGGTGGGTGTGTCTGTCAGTAGGTGTACTCAGTAAGTGTGTGCAGAAAGTGTGAAATCAGTGTGTGTAATTTGTGTAGTGAAATTGAGAGTTGGGGATTGACTAATAAAAACCCTAGGGGTGTTGTAGTCATTCTTAAAGTTATTGGTTAACTAGGAAAGAGGTTATAGATGACTAGACCATGGGGTTAATCGAGTAAAAAGAAGTAAATTGGGATGGAAGTAAAATAGTATTTTTCTCATGTCTAAGGCTAGACTATTTCATGTTGTAGATTGTCCAAGCGGAGTAAAGCAAGCTAGTAGAACACGAAGCTAAGGTAAGGGATTACGCTCTTAGTTGTGTATTGATTCTTAATCCTTTGTTAGGATTCCCAATCTTTGTTTTATAAAGTAAACTATCTGTGTGGCTAGATAGTCTTTTAATAACTATTCCGTTCTGCGAATTGTTCCGTCTTTTGTTATCCACTCTATTGATATTGTTATTGTTCAATAGGGGTATCATGTGTATGATTGATTTTGTAACCTTGGTGTCCAAGTGAGATGAGTATCTTTTAAAATGTGATCAAGTAAAGTTTGTAAAGTTAAGCTTTGTTTTGTAAAAGCTCTTTAAAGTGAAGTTTTGTAATAAGTAAAGTGATTACAGTTATCCATAATCCCGAAACGGATAAGTGGACCCCTACAGTTATCCATAATCCCGAAACGGATAAGTGGACCCTTACAGTTATCCATAGTTCTAAGTTGAACATGTGGACCCCTTTGCGTTGCTTGATGAAGTAACGTAGGTTATCATGATATACCGATTTTGGGTGCGGTCAGTAGAAACCCGAGCCCTGGGTACAGCGCGTGCTTAATCCCTAAATGAAGTAAAGTAAAGAAAAGTAAAGTTTTGTGAAAATGTTATGTTTTGGAAACTGTCTCTGAAGCCACGTGTTTTCAAGAAATGAGTTGATTTCATCAAGTTAAATGTTTTCAAACTGAGAGTTGTTTGATCATTGAGTTATCCTTTCGTTGTGAATTCTTGTTATCGTTCCTTTCGGTTATCTCCTCTTAGTACCCGAGGAGATTCCGTATGAACTTGCTGGGCATTGTTCGCTCATTCCTTTCATTTTATTTCTCTCCAGGTTATAAGTAAGCAGTTCAAGACTTACAAGGTTCGGCTGCGTAGAAGTTGCCTTTTTAATAAAGTTAGCTAGTGGTTATGTTTCTGTTGCGGTTAAGTTTTAGACTTTATTTTTCTGTTAGTTATCATTTGAGCTAGTGACCTGTACTAGCCGTTAGAGTTTGAATGTTGGTTAATGTTTGAATTGTGGTTAATTGTAACCGTTGGGCATTCTGATTTTGGGAATTTATCAAGTTAAGTTATTATTTAATAGTTGTGGAAAAGTTGGGGTGTTACAAGTAGCCCCTAGTATTGACATGTATTTTTTTTATTGAATGACTTACGAAGGCAAGTAAATCATTAAGAGAGAAGAGAAGAAAAGCCCCAATTCGATTGCAAGAAACTGGGAGCGTCGCTGAAAGATAAGAAGCCCCTAGATCGACAAGGAACGTGAAATGATTTCAAATTTAGGAAAGTTGTTCAATCTTGAGGTGATTAATTCATTGGCAAATGACTCGTACAAAGATGTCTTGACAAGTTCGAGATGAAGGCCAATCACCATAATGCACTAGAGCTAAACATATCTTCTTTCTTGCATGAGACCGGACCCGCAGGTTACCTACGTTACTCCAGTGTAGAGGCTCAGGTCACCGTAGTTCTTGTGGATGCTCCATTCTTCGTGATGGTTTCTTGCTTCGTCGTGATTTTTGTTGATGTAGCTTTGTCCTTCGTTGGTGGATGATGATGATGTGCACTTCTTTGATTGAGGGGGGGTTTATTTTTTTTTTATTTTTTTTTTGTGCTCTAACTTTTGCCTAGGTTGTTTTGAAGAGTCAACCTAGCGAGTTTTTTTTTTTTTTTTTTTTTTTGTTCCCCCTTGAAAACATTGCTTGATGTTGCTCCACCTTGTTTTTCTTCTTGGCTTTGCCATTGATGTTGTCGCCTTCGTCACGATGTTTAGCCCCTAGGCGTTCAAGTGATGGCCTTCGTTCTAAAACTTGTTTAGACATCTTTTCATCATTTTACCAAGAATTAAATTGAACAACTTGGAAGAGTGTATGAGGACAAGAACGACTTTTATTTGATAAGACCGACTCAAACTTTAACATAGGACGAGAAAAAAGTTTAATGCACACTTAAGAGGACTTTTGACTATTTTTTTATTCCTATTACTAGGTAGAGAAAGAGAAACGGAGGTTGCTGTTGTCGTCCCCCATGTCGTTGTAGTCCTCATTGTCGTTGTAGTCTTCCATGTCACTACATTCTTCCATGTAGTTGCTCGGATTGCTCGGGAACCCTTCATCATTGACGCTTGTCTTATAGGAGGACTCGGCCACTTCTTGGAGCAAATTGTCAACTCTAATTCCCGCATCATACATGCGCGCAAAATCCGGATAAAAGGCCCCACTAAGATGAGTTCGGTGGTCCAAAGTCAAACATTTCAAGAAGATGTCCATTTGTTCCTTCATTGAGGGTCTATCCACAATCTCGGTTAACTTGTCATTCCAACGGCGAGAAAAGTCCCCAAATGATTTATTTCCCTTTTGCAGGGTGTTCTCCAATTCTTTCTTTGTGGGACAGTGCATGTAATTGCCTTCATATTGTGACTTAAAGGAAAGTATAGCGGCATCCCAATTGAGGCGGGTGGAAACCGGGAGAACCATATACCAATCTTTTGCGACCCCATCAAGTGTGAGTGGGAAGCATTGTGCCATTATTTGAGGAGACACTTTTTTTGGTAGCATGGCCCAAATGTAGGAGTCGATGTGAGAATCGGGACAAGAGTTTCCCTTGAACATGCCAATATCGGGAATCTTGAATTTCTCGGGAAGGGCCACCATAGTGATCATGAGAAGAGAAGCTTGATGGAGATTGGAGCTTGGGCCTTTGTTCAAATTTAACCCACTAAAACGTTGGTCAATGTATGCCATGAGAGTGTTGACCAAACTGTTATCAATGCTTTGGACCATTTTTCCTTCATTTGTGAGCTCCTTCAGTTGGTTCTCGAGCTTAGCAAATTCTTTCTTATGGGCCATTCTCTCATTCTTGAGACGGGCTTGCCACAAATCATCCTTGCGTCGGCATTCTCAGCGAGTGCATCAATTTGTCCTTTTAGTGCTTTGATCATGTTGGCTATATCCTCGTTGGTCCGGGAAAGATTGTCACCGTTGTTGTTGCTGTCGGAAGCCATTGGACCTATTTGAAGAACACGGTTGATCTTAGGATGGCCCACAAATACCTTTTGGGTAAAATTATTTAACCCACAAACAATAAAAAAGACTCAACCACATAAGGAAAAAAAATGATTTTTTTTTTTATAAGTTGGAGGGACGGAGTCCCTTTTGGAGTTTCTAAGAAAATAGTGGAATCGTCACACTAGTATATAGACCTTCTCGCGGTCCCATATACTCATCAGATTCCATCACGCTTGTGATACCTACATGTGACGGGATTAAACTAAATTAAAGTCATAAAGCATACATGCGGGGACGGAGTTTTATTTCGTCCATAATAACCACTTGTTTCTTTTGGAAACGGCATGTATGATTTGATGACATTAGTTTAGGGAAATCTCGACACATGAAAACAGACTTGGTCACGGAGTGTTAGACCCTAACTAGAATTGTGTTGGCTTGTGCTCGGTTAAAGAGAGGCATAAGGTCACCCCCGGCATGTAGTCGTGAACTACGCCACGGGTTGAAGTTTACCGCTTCGAGAGAGTCAAGGTCGGGTGGAGCTTGAAACTCTCTAGGATGGGCCTCGACAGGTTTGGGGTTAAGAATTTGTGCGACTCGATAGTGAGCAATTCATAGGAATATGTGCATGTAGTGTGAGGTCAAGCCAAGTGACAAAATATTTTTTTTTTCCAAAAGAAAAGAAAATCAAATAAACACATAATTACAACTTTCGAATCACCCATGTGACCGACAAAAATAAACAGAAAATAAAAAACTGTTTTGTGCAGGCCCAGTGCCCACACATTGTCAATCATTCTGTTCTGTGCACTGTTCTGTTTTTGGGAATGCGCCCAGAAGCGCGCACATGGGGATGCCTGTGTGGAAGGCGCGCGCGTTGGACAAAGAGGGGCAGAGGCGCCCGAATCTGGGTAAAACCTGCAAATTCATGGGTTCAAGGGACTGCATTGACCCTAAATAATAAAACTTTCCCCCTGCAGTAATTGTTAGCACAGAAACATGGAATTGAAGGACGATGAGAGGCGGGCGATTCTGGTAATTGGGGTCGGACGCACGCGCTTTAGGCCAAGAAGGCCAGAGGCGCGCGCTTCCAACCCTTTTTACCAGAATGCCCAGAAATTAGAATAAAAGAACACCAAAAGTAAGAAACGTAAGTTTAACCCTCTAAAGTGTCCCCAACGGAGTCGCCACTGTAGATACCCCGGAAAAACCCACTACTTGGCTAGAGCGGTGAATTATCCTAGGATGTATAACTTGTTTTAATTTGTAGAGTCGTCACCTATGTTTTAGAGGAACATAAGAAAAACCTAATAATTAGCCTACATTTTGATACGAAAACAGAGATTCTTGTTAAGAGGTTCAGGGGTTAGGTGACAGAGTGGGAAGTACTTAAACACCCACTCCGCCCCGCTTACGCGGGTCTTGCTAGTATTGGTGTTCTAATGCTAAAAAATCCTTCAAATAATACGAGAAATGTGCTAACAATTGTAAGGGAAAGAAAAGAGAAATAAAAGATAAATTGTTTTACTATATTAATGCTAAAGATTACATGTCAAACTATTCTAACAATTATATTAATATGAAATGGGGAAATTAAAGTAGAGTTGGAATGTTTGAAAATAACCTTGACCAAACTTCAATAGTGAAGTGGCCTTTTAGGTCATGTTCCTTTTTATGGGGATTGCATACATTAAGTAGACATGAATAAAAGAAGAAGAATAAAGTACCTTTAGAAAGGAAGAACTTCAAACTTGAACTTGGAGATGGAGTTGTTGTAAAGAAATTGTTGTGTAGAAATTTGTGTAGAGTTTTGTTGCTAAAACTCTTGTTGGGAGAATTTATGTATAGTAAAAGTGTAGAGAAAGTTGAAGTCCCTTTCTAAGGTAGAAATGAGGGGTTTAAATAGGTAGAAAAGAGAGGAAAAGATGTCTTTTCAACCAATAAGAAAATAAATAAATAATAAATAATAAAGAGAAAATCAAATAATAAATAGGGAAAACTTCATTTTTGTCCAACGTACTTTGGGTTGTGTTTCACTTTTACCATCATACTTTATTTTTTTCATTTTTACCATCGTACTACAAACAATAGTGTCATTTTGTAACAAATTTGGGTATAAAATGACACTATTGTTTATAGTATGATGGTAAAAATGAAACAAATTTGAGTATACCATAACGAATTTGGTATAAAATGACACCATTTTTTGTAGTGCGATGGTAAAAATGAAAAAAATAAAGTTCAATGGTAAAAGTGAAACACGTTCCAAAGTACGATGGACAAAAACGGAGTTTTCCCTAATAAATAAAAGAAATATTTTGTTTTAAATAAATGGCAAGAATAATGGGATTGGAGGTTAGAAAACAAGGGGGGATGAACTTGGAGGTAAAAAGGAGTGTTTGTGATAAAAAAAAAGAGAGAGAAATAAGGTGCAATCCGTTACTGCCATAATGGGAGGCGCGCGAGTTCGGCTTTAGGGGCGAGACGCGCACGCAGTCCACAAGCAATGACGGAGGTGCCCGCGGGTGGAAAAGATAGAATGACATAAATTAACAGAAATTAACAAAAATAAGTTAAATAAAAATACTATGTATGCAATCGGAGTGAAAGGTCCACGGTGGGGTGTCTACAGTACCCCATGGAGTGTGAAAGAGAAACTTCTCGTCTGTCTGTACCGCGGCGGGTATCCGATTTTTACCGGGGAAACCTTCGAGGAATGATCGAACTTCTCTGTCTTCAGCAGCTTCTAACAGTGTGTTCATGTCAAACTGCGGGAATCTATGTTTAGAACTCATTTCGTCGAGACTCATGACGTCTATATGAACAGTCACCTTCCTTTTGTGCTTCTTTGCGGAGATGATGTTGAGTAACCACTTTGGCCAGAATGCGGACTTGATGAAGTCTCTCTGTAGCCATTTGTCTATTCCTTTGCCATGCGAAGAGACCATTCGGGCTTAACTGGCAGCAGTGCTTGCTTAACTGACCCTATGTCTGGTGTTGTCATTATTTCCCCTTCTCTGTTTGGCGAGTTATAAGGCCATGCACAGATGTCTTCATATTTTCTGAGCAGTTTAATCAGCGCTTCTCGCTCTTCGTCTTGAAAGAAGCTCCCAATCTGAGTCCATTTTGGCTTGTCTTGTCTTCCCAGATTCACACATGTTAACACCTTATCGGCAGCTTGGGCTCGGTTTTCCCTTTGATTAATAACCTGCTCTGAGATTTCTTGGATGTATTTGTTATTAAGCTTCTCTGTGTCTGCATCTTTTAATGAATCGTTATTAACTATTTGTATATCATTAGGTTGATTAGTTAATTTATCATTTATAAGAGTGGCTATAGCGGGATACTCGGAAAGGTTGAGGTTTTCATTTAGTGCAAAAGGAAAGATAGCGTTTGTGATTTCATCGAAGTCTATTGACTTGAGATCACTAGACTTAGAGGGGGATAAGAACTCATAAGTGAGGAAGGTGGGCCTAACTGACCTAAGGGGAATCGACTCTTTGAGAGACTTGGGAGATGGACTGACGAGCCCCAGATTCTCGATAGTAGTAGTCACAGGTTCGCATTCAATAACAGGTCATCTTCTAAGCTCGGGTGTTGGAACAAATCTTGGCCGTCCTATGCTTCAGCTTCCTTGGTTTCACCAACTAAAGGTTCATTGAGAGACACGAATTCCGTATCATAGGCCAGGTCCTTGTTCACCTTGATGATGTACTCGTTCTGAAAGGTAGTAACTCTTCCAGTGGTCTTTCGGGGTTCCATGTACCTTATCTTTAGGTTGGCCCGATCAAACTCAACATCTCTGAAGATTTCAAAACCCTTTTGTAGCTTTCCATTTTGGTCGAACCATGGCTCTGCGAACTCGAAGTTTGAGTACTTTTCACCTTCTTTGACATAGTAACTATTGAGGGAGAGGTGATAGGGTTTCATGTCTGACTTCTTGTAAGGGAGTTGCTTCTTCTTGAGTAGATCAATTTGTTTCTGTTCTGCCTCGACTGTAGGAGTAAGCATGTACCCTAGCCCGAACAGGCCTCTATGGTCTACTTCTTCAGTTAACTATGTGGGTCCTTTTAATTCATACCTAGCCCCAGCCCCGGTATGAAGCCCATGTTTCGAAGTATTTTGTTGACAGGTTGTACTTTGTCGGAGGTTCTGGTGAGATCTTCATCACATAATTGGGCTTGTGCCACTATCTCAAACCCGCTGAAAAGTCGGCAATCCTCCTCATGCTGAATCTGTGGCATAGGTTCTCCCTTTATGTCAGTGCCTTAAGCCGTTACTTGGTTGCTGTAGATAACTATCACTTTGTTCCCTGATTGGAACTTAACACACTGATGTAAGGAGGATGGAACAACATTGGACTTGTGGAGCCATAGGCGTCCTAGTAAGATTGTGAAAGAGGATGGTATGTCAATCACTTGGAAGTCGGTAGACAGGGTTTGAGTTCCTACAGAGATGGGCAGAGTAACAATTCGTAACACTGATCTGCATGTAGAGTCATAAGCTTTGATTGTCTGTTTGGAGGGCCTTAGAGTAGTTGCATCAATACCCACTACGTCCATCATCAGTGACGGTAGTACATTGATGGCGGATCCGTTGTCAACAAAGGCCCTAGGGATCTTCTTCCCATTGATTTCGACTGTAATGTGCAGGCGTTCATTGTGGTCTCCACCAAATGCGGGTACATCAAGCTCGGAGAAGGTGATAATGTTCCTAAAATGAATGTTGCCGATCATTTGTTCGACATTCTCGGGAGTAGTGTCTGATGGGACCATAGTAGCGGCCAAGTTTTTCTCAAGCATTTGGCGGTGAGCAAAGAGGAGGTGAGTAGAGACCACAGGGAGATATGGGCTTGAGTTTGCTTAAGCTGCATGAGGATGGGATCCTCTTTCTCAGGGTCTAACGGTTCTGGCTCTTTGTTGAAGACCTTCTTTGTACCCTTTGGGTCTGATGGATAAATCCGTCCAGACCTTATGAGTAAGTTGATTTCTGCTCGTGTATTATATGGAAACTGCAGTATCTTTGCGGATTCCGTGAAGATTTCAGCTATCGATAATGGTGGAGATTTAAGTGGACTGGAGTCGCAATCTCCTAAAAGAGCAGCTTCTAAAGATAATTCATCTAATGACAGCATATAACAAGAAGAGTGACTATCATTAATAAATTTTGAAGTACAAACTGTCTCATCATCATTACATGACTCGGGGTCTGCCATAATAGGTTTGGCCAGATCACTGAGGTTTGTTGCTATACTATCTCCGTCTAAAGAAAATATAGGATCTTCGAGAGAACCCTCGTGGATGAGCTTTATTATGTCTTTCTTTAAGGCGAAGCATTCCCTTGTTCGGTGACTGGTGGCTTGGTGATAATGGCAATACTTCCATACATTACTTCCCATGTGTGTGGAGTACCCCTTGAGTTGTCAGAGGAGTCCTTTGTTTACAAGGTCGCGGAGGAACTTCTTCATGGAGATTTTTAGTCGCTCGATGCAGTCCTCAAGTTCTAGCATGGTGATTTGATTAGTTTCTACCATATTAACATCCATGGCGATGATCTTTCTTGGGTCGGCGATGACATTGTCCTTGATAAGCTTTTGTACGACTTTCTTGATGGTGAAGCACTCGTTGTTGGTGTGTCCGGACACTCTATGGTAGTAGAAAAATTTTGACATGTCACAACCATGCTTAGGCCATTGGAATCTGCGTTCCAAGGGAGTTATCACCCCAATCTTGACTAGTCCACCAAATAGAGCATTCATGTCTAGCCCCAGTTCGGCGAAAGCATCTACCATTTCAAGGATGCCAATGTCTCCCCCGATGAGTTCGACCATGTTTACGCCTCCATTGTTTGGGAGCGGGTTTGCAACGGTGTTTGGACCTTTAGGCTTCTTGATCTTCCCATCGGCTATGAGCTTTTAGATGACACGTTTGAGTTGTATGCAGTTGTCAGTGGTGTGGCCGATGTATTTGTGGTACTTACAGAACTTGGTTGCGTCGAGGTCAAACTTCTTGTTTATCGGTTCATAATTCTCAAGCGGTTTGGTCAATCCTTTCTTTATTAACACCTCGAATACTCAGCCAGTGGACATGCCGAAATCATCAAAGTGTTCTTCTTTACGGTGAAAGTTGCTAGTAACGGCTTGGACATCGAAGGCGGAGTTGTCTTGAACCAAACTCACTTTACCGGCTACTTCTTTGGCTTTAGGAGCGGTGCTTGTGGGAGCTTTATAGCGAAAAGAGGTATTTCCACTATTGGGAGTTTCTTTGGCAATACCAGTAATACCGGCTTCGTGTCTGACCCCAACATCGACCATTTCTCGCAGATCGGGAAATTAACCATTACCAATTGCCACCCTAAACTCGGGCAACAAGCACTTGTAGAAGATTTGATTTTGTTCCTTTGCCTTAGGGGGATATTGCACTTCAGCTAGCTTGGGATTCCACCTCTTGTAGAAGTCATAAAGAGGCTCGCCGGACCTCTGCATAGTGTTCTCCAAATCAGTACGGTTGAGGTGCCAATCTAGGTTTGACTGATACTTTTCACAGAAAGTGGTGGTGATTTGGTCCCATGTCTCTCATTCGGAGGGATCCAAGCTTAAGAGCCAACGGAGGGCAATTCCGTCCAAAGTAGCGTGGAATACTCAGGCCATTTGTTCATTGGTGCAGTCTCGAGCTCTCATAGCTAGCACATAACTGTCAAGGTGAGTCTTGGGGCAAGTAGTACCATGGAAAGTGGAGACCTTCGGCATCTTGAAGTCTCTAGGGAGAGCATCCACATTACTTGGGTTGATAGTCTTGACAATCAGAGCGGCTTGCTTGCTGAATGTGTCGGAGAGCTTGCGGATCTGTTCTTACATGACAACCACTAGAGGATGATTGGAGAAATCTGTGCTGCCATAGGCTTGAGCAGCGGGAGGAGTAGTGGAGATTGTAAGTATGGCGGCACCGATACTTAGTGGCAGTGACGGCGGAGGCAACTTGGTAGAGGACAAGTAGCTACCCATCAATTCTGATGACGCCTCATATGGACCTTTACTGGAGGTTGCTCTAGTACCATAATCAGAAGGAGGGACCCTTTGGTAGTTGGGCACCTTGAGAGGCACAACATCTTCATTGGCGGGGTAAGTGACAGGCACCTCTTCATCTTGGACAAAAATAACCTCTTCATCGTGGAAGCTAGTTGCCAATCCATTCTTCTTCATTTCAGTATTAAGATGATCTTTGAGTTCTAGGTTGACCCTTTCTAGAGTTTTGCTTCGATCCTCGAGCTTGGAGATTTGCAGCATGAGATTGGTGAAGAAAGCATGGAGAGGTTGCGGAATATCTGAGGGCTTGATGCTGGTGGCGACTTCTGGATCGGAGCAGAAACATTGGCGGAGCAGAAACATTAGGAGTAGAAGGCTCTGTTGATGATGGAGACATTGTTGGTCCAGAGACTGAAGACTGAGTTTGCGGAAGGCTCGAATGTCGGCGAGGACCACCGGAACAGACCCAAACTTGCTTCTCTGTAGAGGTAGTGGATGTGAGGTTTAGGACGGGACAAGGCTCATGCAATGTATTTTGTTATTTACAAAAACAGTATATTATTAGTCCTAATGGTTGGAAGGGGTACCCCTTTTTGGGTTACTATCTACAAACCTGGATCAGTGGAGGTTATCACTACGATATAGACCCCTCGTTTTTCATCTGTATTGCACACTCCCAAACGGGCATTTTGGGCGAGGGTCCTATAGGGCAAGTGACTTCCACCGACCTAACGGATCCTAGCGACTAACCCTCGTTTAAAGGCATTTATTGTAACGTTGATGTTACTTCCGTTAAGTTTTTAACGAGTTGAGATCCTTGTACAAAGTATCACTCGGCTCACACTATGCACACCCTTGTAGGGAAATTCATTTTTTCGTGCTTTTTTTCTCTCGAAGGATCTCGACTCATTAAAGACTTAACGGATGATAGCATGAACGACACGTTAATTGTCTGTAAAGAAAAGCTAGTCAAACCAACCAATCGACTTTGGAGTGTCCTAGACTCTGTGAGAGAGCATGGTTTAGAAATGAACAAGGGTTAACCTCAACCGCTCACAAGTGAATACGGTGAGTTAGATAGCCCGGGTGCCACAAAGATAAAGGCGACAGGATCACCAAAATCTGTGCACTCAGCGGAGTATCCAGTAGGGTGTGCAGTGTGACACAGACCTAGTGGTAGTGTGTGGACAACAACTAGTTATTTTTAGGGAGAAAACATATAATATTTTGTATTTACATGTATGCAATGCAAAAACAGTTAAAATAGAACAAGGGGGAACATTTAAGATGTTAACGCTCTACAGTTACAAAAGAAGTAGATATGCACAAGAGATAAAGTACAGGGGGAAAGAGCAAGTAAGTATAATCATGATATTGACGAAATTTTGACCCTCTATGTTTGAAGATGTTCAAAGCTAGATCCCCAGCAGAATCACCACTGTGAATACCCCTTTCCGAATGCGGGCGACGCACTGGAAGTCTTTTCGTTATTTATCTTATTTTATCTTATCTATGGGATTAGGATATTCAAATTGGCATTTAACTTATTAAGAGTCGCCACGTTGTTTTTATCGAGCTAAAACATTGAGAAAAGCTAACAGAGAGGGTTCGGGAGTCAAGTTACGATAAGAGAAGAATATTAAGTAATCACTCGTATCGCCCGATAGATCGGACTTCTTTCATGATAAATGTGTTAGTAGTGTGTTAGTGATTGAGACCGGATCCGAAGATTGCCCACGTTCCTCTCGTATGAGAAGCTCAGGTCGACGTAGTTTGCACATAATCGGAATAGAGAGAAGAATGGGGATCATGCATAATGAAATGGGAGGAGAAAGAAACATACAAGATGATCACATCCTAGAATAATGATTATTCATCTCAGGAGAGCTAATGATCATGGGAATATTTACATAAAGTTAAGGGTTTAGAAGTAGTTCCTAGATCCGTTTATCATCATCGGCTATGCATATGTATAGGGATTAAAACATTAGATCTAGCATTTTACACATGATAAGTCGTAGATCTAGCATAATAATAAGAACATCATGAATATATATGAGATAACACATAAGCATGAAGATCGCTACCCTAGTCATAGAGCACATTATGAATCATATGAATATGGGTGCATAAACATAATGAAACTAGCATAAATCAGATCTAAACTAAGAAAACATGTAGAATCCTTACCAATCTTGACAATAACGAAGCCGAATCTTTTCCGCAGATTCGCCGGACCTTCGGGATTGCAAGAAGGGCTTGGAGAGAGAGTTCTGCCGTCAGTTTAGACTCTAGAACTCAGGGGAGAGAATTGTGTCCTTTATTATGAACTGAGGTCACCTATTTATAGGAAAACTTGACCCGGAAAGACTGGCCGCCCGGCCGGACAAAGTGGCCGCCCGACCTATCTAAGAGATTGGATCGGTTCCTAGGATCTGATCAATCTGGACTCTGGAGAACTCCTAGATAACGTCTATCTTCGATCCCTAATCCGATCAGTCGAGAATATCTTCTTATCTGGGCTTTTCGGGATGTTCCAGATAATAAGTCCTGCGTAGCTTGTATATACCTGTGAGGTCCCTGTGAGTTCTGGAATGCCTAACAACTCATTTTCAGGTCGGGTACTAACACTCATCCCTACTAAGAATCTCCATTACTTTGGTAAAACTAATTCATAATACACTGATATCATTTTGACCCTTTTTTATACCAAAATTCTACATGGTAATTTTTTCCCCCAATAAATCTTAAAAATTTTTGTTCAGCCACTGCCAATGTTTTAGTGTTTAATATAATTGAAGAACAATGGTGAATGAATAACGAGTTTCAAAACATCATTGAAATAATTATTTTTTAATACCTATAATTATAATTTAACCATATTAACCTTAAAATAGGCGGGATTATCAATCCGAAACATAAGAGTATAACATTTCCCTTCTTCCATTAAAATAACTTCATTTTAGGAGCCACAAATTCCTGCAGAGCAGAATCATGGAGAGAAAACAAACAACAATAATTTTTTTTTATTATTTAAATACTTTTAAACTCTATTCATCCCCAGTCCAACTATTTTTCATTTTAGGCCCAGTAGGCCCATCTTCACCCAATGCCTCACGGGGTATAGCCCTAACTATTTTTCGAAATAATTTCTTTAATATACCAGGTAAAAATTTCTCCACTTTTTTAATTTCATCATCAAGATCATAGTCAATTTTTGGACCCCACCCTCTAGCATAGTTCAACCATGGTGGTTCAACAATTTCTTCTGACCCCAAATACTCAGCTGCCACAATCACATAGTTCACCCCTGTATCCATCATGTTACCGTTTGCACAATCATCCCTCACTCCTATCCCTTTTACACCCCCTAGCAACACCAATCCCGCGTGCGGGTACGCCGCATGGCCGTGCAGTGACGAATAAACGATCGGCTTTTTATCGGCATAGTACTCGAGCTGTGACGCGTCCACCCACTGGCCCTTGCCATGTTGGGAAAAGAACACATTAGATAATTCGCCGTTAAAATTGTTAATCCTTAATGTGACATGTTCCCAATCACCAACATGCTCACCTATCCTTCCCAAACCAATATTCATAAACTTCAACTTAAGCGTACCTCCCCCATTGAAAGGGTAAAAAACCCAAATGGCGATATCCGTAAATGTCTCTCCGTTCATGGGCTTAACATGTAAATACACCCCGGAGTTCTCTAAACTACCCTTTTTTACCGTTTCTTTAGCTGAACCATCAGTTGGCAGGTCCAGCCAGTATGTCCCATCATTCCATCCTCCCTGTGGGAGGTTCGCGCCAATAGGGTATATACGACTCGGGTTCGATTCGTTACCCTTTTGGTACAAAAGTGCCCCATTTGAAAAAAACCACTGCACTCCGGATGGAAAATATTTTTCGTTCGGATGAAAATAAATAACCGGGGAATAAGTTTGAACCAATGACCTAATTTGGTCTAAACTTGGCATACTATTTAATTCACCATTCAAATTCTTCAAACTAGCCAAAATTTTTGTGCTAGACCCCCACCCACCATTTTTGGCTACGAATGTGCCCGTCGCTATAGCCCTACCATGATGTGGTCTCGAGCCATACACATTGAACCCATCACCCGAACCCCAAACCAACGTATCAAAATCCACCACATCAGTATAATCCGTTCTGACACACCGAACTTTCTCCGGTAAAGGCTTTTCTGACGTGTTCGTAACAACGTACCCAACCGAGTTGTACCCGTTTGGAGGAAGCGGAAGCCAGATATGACCACTACCAGTATTTGGACGACCGTTACTATAATTACTACTCCAAACAAGAGTGTAATCAATTGGAGGTTTCAAAATAGGTTTTGATGTGCCATTTGTAACATCCTTAGCAACAATGACGAATCCAGATAATTTAACATCATTGTTGGATTTTACGTATGAACCTAACGCGAAAAAACCCTCCGGGATTGAAGTTGGTTCATAAAACGTCGCGCCAAGATTATCTGGTCCCCCTTCGGATGATACCCAAATTTGATTGAACGTAGATACTTGTCGTATTAATAATTCTCCTAAATCAATAACCCCGGTTGCGAAACCCCCACCTAAGATCATAAAGATATTTAACAAACTTAGTAAAATGTAACATACATAATATACATGCATTAATAAGGAAAATCTAACATACAAAATGTACATAAGGAGAGAAATTACTCACCCGGCACAGCCATCGCCATTGTTGAGCAGCCATTGAAGAAGAGGATGATAATTAGAATTGATGTGGAGAATGAAAACTAATCAGGCATTTTATTGGGATTAAATCGGAGGATGGATCCTTTTTTTTAAAATGGGATGGTAAAAAATGGGACGACAAGCATGTATAAAAGGAGGAATCGGGATGGTGCTATGGATACAGAAAAGTAACAAAAAATTTGTTACAATATCACAGATGATTTTTTATTTTATTGTTTTGGGATAATGAAAACTGAAAAGTGGCATAGAGATTTTCTTTCTGGATTGTAAATTGACCAATGTTTGAAAGACAGATTTTAAAGTTAGAGATGTTATTACTCTTTGATGTTTAAAGACATGATCTCATTAATTTTATTTCT
Organism: Campanula takesimana; assembly: GCA_026119855.1. Classification (NCBI taxonomy): domain Eukaryota; kingdom Viridiplantae; phylum Streptophyta; class Magnoliopsida; order Asterales; family Campanulaceae; genus Campanula; species Campanula takesimana. The sequence goes on from JAOWBW010001714.1 coordinate 19,651, forward strand.
TTCTAGGAAAGATATATCATATTTTAATACCTTACATTTTTAAAATTACATTAATTAAGACAATTATTCATGAAAAATTACATCAGATTTTAAAGTTAGAGACAAAAAAAAAAAAAATCTAGGAAAGATGCATCCTATTTGAAATATTCTTTGAGAAATAATTGCAAAATAAATCTTATACAAATTTCTTCATTGCAAGTTGGGTTGGTCTCTTGTAAAACGCGTTTTACCAAGTGGTTGATTAGGAAAAACGTGTTTTGCAAAAACGGCGCGATTTGCAGGAAAAAACATCAAATGACAATTTGAGGGCATAATCGACGTCTTTTGGCAATTTTAAACATGGAATCAGGGGGCAAAGCCCATGACTTCTGTTTCTCTTCAAATTTCCTTTCAAAAAAACTCATCTGGATATCACTTTCAATGGTTCTGGCTATCCGATTCAAAGGTTCCGGCTATCTTTCTCAAAGGTTCTTTTCAGCTATAAAGGTTCTTTCAATATGCTATCTGGCTATCTAAAACACTACAATTGGCTATCAAAAACAATAGAACTGACACTAAAAAATACACTCTCACTTGTACTAAAAAAAAATATATTTTTAATTTTAATTTTTTTATTTTTCTCACTTTCACAATAAAAAATAATATCCAGAAACCTTTATTATTTCTATACAGAACCTATTAACTTGATTCACAGAGGGTTTGTTGGCCATGACTTTGTTCAAATATCATTTAAATCATATCCAGACGGCTTTATTATTGATGTCCGGAACCTTTTGAGGTTGATATCCAGAATTTTACTTGGCCAAGACTTTCTTAAAATGTGCTTGAAACTCACATCCTGATGACTTTATATATATATGCAGAACAATTTGATGTTGATATCCAAAAGGTTTGTTGACCATGACCTTCAAATGTGTTTAAAAAATTACATCCAGAAGGCTTTGTAACGACCCGAATTTTCATAAACTTAATATTCAATAAATCCAAAATAGTACATCTCAAAATCGCTAAAACAATGTACAAAATATCATTAATCACCCTGAATTCTCAATAAACTGACCCGTCCCAATTCTTCGATCTCAAACCTCGATCAATAGTCAACTGCAAAATTGAAACTGGAGGGGGGTGAGCTGGGGGGGCCAGTAAGAAAGGGGATACACAGTATCACAGAAGTTAAAGAAACACAATTATCAAATAACACAGTCCATGAATTTATAAATATGTGTTGAACCTTCTTGTAAAACTTAAATCATGTTTCAATCTATGATTAAAAAACTTGTGGTTACAAAAATAGTGTTAAGTAGGCTACACCTTAGCGAGGTGCATTAATTCTATTTTGTAAAAGCAAGATGAGGAAACAGTGATTCCTATACATTCAAAGGGGTTTGATTTAATTAGGCTATCAAAACATGTTTGGGCCTAAAGCACAAACATGTTTTGATAAGTAGTTATCTACCTAAATAATTTAATTTTGAGCAGTCGTGCCCTAGCCGACTCAAAATTAAATTAAATATGGATCTTAGCCAATTTAAAGTATATTATACATTTTTGTATTTGAAGGTTATATAATTTAGTGGGAGTATTTATGAAATACATTTATTTATCTCTTTATGAAATTGGTACTTATACATATTGTTATATGTTTGCATAAAATTGTAGATAATGGCTCAACACACAGAAAATCTGTCTTTGCGATCTATCCTTGAAAAAGAGAAACTTCAAGAAAGCAGAACTAATTTTCTGGATTGGATCCGAAACCTTATAATTATTCTAAGGAAAGAACATAAGCTCTACATTCTAGATGATCCTCTTCCTAAAGAAGAACCTGAAGCCACAGCCCCTAGGGCGGATATGGATGCTTACAAGGAACACAAAAGTGAATCTCATGACGTCAGCTGTCTTATGCTTGCTACCATATGTTCTGAACTCCAAAAGACATTGGAACACTTGGTCCTTGGATGCCTATGAGATAGGCACTGAGTTGAAAGATGTGTTTCAAGAGCAAGCTAGACAAGAAAGGTTTGATACCATGATTGCTTTGATGTCATGTAAGATGACAGAAGGACAGCAAGTGAGCCTTCATATTTTGAAGATGCAAGGCCACATTGAGCATTTAAAAAGGTTGCGTTATGCCATCCCAGTTGAGTTGGCTACCGACATGATTCTTAATTCAGTACCTAAAAGCTATAATCAGTTTGTAATGAACTTTAATATGCGTGGTATGACTAATACTTTACCAGAGTTGCATGGGATGCTTAAAAATGCTGAAAAGAAAATTATTGAGAAAATCACATCTCCTGTGCTCATGGTTAATAAAGGAAAGAGACATAAGAACAAGGGTAAAGGTAAGTCAATTGTTACCAAACCTAAAGCAAACAAGGCAAATGTTGCCAATATTGTTGTATTGGCTAAACCAGACACTCAAAATGAAGCAATTTGTTTCCATTGCGGTGAGACTGGTCATTGGAAGAGAAATTGCAAAGCCTATATGGAAGTGTTGGTCCCAAAAGGGCAACAAAGGTATAAAAATAGCTAGAGGGGGGGGGTGAATAGCTGTTTTGAATTTTTTTTGTACCCTTGAAAAACTCAATTGCAAATATGCACTTTATCAAATTAGCGTTATGAAATGCGCCTAAGTGAGTGAGTGAAATGCACAACGGAATATAGTAAGTAAAGTAGGCGCAAAGTATGATAAAGGTGGCACACACACTCTAAGTATTTTGGCTCAAAGTGAGTGAAAGATGAAACTAAGGCAAATGTGAAACAAACACAACACAATTCAATCCAATCAATCTACATTGATTAAACAAGCAAATAGTGAAATAAGATTTAAACTTGAAAGTAAATGACAAGAAATAAACACGCGCTATTTGGAGAGGTTCGATCGGGAAATGATCTACGTCATCTACCAAGATGGTTAGTCTTGGATTTCTAATGGAGATCTTATAATATGAGTGAGTATTACAAATTACAACTTTTGAGCTCAATACTAACTCAAGATCTATTATCTATGAAAGAACAAATCCTAGACAAAACCGGTGTATCTCGTTAAGAAATATCTAAATGATCAAACTTAAAAAGGTACGTGTGTGTTCTTAGTATCAAGGCTCTTTAGATCTATGAGATTGAGAGCACAAGAAAACTAAAGTGTTTTTGCTTGAGGATATGGGCTAAGTATGAAGGTATAAAGGTGTTCTTGAGAATTCTGGGAAATCAATGAGCAATCTTCAAATCTTTAACAAATACTTGAGAGAGAAATTCAGAGCAGCTTAGCAACTTCAAACGTTTGAAGTTATGGGGTATTTATAGGTGAGCCCCAAAAACCAGCCGTTGGAAATCCCTTATGGATAAGATCAAGGACAAATGTGCTGGAGCTCATTGAGTGGAACACGTGTCCTTTTATAGCCGTTGGACACATAACATAAATATGACCGTTGTGGACAGGTGTCCTCAAACCTAGGTGCATACGTGTTATTTTTCCACTGTTGGATCTGTGGCATAGTTTGAATTTTGTCAAGTCTTCATTACTTCAGAAAATATTCTAAGTGTTGAAACACATCAATGAGGCGCAATGAGCCTTTGGGGCACAGAGCCATGCGCGTGCCAGATAGACGCAGAGGCTCAATGAGCTAGGCGCGTAGGCGTGTAGTGATGTTCAATCTTGATTTTCTTGAGTCTTGATATTCTTGCCCTATTACTAAGCCTATTATATTCAAATGGACTACCTAAAAAATGAAGTATACATACTTCTTACATATGGGTCTAAAGTCCATGAAATAAAACTTAGATGATGGATCAATCAAATCTAATTAATCATATACATTAAATACTGAGATATAAGTGGGCATACCCAACAAACTCCTCCTATTTGATTGATGCCATTACCTACTATATCAGGGACAAACATTATACTTGATAACAACATGTCCAAATAAATGAAATTGGTAAATCATGTCTCAAGTTAATGCACACACTAGTCCAAGATATAGATTTCTAATATATTCCAATAAAGATAAATCATTATAAATGGAAAGATAGAAACAACAGTTTAACACATTCAAAAGTATATGAGTTTTAGTTTTGAAATGTGTTTAAACAAAGTTTAAACTCAATGCATGAAAATATGAGCAGTTCAAATATAATGCATATGATTTTAAAATCAATCATTGCTCTACAAACAAGATGTTTGAATGAACAAGGTTTGAGATAACAAGTGATGCATTGTTCTTATTAATACATGGAATATAGGAGTTACAGATTACAAGTATTCAACAGAATAAAGTCAAAAAGGTGCTAAAATAGGTAAGCATAAAAATCACTAACTTCAAAAGAGTTACAAACAACTTACAATCAAAAATAAAAACTAAGGGTTAGGAGGCGCCGAAGAGTCTTCCTTCAATCCTTCTTCAATTTCGCTTAGTGAGCGAGAAATCTGTTTTGCAAGCTGAGTGGTCCTGTTGACTGCTGAGAAAGTATCAGAAACTCCATCTCTGATGTAGCGCAAGTGACCATCATTGATTGATTGGTACTCATCAATGGAGTGCTGAGTAATTGCCTGCTGTTGAGTAAAGTTTTCAGCTAATACTTGTAAGTTCGCTTCAACTGCAGTTTGCGCTGTAAGAATGTCAGCAGATACTCGTTCAGCACGCCTATCTGCGCTAGAGTGCGCTGCGCTGAAGTGAGTGACAATTAACTCCTTTAAAACATCCAACTTTGAAATCAAAGTGTTAATGTCAACTGGAGGCACGAGTGAGTCAGCGCTAGGAGTAGGCGCGGAGGTCTTAGGCACCTTAGGTTCTGCACTAGGCTCTGCACCGTATACTGTTAATCCCAAAACTTCAAGCTTGACATGTACTTCCTTGAGCTTATCAAACACATTCAGTAGTTTGGACTGTCCCCAGCAACCATCTCAAACAATCTCCTGATATCTGAAGCAATGCTAGTCTTCACTTCTTTTATAGCATCAATAAAATCCTGACCTTTATTAAGTTTGATGCCTCCATAAATCTTGTCCTGGAGAGAAGTGAGTGTAGCTTTAACAATTCGCTCATTTGGTCAATAGCATCATTCCACTTCTGAGGAGTGAGAAAGTGCTTGTCCCTGATATCATTTCCAATGTGCGTTATCTCCCCCTTAATGGCAGCAATCTCATCTGCCTGACTTGCTATCATTGAAGTGTGAAGCTCAAACTGAGATTCAATGCGAGCTTGCCCCTGCTGCAGTTGTTGAAGTAAAGAAATAACTAAGCTCATATCAGCAGACGGAGGAGGAGGCACAAGAGAAGTGGCTGGCGCAGGAGTGGGGCGCCTAACTGGAGAGTGAACAGGCGCACGACGAGCAGAAGGGAGATACTCATCACTAGAACCACCAGAATCACCAAAAGCGTTGGTAGCCTATTCACGAGCTAAAGAGTCAAGAGAAGTAGTTGGAATTGGAGGGGGCGGCGCAGGGGGTTGGGGCGCAGAAGATTTCTTGAGCCTTTTGAGGTCCCCTTGCTCCCTCTAAACTTTTGCATCTCCCAAATCACCAAAAAGTTCAGAAGAGAGTTTATCTCTTAGATATTGTTGTTGATGAGTGAGGGTGGTGGAAGGAATAGTTGTTGTTGATTTTGGGACTTACTTGGAGGGAGGCGCGGTAAGGGTAGGCACGCTATGAACATCTGCGCTAGAGCCTGCGCCTTTTTACCTTTCTTTCTGAGCCAAGGCAACACCCTGCTTCAACTAGTATTCTCCCCAAAGATATAGTTGTAATGTTATTTATTTATTTTTCCAAGTATATAAGGGAGAGTCTGACACATGTAATCATACACTCACTTCTATATAAACTCTCTCTATACTTCATCCTTGTATTCCTCTCAAATACTTAGTGAAATTTGAAGGTTAAGGTAGGTTTCCAAAACCTCCTGAGTTTTTATGCCGAAGGACGATTGATCTAAGGGTTTTCCTCGTTACATCCTGTGCCTACATCTTGAACTCTGAAAGTCTATATTCCATTTGTACCCTACTTCCTTTTATTTGTCCAATTGTCAAAAATTGGCCAAAACAATTTGGCGCCGTCCGTAAGAACTTTGGTCTTATAGATTATTAAGAGATTCAAGATGAACAATCCAACAACCGTTCAGATTACCTCAAGAATTTCAGTTACAACTAGGGGTAGACCAAACCCAGCATCAATTACATATGGAGGTCAATCTTCAACACAGAACATGACCTCAGCTGTTACGACCAGCTCGATCCAAGTACATGCTGGAACTTCAGCAATGGGGGTATCTGAAATCCCATTGGACATTGCTAGCGAGCTCACCAGCATGATACATCAGTTAAGACAATAATTGACCTCCCAGAACAATGGCACTACATTGCTTATCAATACTGTCTCCAGGATGCAACGTGATGTGTCAACCTTACGGTCTAGTCTTTCTAGTTCACGTCAGAACATCCAGTCCAGTGTTATCCAACCTGCCAATTCCAGCTTGGAGCGGATAATGATTTCACCTATACAACCAAGGATACTCAGCTTTGTCAGAGAAATAGGGATGCTAACTAAGAGGGAGTTCTTGCCTATTGCTATAGCACTATTCAAACTGACAGTCTAGTTTAACTGCAAGCCGGGACATGCTGACACCTTCTACAGGATTGACATGGAGATTTAACTTAAATGCAGATAACACGGTAAATCATGTTTCTACTAACCTTAATGTAGGTAGCTCGGTTGCAAGGCAACTACAAGAGCTAAGGGAAATTGTTATGAATATTCCAGGAGCATCACTGCCATTTCACTAGGAATTTCCAACATGTTACAATCAATCTCGCTTTGTGCTGGCCATTTCCTATATCGACATCCCAAAGTTGTTCATGATACTCGACATGAAACAATATGATGGGACTACAGACCCCTTAGAACACGTAATGTTATATCAGGAAAAAAGATGGATGTTATCCACATTCCATTATAATACAAAGAAGTTTGTCTTTTCAGGGGTTTTGGATCCACATTGACTAGTGCAGCCATGAGATGGCTAATAAGCCAACCTATTGGTTCTATTGGATCTTATGCACAACTGATTAACATGTTTATTAATCAATTTTCTTGCAATAGAGTTTTTGAGAAACAAACAAGTGATCTTTACAGGGTAGTTCAACAACCTGATAAAACATTGAAAGAATATTTAAGCAGGTTCAACAAAGAAGCCGTAGACATACACAATCTTGACTTGTTGATAGCTACTAAAGCATTCAAGATGGGCCTGAAGACAGGCTTGTTGGGTTTCGATGTAACATGCGCAGCGGAATTTAGCATTTAAAATTTTGAAACCCAAAGCCCATAGATTCGTTCATATGATTAAATCAAATACAACAATATGAATAGAGGAAAAACTAACCCTTGATGACTTTGAATTCTAGCTTTGATCTTGGTGGAGAACTTGAAGCTTTTAATCACAAAAGTAAGAACACGAACTTCAAAGATGATAAGCTTCACCCTTTAGCGGTATCCACACCACGAACGAATATCAAGGAGCTTCTTGATCTTGGTTGCTAGACTAAAATTATGAAACACACTTTCACAATTTAATATGACTACATGGAATTTTATTTATGTGTTATTTTGTTCTTCAATCAAGGATGTCTTAGAACAAAATAAAACCTCTCTCAAACTCTTTTGAGACTCACACAAACATTGGTTAAGAGTGCTGGCCTAATTTGGTCTTTTATACACAAGTAGGACCTATTCCAAATAGGAAACTTGTGTCAAAATTGTCCAAAATTCGTTTCCTAATCAAATTAGGAATCTGCCACCCGACAGTACTGTGCGGCCGCCCAGAATCCACTGTGCGGTCGCACAACTATCTGAAACAAAACTGGTATAAAACTGACTTAAGTGTGCGGCCGCCCAGTCCATACTGTGCGGTCGCCCACTTCCCCAGATTTCCAGAATTTCCAAAATTCCAATATAGTCCTTTTAAAGATTCGTTCTCTTGTGTGTGACCCTCTAGGATTATACTAAGTTGGCAATGGGTTCAAACATGAAACCATAAGATATGATTAGGTTCTAGCAAACCGTCATACCTACCCAAATAGTATAACTAGATACAAGTTCGCATTCCTTTAGAATATGTCATAATCCCTTTTTCCACGATGTCATTGAACACAAGTCATGGTCAACAAGTCAACTTGTTTTTGTTCAATACTTTATCGATTCCGAATATGTTGATAATCCAAATGACATTGATCCAATCAATTCATTTGAGTCCGGCCGAACATTTCATCAACATCATTCCTACGAGAGGCCCAAGCTTGACATCTCTCCGAAGAGTGACAAATCCATTTAGCTTATTATTTTTCCCTACGTGAATCCGATTAAGCCAATCATACCCTTTATAACTACCCGGTTAAAGGCAGCGTTTGAATATGTCAAACATAATGTTCATCAAGTGGAAGACTATAATAACTTCATGTATAAGGATTCAAATGACATAACTAATATAAGATATAAGTTCGACATAGACCATGACATAAATCTCATACAGCGGGTCATGTCCAGTACCTTGTTCCAAACAAGTACCCATAAATCTAACATGATCATCCCATGATCATTTAGCCTTTATACTAGTGCTTAACAAGTACTAGGGACGGAGATTATTATAAGTAAGCATGAACAATAATAATAATCAAAACATTTCTTTATTGATATGAAATAAATGATAACAATTACAACGTTTACAAAACGTGCCTAGGGCACCACTACCAACAATCTCCCATGTATCTAATACCCATGGACCTAACATGACCATCATGTTTAGCTTGTGGAAGTCCCTTTGTTAGCGGGTTCGCAACATTTTCATCAGTAGGTACTCTGCATATATTTACGTCTCCCCTATCAACGATCTCTCGAATGATATGAAAACGCCTAAGTATGTGTTTGGATTTCTGATGTGCTCTTGGTTCCTTTGCTTGAGCAATAGCACCATTATTATCGCAATAAAGGTCTATTGGATTAGCAATGCTAGGAACCACTTCAAGTTCAGTAATGAACTTCTTAATCCAAACATCTTCCTTTGCAGCATCTGATGCAGCAATATACTCAGCATCTGTTGTAGAATCAGCGGTTGTACTTTGCTTGGAACTCTTCCAGCTTACAGCTCCACCATTTAACATAAACACAAAACCCGATTGCGATCGACTATCATCTTTGTCGGTTTGGAAGCTTGCATCTGTGTAAGCATTTACCACGAGATCATCTTCCATTCCTCCATAGACCAAAAACGAATCTTTAGTTCTTCTCAAGTACTTAAGAATTGCTTTTACAGCCATCCAGTGATTTTCACCGGGGTCGGATTGGTATCTACTTGTCATGCTCAAAGCATAAGATACATCCGGCCTAGTACAAATCATGGCATACATGATGGACCCAATTGCCGAGGCATATGGAACATCATTCATTTTCTCACGCTTATCTTTTGTCTTAGGACATTGAGTCTTGCTTAGAGAAACTCCATGTAACACGGGCAAGGTACCTCTTTTAGAATTTTCCATACGGAATCTTCTAATGACCTTGTCAATGTATGTACTTTGGCTTAAACCAAGTAGCCTCCTTGATCTATCTCTATAGATCTTAATGGCAAGAATATATGCGGCTTCACCCATATCTTTCATTGTGAAACACTTTCCCAACCAAGTCTTTACGGACTGAAGTGTAGGAATGTCGTTTCCAATGAGTAGTATGTTATCCACGTATAAAATAAGGAATAGCACTATGCTCCCACTAATCTTCTTGTATACACAAGGCTCATCTTCGTTCTTGATGAAACCAAACTCTTTGACCGATTCATCAAAACGGAGATTCCAACTCCTTGAAGCTTGCTTCAATCAGTAGATGGATCTCTGCAATTTGCATACCTTAGAATCTTGTTCAAAACCTTCTGGTTGTGTCATATACACATTCTCTTGGAGTTTTCCATTTAGGAAAGCGGTTTTGACATCCATTTGCCATATTTCATAGTCATGATATGCGGCAATGGCTAGCAAAATTCTTATAGACTTGGATCATTGCTACGGGTGAAAAGGTCTCATCATAGTCAATACCATGAACTTGCCTATAACCCTTCGCTACAAGTCTAGCTTTGTAAGTATGCACCTTCCCATCCATGTCAGTCTTCTTCTTGAAGACCCATTTGCATCCGATGGTTTTTACACCTTCGGACGCATCAATCAAATTCCAAACTTGATTGTCTTGCATGGATTGCAATTCGGATTCCATGGCTCCAAGCCACTTGTCCGAATCAGGAGAAGACATCACCTCTTGGTAGGTTGTCGGTTCATCATTCTCAATGATTTCCACCTCATTACTATCCTTACGAGAAATCCATATCTCTCGGGCTCGGATCGTAACCTACTAGATCTGCGAGTTGCTTGTGTATTTTGAACAGGTTCCACAACTCCTTGTGGTTCTTGTTCTTATTCCACTATTGGTTCAATGTTATTTTTTGCGTCTCGAATTTCTTCAAGATTTATTTTACTCCCACTGATTTCTTTGGAGAGAAACTCTTTCTCTAGAAAGACACCAGTTCGGGCAACAAACACTTTGTTTTCCTCACGGTTGTAAAAGTAATATCCTCTAGTTTCCTTTGGATATCCTACGAAAATACATTTGTCAGATTTGTATGCAAGTTTGTCAGAGACAAGTCCTTTGACAAAGGCTTCGCAACCCCAAATCTTCATAAAAGATAAACAGGTTTTCTTTCCGCTCCACATCTCATATGGAGTCTTTTGAACCGATTTAGTTGGAACACGATTTAGTGTGAAAGCAGCGGTTTCTAGAGCGTAACCCCAAAAGGATATTGGAAGATCAACTTGACTCATCATTGATCGGACCATGTCTAACAAAGTCCGATTTCTCCTCTCGGATACACCATTCCATTGTGGCGTTCCGGGTGGAGTCAATTGTGAAACTATTCCACAATTCTTTAGATGATCATCAAATTCTTGACTCAAGTATTCTCCACCTCGATCTGATCGAAGTGCCTTAATACTTTTGCCAAGTTGGTTTTGTACTTCATTTTGAAATATTCGGAATATCTCAAATGCTTCACTTTTATGTTTCATTAGGTAAACATACCCAAATCTACTATAATCATCAGTGAAGGTTATGAAGTATTGAAATCCTCCCCAGCATTGCTACTTAATGGTCCGCATACATCGGAATGTATCAACCCCAATAAGTCGCTTGCCCTTTCACCCAACTTGGTAAAAGGTGTCTTAGTCATTTTTCCAAGAAGACACACTCACAAGTATCATATGACTCAAGGTCACATGAACCCAAGAGACCGTCCCCATGGAGTTTTGAGATAAGCTTCTCATTAATATGACCAAGACGGCAATGCCACAAAGAAGAATGATTTACATCATTAGGTTTAGATTTCTTATTTATATGATAGACATTTTCATTATTTTCATTCTTGACATCCAAGACATAAAGGCCATTAAATGAATTAGCAATACCATAAAGCACATCATTTAAATAAATAGAAAATTTCTTATTCTCAATAAGAAACTTAAAACCTTCATTATCCAAACAAGAAATTGAAATAATATTTCTACTTAAATCCGGAACATAATAACAATTGTTCAAAACAAGAATTAATCCGGAAGGTAAAGTGACTTCATAAGTCCCTACGGCTAATGCAGCAACTCTTGCTCATTCCCCACGCGTAAGTCTACTTCACCCTCTTTAAGTAGTCTTCTATTCTTTAGACCCTGCACATTTAAACAAATGTGAGAACCACATCCGGTATCTAATACCCAAGAATCAGTGGTAGAAAGGAGAATATCTATCATATAGATACCTGAAGTCGACGCAGCCTTGCTGCTCTTCTTCTTCTTTTGCTCTTCCAAGAAAGCCTTGCAATTACGTTTCCAATGACCAATTTCTTGACAATGGAAACAGATTGCATCCTTTTGTGAATCGGGTTTTGCCTCAGAAGCCTTGGCAACACTTGCCTTGCTTATCTTGGGTTGACAACTTTCTTACCCTTTCCTTTGGCACCAGCCTTCTTCCCATCATGAACTAAGAGCACGGGAGAACCTTTCTCCGCAATCTTCATCTCCTCAGTTTTAAGCATCCCATGCAACTCGGAGAGATTCTTATCCATTCCATGCATCTTATAATTCATCACAAACTGATTATAACTTTTAGGCAATGAATTAAGAATGAGATCCGTGGCTAGCTCCAATGGGATTGGATAGCCAAGTTTCTCAAGGTGCTCTACATAACCTTTCATTTTCAGCATGTGAGGACTCACTTGTTGCCCTTCATTCATTTTGCAAGTAGTGAATGCAACAATGGTCTTGTACCTCTCTTGCCTAGCTTGTTCTTGAAACATGGCTCTTAACTCCACGCCTATCTCATGGGCTTGCAAATGTTCCAAACTTTGTTGGAGTTTTGAGCACATAGTAGCAAGCATGAGACAGCTTACATCTCTTGAATCATTACGATGTTTCTTGTAACTGTCTCTTTCTGCCCTAGGGGCAGTAGGTTCTGGTTCAGCAGGAAGAGGCCCATCGAGAATGTACAACTTGTCTTAGGCTACGGATCCAATCCATAAAGTTCGTACCATTCTCTTGGAGCTTATCCTTCTCAAGGATCGATCGCAACGAAATTGATTGAGTGTTAGTAGTCATTATCTACAAATATGCAAAATTTCCAAAATTTAATAAGTACCCGTTTTTTTCATTAAAGAAATAAACAATGTATTTTCAAACAAAATACTCCCACTAAATTATATAACCTTCATATACATCCAATGTATAATATAATTTAATTGGGCTAAGATCCAACTTTAATTTAACTTTTGAGTCCACGGAGGCGGACCGCTCAAAACTAAATTAATTAGGTAGACAATCATGTCAATCATATCCCATATGATTCTTAGATCCTTTTATGAGATTCTTTGAGAAATCCAATTTCAAAAGCATGTTTAATCTCATCTTTTGCCTAGGCTCAAAACCGTTTTGACGCTAATTAAGTCCAACCATTTTAAACGCATAGGAACCATTCAATTTAATGTACCTTGCGGAGGCAAGCCCACATTAAACTAATGAACCTCATCTTGCTCATACATGAATAAAATTAATACACCTCGCGGAGGCGAACCCACATCAAGATCACCCATGTATAAACAAGTGTTTTAATCATGGCATGGCAATGAAGGACTTAAAACTTTCTTTGAAGGTTCATCACATATAGCATATAACACATTTATGAGCACATAATATAAACATGTTACACATCAAGTTTAGCCACTAAATTAATCTCCATTAATTTAAGCATAATATTTATGTGTCATTAGTTTCTCTATAATTATGAGGATGAGACTATTTCAACTTTGGTTATTATCTCCAAATCAAGACAACAAGAAGTGCGGCCGAAACTAAGCCATGAGGCATCCACAATTCCGCACTAATTCAAGATACCAAGAAAGTAGTCCATGTGGCCGAAACTAAGCAATAGATGGTCTCGATGAACGTAGGCCAATTGCATTCACAATTCCACATGGATCTCCAATCATTGAATCAAGAACTTTGTTTCTCAATTTTAGCAATTATGAACTCTTCATAATTCTAACTTCGTTTTATCTTTGAAACTTTGATTGCGATCAATTTTGGGAAACACAATCTCGATGAATGTAGATTAGCCATCCAAACCTTGAACCAATCTTAGAATCACAAGACAAAAACAAATAGGAAAATCAAACCCCAAAATCCACACACAAACCAACTACCCAAAACCCATTCCAGATCAACAGGTCTGGACTGGTTCTGTTACTGGTTTTGTTGATTTTTTGAAAAATTCCAGATTCTGTTTTTCGACCAAATTCAGACCTTCTGACCCTTTTGTGCGGCCGCCCAAGAAGGCCTGTGCGGTCGCCCAAAACTGTTCGGCCGCCCAGGTGCTTTTGTGCGGTCGCCCGGTTGATCAGAAAGTTTAGAATTTTAAAGTTCGAAAATTTTGTCTCAAAATTGTTTTTCCCTGATTATTAAAACCATGATCAAATCAGAATTAATAATCAAACAATTCAAAATCTATCATAATATTTATTGCGATTGAATCGTGCGATTAAAGTTGCAAAACAATAAACCACAAAAAATCACATAACACATGAACATCATATAATCCAATATTCATATCATGTTAGGCACATAAACAATTTATATACACACAACATGATTTAGGTATTGAAATAATCAACATGAACGGGGCTCTGATACCACTGTTGGGTTTCGATGTAACATGCGCAGTGGAATTTAGCATTTAAAATTTTGAAACCCAAAGCCCATAGATCCGTTCATATGATTAAATCAAATACAACAATATGAATAGAGGAAAAACTAACCCTTGATGACTTTGAATTCTAGCTTTGATCTTGAAGCTTTTAATCACAAAAGTAAGAACACGAACTTCGAAGATGATAAGCTTCACCCTCTAGCGGTATCCACACCACGAACGAATATCAAGGAGCTTCTTGATCTTGGTTGCTAGACCAAAATTATGAAACACACTTTCACAATTTAATATGACTATATGGAATTTTATTTATGTGTTATTTTGTTCTTCAATAAAGGATGTCTTAGAACAAAATAAAACCTCTCTCAAACTCTTTTGAGACTCACACAAACATTGGTTAAGAGTGCTGGTCGAATTTGGTCTTTTATACACAAGTAGGACCTATTCCAAATAGGAAACTTGTGTCAAAATCGTCCAAAATTCCTTTCCAATCAAATTAGGAATCTGCCACCCGACAGTACTGTGCGGCCGCCCAGAATCCACTGTGCGGTCGCACAACTATCTGAAACAAAACTGGTATAAAACTGACTTAAGTGTGCAGCCGCCCAGTCCATACTGTGCGGTCGCCCACTTCCCCAGATTTTCAGAATTTCCAAAATTCCAATATAGTCATTTTAAAGATTCGTTCTCTTGTGTGTGACCCTCTAAGATTATACTAAGTTGGCAATGGGTTCAAACATGAAACCATAAGATATGATTAGGTTCTAGCAAACCGTCATACCTACCCAAATACTATAACTAGATACAAGTTCTCATTCCTTTAGAATATGTCATAATCCCTTTGTCCACGATGTCATTGAACACAAGTCATGGTCAACAAGTCAACTTGTTTTTGTTCAATACTTTCTCGATTCCGAATATGTTGATAATCCAAATGACATTGATCCAATCAATTCATTTGAGTCCGGCCGAACATTTCATCAACATCATTCCTACGAGAGCCCAAGCTTGACATCTCTCCGAAGAGTGACAAATCCATTTAGCTTATTATTTTTCCCTACGTGAATCCGATTATGCCAATCATACCCTTTATAACTACCCGGTTAAAGGCAGCGTTTGAATATGTCAAACATAATGTTCATCAAGTGGAAGACTATAATAACCTCATGTCTAAGGATTCAAATGACATAACTAATATGAGATATATGTTCGACATAGACCATGACATAAATCTCATACAGCGGGTCATGTCCAGTACCTTGTTCCAAACAAGTACCCATAAATCTAACATGATCATCCCATGATCATTTAGCTTTTATACTAGTGCTTAACAAGTACTAGGGACGGAGATTATTATAAGTAAGCATGAACAATAATAATAATCAAAACATTTTTTTATTGATATGAAATAAATGATAACAATTACAACGTTTACAAAACGTGCCTAGGGCACCACTACCAACAAGGCTCACCATATTACAGATAATTGGTCATGAATCCATGTAAAAGGCTATAAGTTGTTAAGACAAGCGCGATAAAATTCATTAGACTTGAAGAGGATAAACTCATGCAGGAAAGCTAGCTGCCAAGTGGAAAGGACCCTACCTCATTGATTCAGAGGTTGGAAAGGGGGCATCCTGGATGTCAACTTTAGATGACCAGAATTCCTAGAAGTTGGAATGGAGTGCATCTCAAGATGTACTTCAAGTAAGTTTTAGCTTGCAAATTGAATTCAGAAAATCAGGTAGGCATTTATATTAAGTTATTTCATTTACATCATTTCAATTCTATTTATTCTCATCAAACACCTGCTGACTTAAGAATCATAGAGGTGTTAGCTAAGATAACACACAAACCTAACTTGTTTTTGTTTTGCAAGAAAACCCAAAGTCTCTATCTAATCCAAGGTGTTTACATATTGATCCTAGTCTTCAAGATATTTACAGGTTGATTCAAGTTTACAAAAATGTTTACATGCAAAGTCAAATCTCAACGAACAAAATCAAAGAGCAAATGTCATCCAAGTTGCAAGGTACACACCTTTCCAAGGTTTAAAGGTTTTACACCTTTTTTTAACTGTTTAAGGTTATTACACCTTCACACGAGCGCAAGTTTTTCATGTTTTAGTTAAGTTGTAAGTGGGCCAGTGTGTAATTTACATGTTGATTACCTTCTTGCACTTAACTAAAATCATAAACAAAATTTTAAAACATACTGGTTATAACATTGACTTGTTACCAAGGGAACACAAGGTATAAAGATAACATCTTTCCATTAATAAAAAGTTTTACAACTTGTAACATTAACATGTTACCATCTGACACGCACATTGCCAAAAGTCGAACATCTTCTACCCAAAATTTTCTAAGTTACAACATTTTAACATGTTACCTCCCAAACTCTATCCTTAAGTTCATTACAAAAGATTCATAAAGGGTCCACAACATGGACCTGAAGCAAAAACAAATTATCTAAAGTAATTGCCATACTATCATTAGATATGGCCCCAACAAATTATAACCAAACATGTCCAAACAGACATGCGATAAACCAAAGTACAAATTAAAAACATTGTTCTTAAGGACACACCCTGAAAAATACCACAAAAACCAAATAAAAATTGTCTTTAAGACAACCACCATGGCATACTGCCACTGAAATTACCGAAATATCCTAACCATTCTTCTCTTCTTCACCTTCCTCTGTGTTTTTTTGCTGCTGGATCAACCCCATCTACCATGTTGACATCCTGCACCTTGGAGCTTACATCATCTGCATCAACCGCCTCATAAATATAGTAGATATTAGCAGCTATGGAATTTTTTTGACTTTCTATATTCACTCAATTCAAAAAATTTGGGGACAATTGTTTGGGATGAAAATTTGAGCTACACCTTGACGCCTTGAATTGTTTCGACATCTTGAATATCCTACCTTGATGTCCTAAACTGACATCCTGACCTGACATCTTGACTTTACATCTTGACCTTACATCTTGACATCCTGACGTCCTAACGTGACATCTTGAGCCGTCGTCCAGAATACAGTTGGCAGATCCTTATTTCGTAGGATCAAAATATTTTCCATGTGACCAAATGAAGTCATTCGAAGGTCCATATAAACAAAAAACGTTCTAGAGTCCATGAGCTACGACAAATGCGAGATCTTCCATATTTATAGAGATTTTGTGAGTAGTTTGTTTGGGGTAAAAAACCTGCAGCATTACATCTACATCTTGAAAATGACGTCTTGAAATTACATCCTGAAACCTGTTACCTTATCCCTATTTTTTAGGAAGATTGTTACCCCACATGGGATAACGGCAAAGACCGATTCAATAACAATTCCTCTCCGGCAGCAGGATAAGTAGACGATCAATCTGCAACAAACTCTGGATAGCCCTGAATAATTAGGGATCTCTTATTTATTTGTTATTTATTTTTCCAAGTATATAAGGGAGAGTTTGACACATGTAATCACATACTCACTTATCTGTAAACTCTCTCTATACTTCATCCTTGTAATTCTCTCAAATACATAGTAAAATTTAAAGGTTAAGGCGGGTTCCAAAACCTCCCGAGGTTTTATGCTGGAGGACGATTAATGCAAGGTCTTTCCTCGTTACATCATGTGTCTACATCTTGAACTCTGAAAGTCTATATTCCATTTGTACCCTACTTCCTTTTATTTGTCCAATTGTCGAAAATTGGTCAAAACAGTTACCAACAATAGTTTTTTATCCATCCAGTATAGACTGAAATCGTGTCAAGTAGAATTTTTTGAACAGTAAAATTATCCCTACCAAACGACATTCTAAAATCAGATAAATAACTCTCTCGTCTCCCTCTTCTCTCTCGTTTCTCCTAACTTTTTCTCTTGATTTTTCCATTGATTTTTTTATGTACTTCTTCAGATCAAACTCTCTTTTTAATCCAGATTTGGATTTTGATTTAGACAGAGATCTCTCTCTAAATCTACTTCCAGATCTGGTTATTTCTCTCTTTTTGTTTTTAGGTTTTTTATTTCAATTTTTGAATAATTGAAGAGGCATATTGTTGAAATTGAAATGGTGTTTGATCAATTGTATTCTCTTATTTATGGGAGCCTTTGCATTCTTTCCATTGTTAGAGCATTGTATTTTTCTTCTGTTTTCGCCAATCATTATGAAATCATAAGTGGAAGATGATAGCATGGTTTCGAATGTTTGGTTGACAATTTATTGCTAACTCAGAGCCCTTACATCTTTTTTCAATGCCAAATATATCTTGTGGGCGATTTTGTTAATGTCGATATATGGCAGTGTCCAAGCTACGCTTGGAGAGGCATTTGTGCATTCCAGGTTATTACTACAAGAAGTACAAGATGGAATATCGAGAATGCTAGTGCAACTTTATGCACGAACACCCTCTTTTGTAATCTTTCTTCTTATATTTCTTATCTATTTGTAACTGCTATTGTAGTTAATGGTTAATATTTGGGTTGAGCCTATGATATTTGTTGAGAGTCTACTCATATTTGTGCCATTGCCCTTAATAAATGTATTTCGAAAAAAAAAAAAAAAAGAAATCAGTTTACTTGCTGAACATCACACAGAAACCTAATAATACCGAAATACCCACATTACAAAATTAGTTAATACTACTTATAATAGTATATTATATGCGCATCTTCAGTCTAGGTCAAATTTAATTCAAAATGGGAACAAGATCAATATACTAGTTTTGAAAAAATGATTAAAATCAGCATCAGACCATTAACATAGTTCCGGTCCGGTTTCAATTGGTCTAGTCTGGTCAGTTTCAATATTTCTTTATTCATCCCTACCAAGAATTCTATTTTGTTTATTTTGAAAGAAATATAGCTAGGACTGTTTCTGGGAATGACCACTTGTCAGGACACTTGTGATCACAGATGATCACATAACTGTCTTAACAACTGACAAGACAACTGACGACGAACAGAGATTAAATGCAGCCGAAATTAAAACAGAGATTTAAACACTTCAGCAAGAATTTAGTTGCTTGAAAACTTTCATATATGAAACTATCTTGCAGAGTACAAGATGAATGAAAGAACAAACTAACTAAAAGTTAAAAACCTATTCTATCTTGAATAGACTAAACACCAAAACACATGTACTTCTAAAAGGTTTAGAACTCCAAGAACAAATGAACTCCCTCTCTATATTCAGAATTTTGCAGCATGAGAGAATAAAAGACGTGAAAATATATGCAGCCGTCTCTTATATATATACACGGCTAAGGTGAAGACTCCTTGCCATGTATTCCTTCCTTGGAGATCAATAAGTATATTCATCAAATCCTTCCACAGAGAGAATCCAAGTTTACCTAAAATACAAAAACACTAACTACCATAGATAGACATCAATAGGTTAATCAAGTAAATCATAAAAATAATAAATAACTCAAATTAAACTATTCCTAAATAATTACAACTAATTCCTAAAATAACACTAAACTAATTATATACAATAATTATTATCAGAATCACAAAGATACACAAATATAAGTAAATGAGTATTTCATACTCTTTCAATATCCCCCTATCTTTATGGTTCTGATCAAAACATTCAAAACAATAATCTCTCCCGCTAAATTTGTACAATGAATTCTACTCCCCCCCTAAATACATCTTTAGAACACATCTTTCTCCCCCCAAATATGAAGACCACATCTTTCTCCCCCTTTTTCATCAAACTCAAAGAAAGAAAATAGTGAATATCTTCCACTCCCCCTAAATTTGAATCCCCCCAACAAAAATACCTCTAAGAGCATCATCAATCTCAACTCATATCGCAGCAAACCTTTATAGACTAGAGAGTTCTGCAGAAGATGTACTTACCCCTTAAAACAGTAGCAGACTTACCAGTTGACTGCCCAGTTGAGTGACCAGTTGTCCGCACAGTTGCACAAACAAGTTGCTTAGCACCAGCTGGATGCTTAACAAAAAAAATGCCTGAGCTTGATCAGAGAGCAGCGGCAAACAATCATTTTGTGTCATAATCAATCTGTGTTTCTCGTGAATTCTCGGATATATCTGCAAAAATGTTAGAGAGAGTGCATTTGCATAATAGGAACAAGATGAGATGAGAGAAATGTAGCTAGAAAACATGAGGAATAAGATATACTAAACCATAATTCACAACCAAATTGGACATGGAAAGGGAGGACAGTGATTCTTCCTAAGAACTTGGGTAGGCCAAGGAGTAAGGAGAACCGAGTAACTTTGAAGTACCTATTTGAATTCCAAAACAAACAAGGATTTTGATTTTAAAATTCAAACTTTTTCCATGTTTTGTGATAAATTTCCGTCCCAGAATTAGAACTTGCCAAATTCAACTGAATCCATTTATCCACAATGTACCATAATTTCCACCAACTTCATAATGAAACATGAGCATCACGCTATTAGAAAAAAAACTTAGAAAAATTATGCCTAAACACACAAGTGAAGAATGTCTCAATTTTGGTGTGACATAGTATGATCAACTCAGTCCATGACTCGGTTTCAACTCACAGGAATTCAATGAGATTTCCTTCAATCATGTAGCCTCTAGAACACTCCCATTGAAGGTTTATGACTTATGAATCAGTTACGGGGAGGAGATTTTCACTCTCTCAATACAGTGTTACACTGATTCTCAAGTTATGTATGAATACATTTCAGCACATTGCCTAAATGAGTAGTAACTTCAAAGACTGGAGGCAGCTTGTTTTCTCCGTAACCTTAGATTAAGTTCCCACTCCATGATAACCCAAGGAATTAACACGATAATTTTGATTATAATGTCAAGAAGGGTCTCACATTCAAGGGTCAAAATTCAGAGTCAAAGAACTTAGTTGACAAAGTGATCACAAGAGACAATCGTACAATAGAATGAATGGAGACTACTTTTTCCTTTTTTTTTTTTTTGAATTGTGTTTACTATAATATACAATTATACAGTTAAGCAGTCAGTTGTCTGCACACTTGTGCAGTCAACTGGTATCACACAGTCCGAGAGACTTCTTAAGTGAAGAAAATCTCTCGAAATCCAAAGCCTTGGTAAAGATATCAGCAAGTTGATCCGTTGTGCTTACATGTTCTAGAGTAATGATTTTTTGATCAACGAGATATCTAATAAAATGGTGCATAGTATCTATGTGCTTTGTTAGGAAATATTGTACCGGATTCTTGGCTATATTCTGGGGACTTAAGCTATCACAAAATACAGTCAAGGTTTCACTTCTAAGACCATAATCCTTGATAATTTGGTTCATCCTCAACAATTGAGTACAACAAGTAACAACTCCCATATATTCACACTAATACAGATTTAGGCTTGCATAGCGCTTATTTTTGGGCTTAGATAGCGCATAAAAGTGCTATGTAAGCGAACACTATGCAAGCTAACATAGCGCTTTTTATGCGCTATCTAAGCGAAGGATCTAACATAGTTTTTTCAGAATTCAACTTACATAGCGCTTTTTATGCACTATCTAAGTGCTTTTTTTTTAAATGTGAGCTAACTTAGGTTGCGCATAAAAAGCGCTATCTAAGGCTATATATATATATATATATATATATATATATATATATATATATATATATATATATATATTTTTTCATTTTTTGTCCCTCCTGCACCTATTTTTATATAAATTATAACCATGAAATTGAATAAATAAAAAATAATTTTAACTAACAAACATTTCATTCAACAATAACAATCAACCTTTCATTACATACACCAACAATAATTCTTACAATTAATCATTCAAAAGGGTTATAAACTAACAAGACTTAAATATTTTTGTTCTCGATTATCAATAATATAGTTAATCTTACAATCAACAATAGTTAGAACTAAAATTCTTTGTAATACCTATTTTCTAATACTTACCTCTCCCAAACTGGTTTAACCGATAACTCAGCGACTCCACTGTCTAACTCTCCCGGGGCTTGAATGAATTGAACCACCGCGGGACCATCACAAACTGAATGTAACAACCCCACACCAACCGTGAAACCACCACATGAAAACTTTGTAACCTGCAAAAGTTGAATCCAAGAATTAGAAAGTATACTCACTCGACCAAGTTACATATTACATATTAAAGTTCCATCTCATCTCTTACCGTTCCAGTCAAAAACTAATTTAGAACATTATGCACTGTTTCGTTCAAGAATTAGAAAGCACTTTTTTTAACAATTAACTTACTGGCAAACGGAGGAACCAGAGTTCACTCCAAAATCCCAAATGACGCCTTCCAAATGTTGTTTGATGTGTCAGCTGAAACCTCTGAGGATCTACATACATGAAGTTTTAACTTAGACAAACCTATATAAGACGATACAAAAATAAGAGCTTAGCAACCTGAATGGATCATTAAACAGAATCTTGAGCTGATTTTATAGAAGGGAAAGCTTTGTAGAATCAAAGAAGTCATGAACATCGTACCTCATCAGTTTGGCCTATATACGATTTGTCGACCATCTCTAAATAAGTTTTTGATACATTTCTTTCCGTGGTCTACACTAGAGAAAAAGTCAACTGTAAACATACAAGAAAAAAAAAACATTTCCCTTCCAAGATGAACAAAAATAAAATAAAATTTCAGACCTTATCATACTTCTTCATTATCTTGGAGAATGCCCGTAGATTTAAGAAGCTGCATTTATATTTAAAACACAACTTCAATCAGCTAAGTAGATTTCTAATAAAATCTTGTTGGAACAGCAAGATTGAAATATTATTACCAGTAGCTTTTCATAAGGCGGAGCTTTTTGTGGAACTCAGTAAAAGCCCGTTTCATTTTTCCTTCTGCAGTTCTTAGTTCCACATTGCTGTATGACAAGTCAACTTTCGAACCATTCCAAGCTTTTTTCAAAGTCGATACCAGAGTTGTAGGTGCCACATTGATCTTTACACTATTCAAAACTTCCATCAAAGCCAGCATAGAGTCCTCGTTATCTCCCTCCCCTCTATCAGACTTTCTGATCCTCGGATAACTGGAACCCGATTCCACTTCACCATGGAAATCACCACTTTCGCTCATCTCTAATTCTTCATCAATATCCATCGGCGCTTTAAAAAAAATTCCAATATTTCATATGATATATTGAAAATATAATCTCGAATACTATCTTAAAATGCATAAAAATATACCTGTCTTTCTCGAGCTCATGGAATGAGAAGTCGAAACAGGCCTATCATAGGTGCTTGCATCAGGATAATTAATTTTGAAGCGAAGAGCAATGAGAGTATCCATCTGTTTAGTCAATATCTTTGCTTCTTCCCTCACCTCCCCCACTTTGGTCTTATAAAACGCGACCAGTTTGTTGAACTCATCATCAAGCCTTCTAAATAAGACAAGCTCGTATTCCCCTCCTTCATCCGAGGACCTTAGAAAAACTGTATGGTACTTACCTTTTGAAAGCTCTTCTTCTTCCTCTGGCCTCCCCTGTTCTCACTAATATCACATCCTCCTCTTTTTATTTCTGTTTAAAACTAGCGTACCGACTCGTTAACCCGCTAAATGCTCGATAAAGGGCCTCCGTTTTCGATGGTGATCCTTTGAATGATCCCACAGTTGAAACAGATGATGGCGTGTTCTTAAGACGAATCTTTGGTATGTATTTCAAGAATCTTTTAGAAGACTGTAATTCATGTAAGCTTCTTGCCATTCCAGCACCATCTGCAAATTTTCCATAGTACAAAGAATGTACAGGCAAATAAAACACATTTCTTTAAAAAATTGACATAACTTGTTATTATGGGAGGGACGAAGTGAAATATTATAATTACTGCTATCAAGAGTGGTTTTAAAAGGCCTAGCTAAAACAGTTTGTACTGATATAACTGATGTAAGAGTCCTTAGATCAGCTTCAGTACCTATCACAGGTTAATCATCATACCATAGTTAAAAGCATCATCAAGAGTATTAACCTTCCCTACAGCCGAGTGGCCTTGATAGTTGTTTACTCCATGACCTTGATAGATGCATCCTCCATGACCTTGGACTTTTTTGTGTCTTGGGTGTCAGCATTTTCTACATCTGATAAGCACAGAATATAATTAGTATATATATATTTTTTTTATGTTAAATGGCATCAGTTCAAATCATGCATCAGCAACAGTTAATTGTACCTTCATCAGTCTTGATCACTGCGGCTTGCAAAACAAAACAAAGGAACCGATCAAGGACAATCAAAATATTATGAGAAAAGCAACATAATTAGAAACTAGTTAACGCACTAACCACTTTAATTTATTGAGAATGCTATCAAACTGTGTTGTATCAAATGCCCAACTGTTCAGCTTCTCCAAATCAACACCTTCAAATGTTCAAGCAAGGAGGAAAAAAGTAATGAAGATTAATAGAGATCAAAATTTTACTGACCCGAAGCTTGGTTTCTTGGTAACAGACCTTGATTGAAGTGGGGCTATGGGGTATACCAGGTTTCCTCTTGGCTGTTCTGTAATAAGCAACATTTTGGGGTGGCATTGACAAAGCGAAGCTGTAGGAATCTTCAGTGTTGTTCGTTGAGTACTTCCGCTCCAAGAAATCACTAATTAAAGAAAAAATTAACAAAATTGAGTAGCAATGAAAAAGATTCTTTCAAATTCAGGAATATAAAATCAAAACCCAAATCGAGATTTAGATAGAGATCAAGAATAAAAACAATATCTTTCGATTTCAGAGAAATTTAAAACCTGAATAATACTTAACACTAATGCGAAACCATCCAACTGTTGTTGTTTGTGAAACCTAACCATCGAACTAAGCGTATGGGCAGGATCCGCTTCTCTTCATATATTTATATAGGAGAAAACAGGGTGATTTTGAAAGGGGACAAGAGAGGAAACTCTTTGTTTGTCTCCTCATCAAATGCCATGAATGAACCGGTTGTGTGGGAGGAAATAGAGGGCTAGGGTTTAGAGGAAGGGGTCTCTGCGTTTCTCAGTGTTGTGTGGTAGCAATTTATGTGCTCTGTCTGTGGTTGTGGTGGTGGTGGCAATGGCGATGGCTGAGGAAGGGTTGCTTCCTCTCTCATCGCCAGGGAGCTCTTCTTGTGGTCGTCGGTTTTGTGTAGCGATCGGTTTAGGCAAGCGACTGATCATGTTTTTGAGTTTAATTTGGACAATGACTAAGATAGCGCTCTAGGGTTAATCCCTGAAAATCAAAATAAAAAATTTATAGCTTAGGAAGCGGGTTAAGGTAGCGTTTCTATTATGCGCTATCTTAGCCATTACCAAGGATAGCGTTTATTCTGTATGCGCTATTGTAGTTATTTTTTTAATTTTTATTTTTTTATTTTTTGTCCTTGCAACTTGATTTTTAAACTTAATGAAGTGCATGCGCTATGTAAGGGTATTTCTTACATAGCGTTTTTAAAAAGCGCTATCTAAGTTGCGTTTCCTAAGTTCCAATCTGTACTAGTGTTAGTATTAGATGGCCTACGAACCAAGAACCTAACATTTTTCCTTTCAAATTTTACCACTTCCTCTTGCATGACATTGATCCAAATATTAACTTTTAAGGTTTCTGACTCATTATCATGCTTAAAATTAGCAACGAAACAATAAGAGCTTACCTGATGGTACGCAGATTGCATGCATACCAAACCGGCTAATTCCCAGTAATTTATTCGTTTTCCTCTTGTTTTCATTCCTTCATCCAATCCCCCAATTACTTGGGAAGTTAGATGATCTCCCTGTATCCTTGCAGCAGCATCAGATCCTCTGCTTTCATGATCTTCATTGATTTCAAAATCTAAACTGGCTGCTGTCTGACCATCTATCGTGGCAGATGACTGTTCATCTGGTCTGTCAACTGACCTCACAAGTGTTAAATTTGCAGATTCTTTTGTACTCTTCTGTTCAGATTCATCATTAATCTGTTCAGGCTCCCAAGTGCAACCTGTAATACAATTCTCAACACAATTGACAATAAGATCAGGAGCATTATCAGAAATTGAGTTAAAACATGAATGATTTTCAACTAACTTGTAACAATGATTAGAGGATATTACACCTTTCAAAACACATCTGTTTGAATCATCGAAGACCTCACAGATCTTCTTATCAAACTTGACATGTAGATCATCATCACACAATTGGCTTATGCTAATTAGGTTTGCCTTTAACCCATCAACATGCAAGACATTATTCAAGTTAGGCAAACCATTAACATTCAGCGTACCTTTGCCAATTACCTCACCTTGAGCACATCCACCAAAATTGACTTTTCCACCTTTAAAGGCTTCATAGTCTTTGAAATGCTTAAGAGAGCCAGTCATGTGGTGGGAGCAGCCACTGTCAAAGTACCAGGCTCCTTCTACACTGCTCTTAAAGGAGGTAAACACCACTTGACACTTTAGAGTGTCTTTTCTTACCCATGTGGCTTTTGGAGCAGACTGCTGTTGTCTGGGCAGTTGTGTCTCCAACTGTTCCCACAACTGTCCTGTCAAGTGGCCGCTATTCTTCTCCAAGCCAACTTCCTGTTTCAACTTGTAACAAAATGGACGTATAGGTCCAGGGGCAAAACAATGGTGACACACGTATCTCTTTTTTCTATTTCTTCTGTTTTTGTGAGGAGACACGTGATTAGCATTAATTCTCTCATTGTTTTTCGAAGTGCTCTCACCTTCCTTAACAAAAATTGGATCTCCATAGCCTAATCCTGATTTTCTTTGATTCCCCATTTTTAAAACTTCATCTAACTTTGCCTTACCTTTGTTAAGCTTTGTGAGAGTATTAGTTTCTTTTTCAAGATTGCTTTTATACTTCTCACACTCATTGTCCTTTTTGGTAAGCATGACTTCTAACCTAGCTATGGAGTCCTTTTGAGAATCATTTTCACCCGACAACCTCTCATTCTCAGCCTTTAATTTTAGATTGTCAGAGGTGAGTTTTTCATTTACCTGTTTGAACACCTTGAGTTGTTCCATCCTTTTGGACCAATCTGTGTACAAATCAACATACGTATTGTGCAGGTCTTCATACGTGGCACTATCCTCATCCTCCTGATTGGATTGCTCAGTTTAACCTTTAGAAGTGGAGTCAAAACAGGTATATATGTTAGCACTATCTGAGTAGTCAGTTGTGCCGTCAGTTTACAGTACATCCTCACTATCAGATTCACTATCAGAAAGGGAGGATTGTGATGATCATAAAAATGACAGGTTTGCTATCTGATCGTCATCATCTGAATCACTAAAAGTTGCAGAAAAACTCATCCCTCTCTTTTTGAGTGTGTTAGCACACTCATTAGCATAGTGTCTAAATCCTAAACACGCTCTACACTAAATGGACTCAATAGATCTTTTGTTTTCAGAAAAAAGTTTGTTTTAACTTGTTTCTTTTTTGAATGATTCAATCTTAGGGGAAGAAGCAGTAACCTTATTGGGAAACCTTTGTTGACATTTTTTGTTCAACATTTTGGTGAATTTTTGAGTGATCAAGTCACATTCATCTTCCTTTAAGTTTGAGTCATCAATATCCTTTGATAATTCTACAAGATCTTTTGACACAATAAGAGCACTAGAAAGAGCAATTGAATTTACTTTGCTAGTTTCTTGAACTTTGAGATTCAACTCAAAAGTGGTAAGGATACTTAGGACATGATCTAAACTAACAGTGCGAGCATCACAAGTTTCTTCAATAACAGCAATCTTGATATTAAACTTTTCTGGGAGACTTCTTAAAATTTTGCTAACAAGTCTTGCCTTGGAGATGGATTCTCCTAAAGCAAAGGATTCATTAGAAATGTCCAAAATTTTACCAGAATAATCCTTGATGGTTTCATTCTCTCCCATTCTTAAGTTTTCAAATTTTGTCATTAACCTTCTTAGTTTAGTTTGCTTCACACTATCAGATCCTTCATACTATCAGATCCTTCACAATGGAGTTGAAGAATATCCCAAGCAGTCTTGGCAACAGTATGGTTAGAGAATAACCTATACAGATGAGGATCTACATGGTCAGAGATTGCTGCCATGGCCTTGGAATTGTAATTTGCAAGAGCAATTTCATCATTGTTCCAAGTCTCCTCGGGTTTAGGGATATACACTTTTTCCTTATTCTCCTCCCCGGCTGAAGCTGTAGCAGTCACTTCATTCCTTGGAGGTGTATATCCCACAAGAATACTAACCCATGAGCGATGATCAATGTTTTTGATGTACATGATCATTTTTGCCTTCCAAATGGTATAGTTTGAACCATCTAGTGTTGGAGGTTTACAACTATGAGGACAGTCCATAATGGCTACTATCAAGGATCACTTCTCAGTGTATCGAGATCAGGCTCTGGTGCCAATTGAAAGATTTGTAGCTAGGACTGTTTCTGGGAACGACCACCTGTCAGGACACTTGTGATCACAGATGATCACACAGCTATCTTAACAACTAATAAGATAACTGACGACGAACAGAGATTAAATGCAGCCGAAATTAAAACAGAGGTTTAAACACTTCAGCAAGAATTTACTTGCTTGAAAACTTTCATATATGAAACTATCTTGCAGAGTACACGATGAATGAAAGAACAAATTAACTAAAAGATAAAAACCTATTCTATCTTGAATAGACTAAACACCAAAACACTTGTAGTTCTAAAAGGTTTAGAACTCCAAGAACAAATGAACTCTCTCTTTATATTCAGAATTTTACAGAATGAGAGAATAAAAGACGTGAAAATATATGCAGTCCATCTCTTGTATATATACACGGCTAAGGTGAAGACTCCTTGCCATGTATTCCTTCCTTGGAGATCAATAAGTATATTCATCAAATCCTTCCATAGAGAGAATCCAAGTTTACCTAAAATACAAAAACACTAACTATCATAGATAGACATTAATAGGTTAATCAAGTAAATCATAAAAATAATAAATAACTCAAATTAAACTATTCCTAAATAATTATAACTAATTCCTAAAATAACACTAAACTAATTATATACAATAATTAATAACAGAATCACAAAGATACACAAAAATAAGTAAATGAGTATTTCATACTCTTTCATATTTGACCACCATTACTTTGGTAAAACTAATTCATAATACATTGATATCATTTTGACCCCTTTTTATACCAAAATTCTACATGTTAATTTTTTCCCAAATAAATCATTAAAATTTCTTGTTCAGCCACAGCCAATGTTTTAGTTTTTAATATAATTGAAGAACAATGATCAATAATTTAGATTGGTTTGTGTTTTATGATGAAAACTAAAAAAATCATTTTGAACTAATGGTGTATAAATAACGAGTTTCAAAACATCATTGAAATAATTATTTTTTAATACCTATAATTATAATTTAATCATATTAACCTTAAAATAAGCGGGATTATTAATCCGAAACATAAGAGTATAATATTTCCTTTCTTCCATTAAATAACTTCATTTTAGGAGACACAAATTCCTGCAGAGCAGAATTATGGAGAAAACAAACAACAGTAAAATTATTATTATTTTT
Source organism: Campanula takesimana (assembly GCA_026119855.1). Lineage (NCBI taxonomy): Eukaryota > Viridiplantae > Streptophyta > Magnoliopsida > Asterales > Campanulaceae > Campanula > Campanula takesimana. The sequence continues at coordinate 49,416 of JAOWBW010001714.1, forward strand.
TTATTTAAATTCTTTTAAACTCTATTCATCCCCAGTCCAACTATTTTTCATTTTAGGCCCAGTAGGCCCATCTTCACCCAATATCTCACGAAGTATAGCCCTAACTATTTTCTGAAATAATTTCTTTAATATACCAGGTAAAAATTTCTCCACTATTCTAATTTCATTATCAAGATCATAGTCAATTTTTGGACCCCACCCTCTAGCATAGTTTAACCATGGTGGTTCAACAATTTCTTCTGACCCCAAATACTCAGCTGCCACAATCACATAGTTCACCCCTGTATCCATCATGTTACCCTTTTCACAATCATCCCTAAGTCCTATCCCTTTTACACCCCCTAGCAACACCAATCCCGCGTGCGGGTACGCTGCATGGCCGTGCAGTGACGAATAAACAATCGGCTTTTTATCGGCATAGTACTCGAGCTGTGACGCGTCTACCCACTGGCCCTTGCCATGTTGCGAAAATAACACACTAGATAATTCGCCGTTAAAATTGTTAATCCTTAATGTGACATGTTCCCAATCACCAACATGCTCACCTATCCTTCCCAAACCAATACTTATAAACTTCAACTTAAGCGTACCCCATTGAATGGGTAAAAAACCCAAATGGCAATATCTGTAAATGTCTCTCCGTTCATGGGTTTAACATGTAAATACACCCCGGAGTTCTCTAAACTACCCTTTTTGACCGTTTCTTTAGCTGAACCATCAGTCGGCAGGTCCAGCCAGTATGTCCCATCATTCCATCAGTATAATCCGTTCTGACACACCAAACTTTCTCTGGTAAAGGCTTTTCTGACGTGTTCGTAACAACGTACCCAACCGAGTTGTACCCGTTTGGAGGAACCGGAAGCCAGATATGACCACTACCAGTATTTGGACCGTTACTATAATTACTACTCCAAACAAGAGTGTAATCAATTGGAGGTTTCAAAATAGGTTTTGATGTGTCATTTGTAACATCCTTAGCAACAACGACGAATCCAGATAATTTAACATCATTGTTGGATTTTACGTATGAACCTAACGCGAAAAAACCCTCTGGGATTGAAGTTGGTTCATAAAACGTTGCACCAAGATTATCCGGTCCCCCTTCGGATGATACCCAAATTTGATTGAACGTAGATACTTGTCGTATTAATAATCCTCCTAAATCAATAACCCCGGTTGCGAAACCCCCACCTAAGATCATAAAGATATTTAACAAACTTAGTAAAATGTAACATACATAATATACATGCATTAATAAGGAAAATGTACACAAGGAGAGAAATTACTCACCCGGCACAGCCATCGCCATTGTTGAGCAGCCATTGAAGAAGAGGATGATGATTAGAATTGATGTGGAGAATGAAAAATAATCAGGCATTTTATTGGGACTAAATGGGAGTAAAAAATGGGACGACAAGCATGTATAAAAGGAGGAATCGGGATGGTGCTATGGATACAGAAAAGTAACAAAAAAATTGTTACAATATAACAGAAGATTTTTTATTTTATTGTTTTGGGATAATGAAACTAAAAAGTGGCATAGAGATTTTCTTTCTGGATTGTAAATTGACCAATGTTTGAAAGATAGATTTTAAAGTTAGAGATGTTATTACTATTTGATGTTTAAAGACATGATCTCATTAATTTTATTTCTTTCTAGGAAAGATACATCATATTTGAATACCTTACATTTTTAAAATTACAATAATTAAGACAATTATTCATGAAAAATTACATCAGATTTTAAAGTTAGAGACAAAAAATAAAAATAAAATATCTAGGTGTAACACCCCTAATTTTCCATACATTTAATGAGCATTTAATGACACTAAAAATCCTTAAATAATAATAGTTGAAGTGGGGTCCATAAACTAAACCCTCATTACATCATAAATAATCATCAATGCGGAAGCAATAAAACAAAATAAACATGTCTTGGTAGAAATCATCCCAACCATAATAGTACTTACAACTCAAAATTGAAAACAATGAATGTTCTTAAATTCAACTAAAATCTTAAAACACCGCTTCCCTCGTGGTTACTCTTCTTCTCCTCCTATCTTGATCCTGAAAAGAAAGTTTATAGAGAAGGGGTGAGCGAACGAATGCTCAGTAAGTTCATACGCGGCCTCTCCGGTTACTAAGGAGAGACGACCAGAACAAACACTTCCAAGATCAAATTTCGACGATAGGATAATCTTAACTTATAAAAGTCGACTGGGAATTAGACACAGTCAACATCATACTTGATAAATTCATTTAAGAATTATGGCTCTACAATTCAAGGGTGTTATGAAAGTTTCCGTCAATTCCATACGTACATTGTAACCTCAATGCCAAAGGTACAGATAATGCACTTAGCTTCATCAAGCTAATTCGTGCGGGTCGTAACGTGTATGGTATCCACACATACATGCTCGGGGTCGAGAACTATCCTTGTAATCAGACAGTTCCTGAGAGAAAGCATGTGATCACTCATGCAATCCCTTAACTTAAGATAGTCTATTTCAAGACTAATATCCTTTACAGGATAAATCGTCCTTTTCATGGACAACACGCCTCCTTTCTGAAAACGTGTTCCAAGCCACTAGTATTCACTTCTAGGGCTAGAGTAGGAAAGCATACGAAGGTACAGGTATGCATAACAAGTCTCAATTCAATTATATTTTGTGACCAAAGGGGACATCACCAAATAGGGATAACTTCAAATAACGTTTTTACTTATCGCAGGATCATTCAAATGCTATCTAACCATAACGATAGCTACTCTGAGAATAAAATTCTGAATTCCAATTGAACAAGAATGCAAGGACAAAAGGAACGTAATCCCTTACCTGAGTTGCTTTTCCTTGCAACCTCCTCTCTGTGCGAATCTACAAGGCACCGAGTAATTCACTTTAGTACTCTCAACATTGTTAACTACTTCTACTTAGTTAACTGAGAGATGCGTTTTTACATCTTTATTTCGTTACTCTTTTACTTACGTTTAGGTTTCTGACTTTGATTTGTGAGTCAGTCCTTCAACCTTAATCTCATTGTAATTAAGTCCTCTAACTTTGGGGTAATTACAATTTAGGTCCCTCAACTTTGGGTTAATTGCAAATTGGTCCTTCAAATTTGGATTAATTGCAAATTGGTCCTTCAACTTTGGATAAATTGCAAATTGATCCTTCCACTTTGGATTAATTGCAATTCGGTCCTTCCACTTTTAAGTATTGTCGATTAAGTCCTTTGACTTTCAATTATTGTCAATTAAGTCCTTTGACTTTCAATTATTGTTAATTAAGTCCTTTGACTTTCAATTATTGTCAATTAAGTCCATTGACCTTCAATTATTGTCAATTAAGTCCCTTGACTTTGGTTCTTTGTTCATAAAGGTCCCCCAAGTTTCTTTTTAACTACTTAGACCCCTTTAATCTTAAAGGTTTCCCTTTTTATTTCTTTTAACTTCAATCTTTTCAGTTTAATCCTTTTCCGTTAGGAAACTAACTGAAATCTTTTAATGTTCCCTCTTCTCGTTAACTTTATAACTTTCAAGGTCTCCCAAGTTTCTTACTACATTCTTTCAAGTTAATTTTCTAACTTCCTAATGATTTTCCTAAGGTTCATACTTCCTTTCCGTTACGAACTTAACGAAAACACTAACTTCTCCATCTTAACCCTTAACATCTTAGGTCAAGAATCAACACCCAATCTATATGACCATAGCCGAAATTCTATATCATCAATATTCATTGATTTGGTTGATTTTTCTTGTTCTTTAATTTTTCAAAAATTTCCCAAACATTAAATTACTCACTAATCAATAATAATAATTTCAACAATTAACAAAATAATTCCCCCATCCTCATAAGGCCATTCGGCCGAAGCATGTCATGGGTGTAACCCATATTTTTCTTCTTTTTGTTAAACCCTAATTAGTCTCAATCTCATATTGATTAAATCCCCATGCATTGTAGGGTATTACTCACATCTAATTCATGATTATAAAATCGATAAAAATAAAAACTAACATGGAGATCATTCTTTTATTAAAACCTTTGCATCTAAACTTCTAGCAATTAATTTCCCATTAATCAATCACTAGCATGCAAACCCTAATAATGCTTTTCTTTTAAACATCCATAGATTTAGTTTTACTTAATCAAAATCAATGAAATGAATTTTAGAATGTAAGGTTTTGGCATTACCTTGGATTTAATCGGATTACACTTTATCAACAATGGCAAAAATTCTTCTCCTTCCTCCCTCTTGGGCCATAACCAAGTCTTAGCCCAATCTAATAAAAGCCTATTATTATCTCATTTAATTATTAGTTACATTTATAAAAAAAAAAAAAAAAATTTCGGGTCTTTACACTAGGAAAGATATATCATAATTGTAATATTCTTTGAGAAATAATTGCAAAATAAAGCTTATACAAATTTCTTCATTGCAAGTTTGATCTTTATAAACTATAATTGGGTAAAAGCTTCGTGCAGTGAATTTTATTGTAATTTAATCCTTCACTTAGTTAGTTATTAAGAATAATTTATAAATATGTAGGAAAAATTTTAAAAAATATTATCCAAACTATAGGTCAACTTTGAATTTCATACCTAAACTAGTTTGGGGTTTTTATAAATAAGTCCCTAGCACATAAGGGTATTTATTTAAAAACACACATTTTCTAATTTAACCAATCAATACCTATGTCTTAAATCAAATACTTACAAATCCGTAATTATATTTAAATGGAAAAAATACCCTTAATCCCAAACAAACATTTCTATCCCTTCTTACCTTTCACCATTTTTTGAAAACCACTTGCCACATGCCGGCTGGCGTAGGCCACCACCGCTGACAGCCGGACCTTCGGTCACCACGGGACCTCTGACCATCATCGAGCCCGTGACACCCCCGCCACCCACTGCGTAATACCGCCATCGGTCCTTCAATCACCTCCGACCACCCGCCGCCACCATCTCCGGCCACACTTCCCAACCTCAATTTTATAAAATAAAAATTCATTGCTAATGCTTGGGATACCATAACCTTCTGGTCTTAAGAAGGACTCTTTTGTTCGAGTAGAGGACCAACCGGACTAGCGATCAGAGCAAAAGGAAGAAATCAGACGACCACCAGATGAGTGGGCGGCTGCCCAAAATGGGCTGTGCCGGCACCCAAACAACCAGGTTGGTTTCAGGGCCATTGGTGAACATCTTTGGTGACGGCATAGGACAAAGTGTGCGGATGCACACCATGGCGGGGAAACGGGCTGGGCCAAATTCGACTGAGTTTAGGATTCCTTCTTTGACTAGGGTTTGGATTTACTCTAGGTTGTGTATATAAGCAGTGTTCCACCCCATAACTCATTGTAACTCCAAATTTACATAATATAGTGAAAGATCCTGGCTTGGTAGTGCCCCCAGACGTAGTAAAAATATTGACGAACTGGGTAAACAATTCTTTGTGTCTCTTTACTGTTTTTGCTTCTTTTATCGTTCTTGCTTGTTGGGTTTGCGTGTTATATTCTTGCGATCTGTTTGGTTTGGAGGGTCTATACCACAACAACGGGTATCAGAGATTTCGTTAGACGAGCCAAGGGTTTATTCAAGCAGTCAAGAATGGGCAAGGATAAACAAGCGGTGGAAAAGTTTGATGGTTCTGACTATGCGTTTTGAAGGATGCAAATAGAAGATCTCTTGTATAAGGATCTCTATAAACCTCTATTAGGAGTCAAACCGGAAGGAGAAAAACAGGAAGACTGGGATATCCTGGATAGGAAGACCCTAGGAGTGATTAGATCTACTTTGTCAAAATGGATCGCGAAAACCACCAAGAAGGCTAAGACCACGAAGGAGCTACTTGATTATCTTACTGAGAGATTTGAAACCCCATCTGTAGTCAACAAGGTTGATTTGGAATCTCAAGATGCAAGAGGGAGGATCATTAGTAAACACATCGATGAGTATATGGATGTCATAGACTCATTGGCTGCGTTGGAGATTACTTTCAGTGATGAAGTTCATGCTTTGGTTTCTCTAGCATCCTTACCAGCGAGTTGGATCGGGACGGTTACAGCGTTAAGTGCTTCAGCAGGTAAGAATAAATTGAGGTTTGATGATGTCAAAGATTTACTTCTGAGCGAGGAAAATCATATGAAGAAGTTGGGGACACCGTCTACTTCGGGATCGACTTTGGCTACCACTAGTAGGGGAAGGCCAGGTTCTAGCAACAAAGGGAGAATGGAATTAAGGGAAAGCGTAATTAGTGGTAAGGGTAAAACAATGGAGAATAAAGAAAGACCAAGGGTCGCAAGAAGATCGGTTGTGTGCTATCATTGTAAGGAGTTAGGACACTACAAGAGGGATTGTCCTAGGCGAGGGGATAAATCGGTGAATGTGGTAACTGAGGGTGAAGATGTACTGATTCTGAGTGTTAGTAGTGCGCTAGAATCATGCTGGATTTGGGGGCATCATTCCACTCATGCGGGCAATCAGAGGAGATGGAAAATTATACTTCTGGTGATTTCAGAAAGGTCTATCTGGCGGATGGCGAGCCTTTGGAAATCAAGGGGAAGGGGGATGTCAGAATAGGAGCATCGGACGGGAAGGTCTTACATCTACACGGGGTCAGACACATTTTGGGTTTGAAAAAGAACCTGCTATCAGTTGGGCAGCTCGATGAAGAAGGTTACACGGTAACTTTTAGCTGCATGAACTGGATTATTACCAAGGGATATTTTGAGATCGCTCGAGGTGATAAGGAGGGTACATTGTATTTGGCGAATAACACCAAGAATAGTATCGCGGTGGCGTCAGCCAAGGGTGATACGGATTTGTGGCACTGTCGATTGAGTTACATGAGTGAGAAGGTGATGCAGGTACTTTGCTCAAAGGGAAGACTACCGGGTTTGAAGACAGTCGACGTAGGGATTTTCAAAGACTGTGTGTTTGGCAAATAGGCGATGAGTAATTTCTCGAGGACAGGTAGGCCTTTGAGGGAAGCAAAGTTAGAATTGGTTCACACTGATTTATGGGGACCGGCCCCGGTAACTTCTCTAGGTGGTGCGTCATATTACATGACCTTCATTGATGATTCTACAAGGAAGGTATGGGTTTACTTCTTAAAAGGGAAAGATGAAGCTTTCGGGGTATTTAAGAAGTGGAAGGCCTTGGTAGAGACACAGACAGGACTCAAGGTTAAATCCTTGAGGTCTGATAATGGTGGGGAGTATGAGCTTGGGGAGTTCAAGGAATATTGTGATGCGAATGGGATTTGTATGGTTAAAACCCCTAAGGGGACACCTCAATATAACGGGGTTGTAGAGAGGATGAACAGGACATTGAACGAGCGAGCTAGAAGTATGAGGTTGAAGTGTGGACTTCCGAAGACGTTCTGAGGCATATGCAGTTTACACGGCGGCTTTCTTGATCAATAGGGGACCTTCGGTACCATTGGGGAATGAAATTCCAGAGGAAGCATGGAGTGGAAAGCAGGTAAATTTGTCCTTTCTTTGCATATTTGGCTACGTTTCATATGTTCATATAGACTCTGCTCATAGAACTAAATTAGATGCTAAGTCTGTAAAGTGTACGTTCATTGGTTATGGTGGGGATGACTTCGGGTATAAGTTTTGGGATTACCAAAATCATAAGGTTATTCGTAGTCGGGATGTTATATTCAATGAGCAGGTTTTGTACAAGGACAGAAAGGGAGCATCTGATGGGATTAGTTCAGAACCAGAGGTTGTTGAGGTGGATATTCCAGACTCGAGTGGGAGCAGGATGGTTCATGATGACCAAGATCAGGGGGTCACTGAAGATGAACCACATACTCCAGGACCAGATATTCCGCTGCGTAGATCCAGTAGATTGCGTGGATCACCTGATAGGTATTCTCCTTCGAATTACTATTTGTTGTAAACAGATAGTGGTGAACCGGAGTGTTATGCAGAAGCCGTTCGCAGTGCACTTGGTGATAAGTGGAAAGCTGCGATGGATGATGAGATGGACTAATTAAAGGCCAATAAAACTTGGGAGTTGATTAAACTACCTAAGGGGAAGAAGGCATTGCAAAACAAGTGGGTTTACAGGATCAAGGAGGAAGTAAACGGCAGTAAGCGTTACAAGAAAAGGTTGGTTGTAAAAGGGTTTCAGCAAAAATACGGTATTGACTACACCGAGGTCTTCACTCATGTTGTGAAGATGACTACAATCATAATGGTTCTGGGGTTAGTAGTTGCAGATAATTTATTTCTGGAACAGATGGATGTAAAGACGGCCTTTCTTCATGGGGATTGGAGGAAGAAATTTGCATGGTACAACCAGAGGGATACTTGTCTAAGGGTAATGAGTAACATGTTTGCAGGTTGACGAAGAGCTTGTATGGCCTTAAACAAGCTCCTAGGCAGTGGTACAGGAAGTTTGATGGATTCATGCATGACATTAACTTTGTTAGATGTGAGGTGGATCTTTGTTGCTACTTCAAGAACGCGGACAACGGGTACATAATCTTGTTGTTATATGTGGATGCCATGTTAATAGCGGGCTCTAGTGATAGAGAGGTATAAAGATTGAAGACACAGTTGTCGGAGCGGTTCGAGATGAAGGATTTGTGAGAGTCCAGGAAAATCTTGGGCATTCGGATTGACCAGGATAGAAAGTCGGGTAAGTTGGTTCTTTCACAAGCAGAGTACGTCGAGAAGGTCTTGGCATGATTTTGCATGGAAGAGGCAAAGCCAACTGGTACACCATTGGGTATGCACTTTAAGCTATCTGAAAAAGGACTCACCTAAGGACAAGGAGGAGCGTGACAAGATGGGTAGGACTCCATATGCTTCAGCGGTGGGGAGTCTAATGTATGCAATGGTGTGTACAATGCCGGACATTGCACATGCGGTGGGAGTAGTCAGCTGGTATATGGGCAATCCAGGGAAGCAACATTGGGAAGCAGTTAAATGGATCCTTCATTACTTAAAGGATATTGCTGGTAAGGCTCTATGTTTCTCAAGCAAGGATGTCGTGTTAGTGAGTTATGTCAATGCAGATTTGGTATTAAGTGATCTTGATAAGAGGAGAAGTACTACGGGTTATGTGTTTACATTGGGTGAACTTGGGAAGACACGAAATGGTAATGCTCTCTATAGTGACAGTCAGAGTACAATACATCTAGCAAGGAATCCAGCGTTTCATTCAAGGACAAAGCACATCGAGCTGAGGTTTCATTACATCAGACATCTCTTGGAGAGGAAGATCTTAAGGCTAGAGAAGATTTAATGATCGGAGAACCCGGCTGATATGTTGACCAAGGTTGTAAACCTTGATAAGTTGAAGATTCGAACATTTTAAAATATCATCGCGGTTAGTATTCTAAATTCATCTCCACATTAATTTAATCATCTTGAATGGATCTAGGCTTTTGGGTTTATTCCGCTGCGCATCATTGCGCAAAACCCAAAAAATTTGTCTTACTTTCTCTTTTATTTTTGACTTAATGAAACTTTTTGACTACAAATTAATGTAAATCTACATATCCCTATATGAATTTAAAATTGTTATTGATTTACCATTATTAATACTACAAATAAAAATTTATAGAATTGTATTGTGTTTTTTTTATGAATGGTCAAAATTAAATTAAAGTGACTATAAAAGTCAAAGGGACAAAATTTTCGAGACGGAGTAAGTAATAATTATGTTACAAAAAATTGTTATATATAAACCCCTAGCAAACATTAATTTAGGCAAATTGCAATTTAGAGCTCCTTATTGACATTCTATTAAATATTAAGGGTCCAATGTTGCCAGTTAACCAATTAGTTTATTAATATTTTAAATAAGAATTATTATTTTATCATTTTTTTTTTAATTTTTTTTTTATGAATTGATTATTTCATATAAAAATAGATTTAAATTTTGTTACTATTCTCTATGACGGTGCAGTTTTTGAATCAAATATTTCCAACTGTTTGCTTCAAATCATTTACTAAATAAGAATAGAGTGAAAATATTCACTATTATTTAACATATATAAATAATATCAGATTATAGAAATTTATATAGTAAAATCTTTTCATATATACTAGAAAGAAAAATAAAAAATAGATATTTAAAAAGAAAAAGAAAGAAGAAAAAGGGGATAGCGCAAAGCTGTCTCTTGCACCAAATTTAGAGCAAGGGATAAAGTTGCCTATAATAGAGCAATCTTTAGATTTCTGTTGGAGCAAAAAAAAACTCTATTTTTAGAATTTTAGAGTGAAGGTCAAATGACGTCCTAGCCGCATAGTTCGCATTAATTGCAAAAATACCATCGCGTTTTTCAAACAACCTTCTAATCTGAGCCGCACACTCATTTCTAATCCAACGTCTATAGATGTTCTCAATGGATCTCATTTTATTTGGTTCTCATTTGAGCACCTTCCTATATATATACTCCATCCGTCCCAACACAACTGAAACTTATTTTCTTTTCGGTTCGTCCCAGTACAAGTGACGCCACCTAAAATGGAAATATTACCTTCTACAGAAACATGACTTCTAGGTTTCGACCCGGTGGTGAGACAACCAGCTAGTGGCAGGTATATTATGCTAGTCTTTGTTTAGCGCTTTTCAAAAATATATTACCTCCGTCCCATAAAGATAGTACCACTTTAGTGGCAGGTATATTATGTGGTTTTTGATTATCCTCTTTTATTATTATTTTCTATTGAATGTGTGCTGAATCTGATACATTTTCGGGACGGAGGGAGTAACTATATGAACGTAATTTAGCAAGTATGTTGGGTATAGACTGAACTATAGTAGTAGGGTTCTTCCAATTACTCATCCGTCCCATTTATATTGGCTAAGTTTGACATTTTGAGTCAGTCAATCTAATCATCTTATTAAAATTTTAAAAATTGTTATTGGCCAAGTTTGACATTTTGAGTCAGTCAATTGTGGCCAATATAATTAGGAAGGAGGGAGTAGTAGAGAAGTAGCAGCCATCCAAAACAAGGCTAATGAAGTGATGTGAAACGCAGTGGAAATAAACAAGGATTAATCGAAATTAACCCTTTAGAACAATAGGATGAAAGATCCCTCTATAATAATCTTCGAAAAGACTATTGTGCAAGCACAAAGGCTTATGGGTAAAACCCAACAATTGCAAAGCAACCAAATTTTTATTAAAAGAAGTCTTATTTTCGGAATACACTTTTAGGCCTATTTTATAGTGCCCATAAAACTTGTAAGAGAATCCTAACCCTTCTAAAATTAACCCTAACCTACATGGTAACATAATAGGACTCAAAAATAACAAAAACACTCCTAATCCTACTCTAAAACACTCTTTAAATGACCTAGTAAAAACAATGACGAAAATACTAAATAAAATAGAAACTAATTTAAACTAAATCCTAAAATACTAATTAAAATGAAAAAATAATTAATATGTTTGACTTTGTCAAACACCCATGCTACATCATGAAGGGAGGAGTTATTCTATGGATATGATAGGTTAAAGGGGTCAGCCAATCGGGACGGAGGGAGTACTTATTTTTCGTACTTTGCATGTGCATAGACATAGTACTCGAGGGAAAGGCACCTCTAGTACTAGTGACTGGGACAACGATGTTCATAGTGGGAGCCAAGGCGCAGGCACCTCTGAAAATAGTGAGATCTCTAATCCTCCAGCCCGAGGAGTAGTAAATATGCTCAAAGTAAAAAAAAAACGAAATAAGGGAATATTGGTGAAGGTAAATAGTTTGACTAGTTGTTATTCTTTACTATGTAAGTCATTCTTTAATTTGTAACAAGGCATGCTTCATTTGTATTTTTTAACTAATATATTATTTTCAACTGAATTGGAATGAGCTAGGCCAACCGATTGGTAAGGAGTCAATGACTCTTGCACATTATGTTGTATCTTTAGCTAGGAGGACGTTCCCTATCACTATTACTGATTTTCGCGACAAGGAGTTGGCACCATCTAAGGAAGCACTTTGGGATGAGATTGTGGTATAATATGATTATTTCAATTGTCAATTTAATTTATACTTGTCAATCTAAATTGCCGATGTTTGATTTGTTTGAAACTATGAGGCAGGCGACTTTCACAGGGTTGGGTGAAAGTCAAAAGAAGACTATCATTTCTCGTGCAGGTTTATATTCACATAATGTTTAGGACAAGATTGAGAAGTCTTGCTAGAGATTCTGATGGTAACTACTCAGCACATCCACCAACTATGTATCGAGATTTCAAGACGGTGACTCCATATTGGGGTGATTTTGTGAAACAAGCATTAAAGGAAGAATTCATGGTATCTTTAATGTCATATCAAATGTGAAACATAAAGTGTCATTGTTTTTTTTTTAATGAAAAAGTGACAAGTTTAGTACAATTGTAGGAGAAATGCAAGAAAAATAAAGAGAGAGCAGAAACAATGGAGGCGAGATATAAGAGTGCTTGTGTTGGTTATGCCCGTCTTAGGGAGAAGATGGTAAGTGTCTACATAACATGTGAACTTGATTTTTTAAAATGTAATACATACATAACTATTCGAGGTTATGATGGTCAATGCAGATTGCAGAGAGAACTCGGAAGGGAGAAGAGAATCCAGTTGTGACTCGATTGGAATTATGGGAGGCTGCTAGGACAAATGCCGACGGTATTGTCGATGATCAAGAAGCATTGCAAATACTTGAGGATGTGTTAATTCGTTTACTTCCCATAACTTAATTCATCTAATACTCAGAGTGATAGTCCCTCTGTTGCAATTAAACTGTTTACTAATCTTGGTCATACGTTTTGCTCAGGCTCATATAGCTAACACTCTGCGTGAAGATGAGGCTACAAATATTGGCACAAACGATTTTCTTGCTCGAGCCTTACCCGTGGAGTACCCTGGACGTGTACGAGGTTATGGTTGGGGCGTCACCAAAAAGTCATTAGAGTCGGCACCCTACAACTCTAAATTCGCTGACTTGAAAAAGAAATTTTCTTCTTTAGAAAAAGTGGCGGAAAAGATCAACGGCAAGGCCTTTCGTGAGCCGTCATCTGGTGGATCGAGCCATATGGATAATTTTGAGATGGATGACTGTGCCAATCGAGATGATGTTGATGATTTTCGTGAAAATGGTGATCCAGATGTAGACCTTCCTGAGGTAATTTTTTTTTTCACTTGGGTTTTAGACCATCTTTTTTTCTGTTCTTTAGAAATTGATATTCATTCTATTTTCACTATTTGTTTTTTTGATTTGATAATTTGTGGCCAGGGTCTGGTTGAGTGTTATTTGTATCCAGAGCCATCGCGTAGATATGTTGGGAAAGGGATCTTGCACAATGGCCCTAACGAAACGTGTCATGGTGTTCGTCTCAAAGATGGTTACGTGAGTTCAATTTGAGGTGGCGGTTGAAGAGGAAAAAGATACAGCCCTACCGGTTCCATGTGACGAAGCAACAACTGTTGGAGGAGCTCCTGGGAATTTTCTTCCATGGCCAAAAAAGTTGGTGTCTTTGGAGAAACAGGTAAATAAATCATTAATTAGATTAGCTGCCTCTATTAACTTTTTAGAAGTATGGTAAATTTCAAAAATGACTTTTTTATTTTGGGACGGAGGTAGTAAATAAATCTTTAATTAGCTTTTCCGTCCCAAACTGATTTAACCCCTTTGCTTCAAATGAAGAAACACTTATAGAAAATTTTTGCATTTTGTTGATCTTGAAGCCAAGGAAGATGGACAATGGGAAAAGAAATCTTAAGGAAACTAATCAATTTGAAACCAGAAAGAAAAATGAGAGAACATTAGAGTCCACAGGCGGAGCGCCACCGAGACCACTAGGTTATCCCCTTCCTGAGGATTCTATTCACAATGATGTCATTTTGGCCTTAATATGTGCTGTCATTCACACAGAGGATTTCAACGACGTCATTGAAGTTCCCATAAATTCATATTTTGATGGACAACCTTGGATTGAGCAAATTGGACGGGAAAACATTATGGAGGTTCTGAATGACCAGTGGCTAAGTACCTCTTCTATTGTCTTGTACATAAGGTAAAATTGCTACTACTTGTTAAATATGTTGGATTTCACATTTTACAATATATTTACTTTAGCTATTATGTACTCATGTAGTTTGTCTTAATGAAATGAAAGGTATTTGGGTGATGTTTATCTTTCCCAAAATCCTGAGTTAGCTACGAAGTTCTCTTTCGCTTCTCCCCATACATTTTCTCCTCTAGTAGATACACCTGTTGCGGCCAATTATTTGGCTAATTGTATGCTGCCATATGCTGGAGCAGACCACCTTGTTTTAATGCCTCATAACATGGGGAAAGTTAATTACATATATTATGCAATTTTATGTTTAGTAAATATAAAAGTTATTTGAACTCTTTCAAATATAGTACATGAATCATTGGGTATTGGTTGCCATAAATACCAAGACAGAGAGCATTTACTATATGGATTCAGACGAAAATGGAAAATTTTCAATAAATGTGAAGTTGAGACAGCTTGTTGAAATGTAAATTGCTTCCTTTTAAACTTTCTTTTGATGAAAACTAGGATCATACATTTAAATATTTTTGGCATGTTTATTTCATCTTTTTATAGTGGTCTAAGAGCTTTTCGGACCCGTCGTAGTGGGAATAATACCAAGAAGGCCTTCAACAACTTCAGATGGAATACCATTCAGGTAATTTACTTTACAACTTGTCGATAGAGTAGAAATGAATTCATATTTTACAAATCTATATAACTTTCATGCTGGTCATCTCATATTATCTGTCAGTAGCAACTATTCCTTCCACCAATGCAGTTTGAGCAAATGAATGCAGTAGTTTAAGAATAATCACAACTAAATCTCCCCAACAAGAGTCATTTGCGTCTTCTGTGTCAAACTTTAGAGTATACTTTCAACCCTTCTCGATGTAAGGACTGTCACGACAAATCCAGAAACTAGCTCAACTGCTGCCATTCCCTTTGGAACTGCATAGTGCCTTGAGTCAATGTACTTGACTGTCCACATGATTGTCCAATCTTGTAGCGGAGATGCCCAGGAATGGTCATAGTAACCCTCAGGTTTTTGGTCTAATATGATCCCCTCTGATGAATTTTTGACTAAGTTCGACCCAATCTCAAATCCCCCATTTGATAGCGCTTCTTGTCTGCATTTCATATATTTTTATTAGATGATAAGATCATATATACTCAAAGCCTGGGATCTGTTTGTTTCATATTAAGAAAAATGCACATCGACATTCTGAACCATCATACTTTGCTTAAGCTCCGGTTTTAACCACAAGTGAGACTAACCTTTTTGAGCATGGAGATTAAGAAAAATGAACTTCCTACTGATATTTGATGTAAAACCCATTTCTAATGTTGAGTTCCGTTATAAAAAAAATTCCTGTAAAATGTCTTCCCAAGAACTAGAAACCATAAATTGTTCAAGTATAAATCAGATACTGGAAGTCTTTTCCACCTTCATCTCATATTATCTGTCAGTAGCAGGTATCTATTGACGTAGGTTGAGAAAGTGACGACAAAAGTGTAAGACTAGTCCTATACATTTTGCATACGCACGCGGTTAGTTTGAAAACCTTCCTCTAGTTGTTTTAGTGGATCCACATTATTTTTCTTGCAGCTCAGAACTTGTCATAACCTACATGAATGATAATTCCATGGAAAAACTGCACATAATGCAGAGACTTACAAAGAGAATCTCCTGGGTAGTCTACAGCTAAGGATTTCAGTATTAGTGTCATAGAAGAGAGTCTGTGAGTGCGGAGAATTTGTCATTGCATAGGTGCCTCGCTAACTTGGAAGCATTGGCTTTTCATCACTTATCCCACATCAAGAATTAAGAAGAAAGGTAGTGGCTTAATATATCCTTGCTAGCAGCCTAAGACATTGTCCCTTTGGGGACATCCGATAAAATTGGAACGATACAGAGAAGATTAGCATGGCCCCTGCGCAAGAATGACACTCACAAATTGAGAAATGGTCCAAAAAAAATTTATTTCCCCTTTTGCCCCTCAACCTCACATGATTTACTTAAATTGTCTCACTGAGTATATTTTCTCTGGGTTTTGATCTATGCTTGTGTCTGTAGAGCTTATCGAGCAACAAACAGTACATATTTTAAGCGTTTCTGCTCCAGGGGTTGTGGTAACACTTTCGATCTGCTCATCTCGTCCTACTTCATCTCATATTATCTGTTTAGTGTAATTTCTGTCTACATTAAAGCCATTGTGCGTCCCGACCTTTTCTTGGACTCCACACATAATAGGAGCTCTTGTAGCCTCAGGTTAACCCTTCAGTGAAATTTCTGATCTACATTTAGTTTTAATGGCTAATGAAAAACCTGCCTCTGGTTGTTACATGAGGATTCTTTCAGCTCGGAGCATTAATAAAATACTCCCTCCGTCCCAAAATGATCTTCACATTTGACTATTCAAACATTTTAAGGATATGAACACTTGTTTCATTAGCCATGTTGTGTTTATCCACATTTAAGCCTAAATTGGTAGAAATGGGAAGAACTTTCTGGGACAATGAAAAATGGCAAATGAGAAGATCATTTTGGGACCGAGGGAGTAATGTCTTTAGTCTACTGGTTAAGTTTTGAATTTTTTATTGTAGATAGCCTACAAAAGTTTCTTTAGATAAATAAACTTAATTCCTCTTTGAAATATGTAGTTATTACTCACTTTGTCCCTCTCACAAAATAAATGTCACGTTTCTAAAAAAAGGAAAAACATATTTTTTGGCTAATTTAGAATACAAACAAGGCACATATGTTGGCAAGTCAAATACGAACTAATTATTTTCTCTTTCTGAACTATGTGGGTTTTCTGTTCTTGTGCTGTGCTTTCATTCCTGCTACTTGACCTTGGAAAGCATTATAGTTTCTGTGTGATTAATGCTAGACAACTATAAGAATGAAATATAGGAATGCAGGACAAATGCTTCTTTTAGTGTAACCAAGGCCATGCTTCTTACTGTGTATTGTAATCATTTGGTGAACATTATGTCTAATATAAATCACCCTTTTTGTCAATTAATTAGAAACATCCCAGTTTGATATTAAGCAAAGTGATTTTAGAAATTTGTATGCAAACTATAACCAAACCAAAGTAAACTTCATTAAATGATAAATAGTTTTGTAAGCACTGTGTTCATGATGAACTCCTATAATTGATAGTGCCATCGGCACGGGTACGAGTTCTAGTTTTTAATACAAACATCAATTGTTATTGATAGTGCCCGAAGCAAACGGATGGAATTCATTGTGGCTACTATATTGGATGCTTCATTGAGACTATCTTGCTCGGTGGTGAAACAAATATCCCTGTTTATGTAAGTATATCCCTGATGACATTTATACCTTTATTGTTTATTTCAGTAATGCCCTATATTTTCTTTGACTTCATGCCTTTGATTGTATATAGTCCCTTACTCTTTGTAATTTTTTTGGTACAGTTACATGCAAATCGATTGAAGAGTTATTCTCCAAACAAAATGCAGAGTTTTCAGGTTAATTGGGTAGGTTACTTGTATAACCGATTTATTAAGGAGAAGATGGCACGGAATAAGGAGAAGATGGCACGGAAGTAGTCTAAAATAGGTATTTTAGTTCTAACTATTGTTGATTGTAGAAACAAATCTTCTTAGTTTATAACTCGATCATGTGGATGATTGTAATAGTTGGTGTATGTAATGAAAGTTTGAATGTTATTATTGAATGAAATGTTTGTTAGTTAATGTTATTTTTAATGTATTTCAGTTTTTTGGGTATAAATTATCTAATTTGAATTATGGGCAACAAATAAAAAAAAATACATGTAGCCTTGCATAGCGCTTTTTATGCGCTATTGTAGTTATTGACACAAAAAATGATCTTCATTTCCATAGGATTTACCATGCGCTATGGTAGGTTGATTTTTTTTTTAAAAAAATATGTAGCTTCCATAGCGCAGCACAAACGCTATAGAAGTTGATTTTTGAAAAATAAAAACCTTCTTACCATTACGCTTCAGTATGCGCTATCCAAGACAAAAACGCTATTGTAGATACTGCTCTTACATTGCGCATAACAAGCGCTATGCAAACTACCATTGCGGACGCTAGGATAGCGCTTTTTTGCGCTATGTTAGCCCCAAAATAAACGCTATCTAAGCTCCATTCTGTACTAGTGAAGGGAGTAACTCCTCAAGTCTATATACCGGTCCATGTTTCTCTCTTTAGAAGATGTCGGATAATTATCTCTTATAGTTTTATCAAGTTTACTACCAAACTCAAAGTCAGACCAACATTACGAGAATGAGTAATTATAAGATTGTCAAGATTGATGCAATTCATTAAATTATGATTTCTATAACCATTAACTTTTCAATCACATGTAGATTAAGGAATCACTTCATCTTTGTGTTGGAAATATTTGTATCCTATATGGGTAGTAATGTTAAACTGGGATATAAACTATTTATATAGTTGAAATCCATAGCTCAAAGACATACATATAATAAACTTTCACGTTAAAGATATTTGGGAATATTTTATACTTTGGAATATTATTTTGGATTAATTTATCCAATTTAATTAAAGTACATTTATTCTAATTATCTTTATGATTAAATAAGTTTCTATGTATGTTTAAGAGTTTTGTTTAGTTTAATATTACATGTAGTTTAACTAAAGTAAGTAGTCCTAATTTAGTTAGGATACTTTGATTAGTTAAGATGGACTATAATTTGACTTGTTTAATTAATCATTTATGGATTAGTTAAAGTAGTCAAATTAGGACTCTCTTTATGAGATAGTTGAGAAAGTCAAAGCCTTATGAAACTCTAATACTCATTGATTGACCGGATGTTATAATTGGGTAAAGATATTGGTATTTTACTAGGAAACTAGTTAAAATACTAGTATGGCTTTGATTGGTCAATATATAGTCAACATGGAGAGTGATGAGTATATAAGGAAAAGGTCACTCTTGGGTTTGGAATCTCAGTGACTTTCACGGCATATTAGAAGGACAGTGGATGCCGCATGGTTTGATCCATGCGTGTGCCTGGTCTTCGTTGTTTCGTCTGCTCTTTCCTTTGTGCGGATTACTCATACTGTTTCATACACGTTGATACTCATTTTGAGTGGTTTTAAATCCTTAATCCATGGTGAAATTATGATAGGCTTAGGCGAAGTGGGATAGCAGCCGCAAGTGGATCTGTACCCGTGTGCATTGTTTTGGGTAATCATCTTGAGATCGTTTTATCCTCGGAGGAATATGCCTGTATCTGAAATCACACGAGTAGGAGGCAATAGTTTCTCTTAGGAGAGTCTTATTCAGGCGACTCGATCTACCCGATAAGTGCTCTTAGTTTCTCTTTGATTTTCTTATTGTCAAGAATGTTTTATTTACTTGTACCGTTATTTGTTGGTTTACTACAATTACATTGTTGATTACATGATTGCCCCTTTGATTATTTGTTTAATCTACTCGTTGCGTAACGTAGGTTCCAACAGTCTAAGAGAAACTAGTATCATGTTTTCTTGTTAATTGTAGTTGATTTGGTACATTCTTGATTTGTCCATATAATCATATTATACTTGAAAGATGAAATCTTTGGACAAGGAAATTTAATAGTTTGTAGAACTTATTGAATTTGCATGATTATATTGTTAATGGACAATTAGTTCTTGTGCTTGTTATGGATGGTTCTTTATGCATGAAACGGGAAAACTAGTGCAAATAAATAATTGGCGTAATCAAATAATAATATGAAAATATTCTTCTAGACAATTTAATTTTGCGCTGTCATAGTAAAATTAGTTGTAAAGGTTGAAGGGATCTTGAGTCTTGCTAATTTTGGGTATGATCTAGAAATATCATGGATTTTCATGTAAAGTGAAAATCAAGGTTTTGATTTATTTAGATCATGAGCGTAAAATTGGTCTAGCATAATATTTTATATTTGTTGATTAATGTAAAAGGTATATGATATCTTCAAAAAGGCATTAGTTTCAACGTTGTTGAATGAGTCCTTTTGATTACTCTCATATACTTTTGAGTATTATTGTTTGATGCACTATTTAACGATTAAAATGGAGTACTTTATTGAGTGTGTCCATATGAAAAGTACTATTATTGTAATCTTGTAAGTTTCATGTTATTTGAGAAAATCAATAACTGAAAAAGCACAATAAGTTATGATTATTAGTTGTACACTAATAAATACTAAAAAGGAATTTTTGAGAAAATTCGATAATGTCATATCTTATGGTTATTTCATTAAATTGAAATATTTATTGTATGACATAATATTTAGTATGAAGATTAGAGTTGTATAATAATATTCTTGTGACCCCTTCTTGTGTACCAATGTATGACCAACTGATAACAATTGAGAAAATTGTTATAGAAGAAAGTGTTCAATTTATTGTTAATCGTATTGATAAGTAAATAGATAAATTAAAATACTTGGGACGGAAAATGCTGAAAAACATTGTTTTATTTCATATGTCTCAAAATTTATAATTACTTGTGAGTATTTAGTGGTTAGTAAATATACAAGTAAGAGTGAAATTCTTTTCTGACAAACTCTTTTGTATATTAATAACTTGAAGTTGAAGATTGATAACAATGGGAAAAATAAAGTGTTACGGTAGTACTCATAAAAGAATGTGCGATCTAAAGTTACCTTTTGTGCTCATTTTATTATGCAGTAAGTGTAGCACTATATTTTAATGTGTTATAATTCTTCAAAATGACTCATGTTTAATTATAAAGTATTTTGAGTGAGTATGGAAATAAAAATGTTGCTTTTCTTGTTGTGGAGTATTTTATTGACTTGAAGTACTTATCTGATAATTATGATTAATGTGATAGTCGAACATTGTATTCTATCTGAGAATAATGAGTTTAATCATCTTGATTTCTTAAATGAATTATTTGTGAATGGCTTGGCGACCTAGATGATTTAAATTATGTATCCGCTAAGGATTGTTAATTTAAATGGATTCTTATTATGCTATTAATAGAAAGTCTCATATTTCTAGCATTAGATGAATTTAACTTGGTTAAAGAAAATTTCTTGAGAGAAAATATATTAACCTTGTTTATTCTATGTTGAGTTTTGTGACTGCTAATAGTGTGTTGACCAAAGACATGTAAAACACGTTGTAACTCTTATTAATTATTAGCATAGACCATTCAATATTTACTTAACTGTAAAGTTAAAGTAATTGATAAAATTCTTGTTATAAAGCTAAAAAGATTAAAACTAGTAAGAAACTATTGTGGTTATGATCTTATGAAGCAAAAATAAGTCTTCTTTATCTATGCACTGTTTACAAGAAACTTGATTCAGTTCATAGAAAGACTTTGCTTAGTACTCTAAATTATTATGGGATGATGCATGAGAAAAGTAAACGTCTTAAAAGATAAATAGTAGTTTAACTTTTTAAAAGTTTGAAATTATCAAAGTAATACTTAAAGATAAACTTTGAATTCGGTTTACCTTATTCTGGAAAAGTAATCTTGAGTATTTGAGTGATAGTCAATCAAACTTTTGTAAAGTAATATTTTAGCTTGAATATTTTTTGGAATGTGGGGGTAGCTTTCACAAGTATGTACTTCACATTAAAAGAGAAAAAGCTAAAATTGTAAGAAAAACTACTACTATTGTAATCTTTTAGGATATGTGACACCTAGATGCTTAAGATCTTCAATTCAAAAATCTTTGGCACATTGGCAAGCATGTGAATTTTTCTGCATGCTATGTTCTATCAAGATGTTATTCCCATACAATTAGAGGTGATGCAGACTTCACTCTCACATTTGATTCTTATACTAATCGTATGAAAAATGTAACAAATGTGGGGGTAATCCTATGTATTTCTAACTTTGGAAGTTAGTCGAATTTAGGAGAAACATGGAACCTAAGATTGCTAAGGATAGTGGAAAGTAATCTTATTACTTTCAAGTTACTATCAAGTGTGACCTTTAACGTTCAAGGATGTTTTAAGAGCTAGATAATTTATATTGTCTCTTCATGAACAATGTAAACTACTTTAGCTCACTCCTAATTGCATACAAATGGATGGTTGAGAGTTGCTATGATTAGTTAAGATAATAAAGTAACCATGACTTGTTTATAAATCTAGTTTGGTTGTGAATGGGTTATAGCAAAAAGTAAGAAATATATTTTATCTATATTCTTGAGTTACTAATGATTGCAAATTTTGTATACGATTGAGTATATGATTTAGAAAGTCATTACATGGATGTTGTATATGAAAAATAAATATATATATATACAGATCAATCAAGTAATTTTGTAATCAATAAGTGATAAGTGATTTGCTAACTTGTTAAAGTCATTCAATGTACTTTAACCAACCCATTTTACATGTGATGAAATAATTGATATAGTTATTTCATAATGGCTTAGTATGTATGAATTTTGAGTATTAGATCTATTACAAAATTAATAGTTGATACGTGTATGTCTTTGCCATGAATGTATTCATTTAGTTGAAATTAATTGAGTTAAATTAATGGTTACACATCATTCTTGGGTAGTAGTTTGAAATAATGGATGAGAACCTTTAATGAGATTCTTTACTTCAAACTGATCATTTGAGGTGGTAAAATTTTCTCTGAATTAGTTATACTAAAAGTATACTTGAGAAAATTAGAATCATTAAAAGGTTAATGTTCCGTTGTTAACTTTCTACGAGAATGTGAATTGTAAAGGGTGTAATATTCTCAGATGTTGTCAATTTGATGTATCTTGGAAATTTAGTTGTTTAGAGAAATATCTCTATGTTTACTAAATTATGTAGATACACTTATTGACCGAGTAGAGTTCGTTGTGGAGCTCTTGTTTAAGTATTTAAAATACTTGAAAAGGGATTGGTTTTCCTTGTGCTTCATATTGAGTTAATCTCAATATAAGCTGTTTTGTTTAATGGTTTTGGTAATCATTAATGAATAATTTTGTTTATAGTTACCTTAGGCGACTGGCCATCGCTTAGAGGTATGCTGAACAATTTATTGAATTGTTGCTCATTTCATTGAGCTACTTATTATATGTACTTGTTAGTAGAATAAAGTTGAATGGATTAATGTGACCTAGAGTCGGTATTTCTCCATAATCAATTAAATCTACTATCTGTAATTCTTTAACATCATGTCTAAGATTTGAAGTGCTAAAATAATAAGAAAAATTTAAATAGACACATCCAAGTTAGATTGAAATCTATAAAGGATCTTATGTCTAAGAAAGGTGATAGTTGTTGATTATGATGGTACCAAAGATAACACAACTAGCCTTCAAAAGAAAGAACTTGAATTAGAACTTTAACTAGTTCTTATTCAAAATTCAGGTTGGGGATGTGACTGAACCCTGTCTGATTCATACGCAGTAGGAACCCAATCTATCTGAGTGGAGATCCCACGAAGAAGATTCAATATGGTAGTAACAAGCTGTGGGGTGAATCGAGCACCTAAAACAAATTGACATTATTAATGTCTTTGTCTTTTCCCTGAATAACCTGAAACGTGCTATTTACTGCAAGTATAGTAAAAGTTTTAAGAACTTTGAATGGGATCAAGTCTTTCAGACAAGATGCTAGCAGTACATCTTCGGAGAGGCCCAACTAAGTGAGTGTTGTTGTAACGCCCATTTAATCTCGTTAAATATTTGACTTATTTGTTAAAATTTTGACTTGCTTGTTAAATTCTTGGCTAGCATATTTATATGCTATTTTATTTGAGTTAATTATTTAATTACTTTAGAAAATTAAGGTGGTTAAATGTCAAAGTTGAAAGTTTAGGGGCCTTTTTGTAAGAAGTGAAACTTAAGGGGCCTAGTTGCAATTCTTGGAAAGTTCCAAGTATATAAAGTGTGTTTGCCTGAGAAAGGCAATTCCTTTCTCAAACATTCTCGTTGTTTCTCTCTGTTTCACGAAGGGAGTTCAATTTTACCCTATTCTCGACTCCTCGAGCTTAATTATTCCTCTGTTCGTGATTCTGGTCCCGGATAAATATTCGTGGCGTTGAATAGAGCGTTCCAGACCGATCAGAAATTTATTTTGGTCAACTTGATTTTTGACTAGGTAAGCTATTAGCCCCCCCCCCTTACTTGTAATAACATGTATATATGTTATTCCCGCTACTTGTTCTTGTTAAAATTGTGTTTTGGGAAATTTTTGTGATACTTGTAAAATTTGGACGAAGGGAGTATTCGTTTGCTAAATATGAAGGAATAGCTTGTCCTGGGAAGAAACTTGGAAAAATATAGAAAAAATTACTCCTATTCGTGAGACGGTAAAATAGTAACTTGATTTAAATATTATTAGAAAAATCGTACCATTATTTTTTGTGGTACGGGGAAATGAATGGAAGTATCTCTAGATGGGTATATTAGTATAAAATAAAATTGTACTTATACTTTTGGGGACGGTGAAATATTGAAATGGAATAAAAGGAAATTGTCCTATTATTTATGGGACGGTAAAAGAAATGAATTGGGCTTGAAATAGGAGTTCTAAACTTGTTAGTATACTCCTGAGAATGTTAGGAGTGTTAGTTAAATGATACTCCTACGTGTGGGACGGAGAATTAATGAAACTTGAATTCAGGGGAAAAGGGCCAAAATTTGTACCGCACGGTCGTGCGCCTTTATTTGGCCCGGTCGTGCCAAATATCACCTTTAGGAAAAAATCCCTCAGCAGTGTTAGCACGGTCGTGTGACTTTTATGGGCACGGTCGTGCCGAAAATGAGTTTTGTGTGAAAATCCCTCGGCAGTGTTAGCACGGTCGTGCGCCTTTTATGGGCACGGTCGTGCCGAAAATGAAGTTGTGTAAAAACCTCTCGACCTTGATAGCACGGTCGTGCCACTTTTGCACGCACGGTCGTGCCAAGTGGAATCCTGATTTTCCTTCTTGACTTGTTTCCTCCATAACTTTCTATAGGAAAAGTCGGAATCAAGATCCGAAAGAAGCTGAATAAGCTAGACATAAAGAGCTATTCAAAGCACACTTTAACTACCTAATGAGATTTTGGGTGTTTGTCTAGGGCACCTAGATAGGTGTTTTGAGACATTTAATTGATTAAGTACAAGAATAAGAACTCTCTATTGTGTCTTGGAATCAAAGTTTGTGTACCTTAGGGGTATAAAACAATGTTTTGAACTTGAAAATCCTAAGAATAGGATTGAGAATTGGTAAGAGTAACGTGTACAACTCTTATACATGATTGAATGTCCAAAGATTGGAATAAAACTTGAAGTATAAAACAATAAAATCTTGTACATGACTTGAACATCCAAAGAAAAGGGATTAAAACATGAATATAAGATTAATAAATCTTGTATATGCCTTGACACCAATATATGGGTAAGGTGTAAACTCAAAAGTGCTCAGAACAAGCATTAACGTGAATAAGAAATATTCTTGACTTGTATGTGCAATCATCGCACATAGTTGCTTGATAACAATGTGACTTCTTGATTACTTGAAGCTTGTTTCCCGTTGAGCTAGTCCACGAATCTTGGATTAGTCTCCCCTCTCGTAGCTAAAGTTTGTGTACCAAAAGGACACCAACTAATGTCTTGAGCTTGAATATCCTAGGAATAGGATCGTGAACTTGATTGGGAGATGTATAGCTCATCTTCTTAATTAAAACGTGAATATAAGATGAGTAAATCTTGTACTTGTCTTAAATAACCAAAGAGTTAGATTGATAACTTAAGTATAAGTTAATTAACTCTTGTACATGTTTAACCATCCAAGAAAATGGATTGAGAACTTGGATACAAGATAATAAAATCTTGTAAAAGTCTTGACTGTCTTGATTGTCTTGAAAGTCTTGAATGTCTTGGAAACCATTACATGAGTATGGTAATAAACTTGAAAGATTCTTGATGTGTAAATGAAAATCTTGCATGTAGCTACTTGATAGAATGTAGCTTCTTGATTATTTGATTCATGACATGAATAAACAAAGAATTGGGTTATGAAACTAGTTAGAGAATGATTAACCCTACTGTATACCTGAACTTGATATCTTGTCTTGAAATGAGTTCCTAAAGAAAATAGGGACTAGTGTAATATGAAGATAATTCATATAATCGTGAATACTACGATTTAAATTGATAAGAATGGTTATGGAACACAATATGTGTTAGGAAATGTATTCGATTATTAACGATACATATACGTGAAGTATGACTGTGTCTAGGTACAATGTGACCTATTCTACTATGTGTTTAGAGTCTAAGGTATTGGGTTCTATTTGATAGTAAGGGTATAGTGATAGACACTTTAATGTGTTAAACGTGATATGAATATGTACGTGCAAACTTGGCATGTGACAAAGTGAAATACCCTACTACTTGACTGAAGTCTGTTATAAATGGACTCTTACTTGGATTGATCGTGTTACATGGACACCTTATGTGCCATTGTTATCTTGGTTTGTATTCGCAATAATTGCGTACGTGTACTTATATTGAGCACATGATACATAATTACATGGTGCATATTCTTGTGAGCACATGATACATAATTACATGGTGCATATTATTGTGAGCACATGATACATAATTACATGGTGCATAATCTTGTGAGCACATGATACATAATTACATGGTGCATAAAGAATAGTCCACTAATAAGGGACTGAGTTCTGTTCTCGTAGTTCAAGTAAATATCTACTTGTGCATTCTTGGTGAGTCCAGCTGGTTCTCCTTGCTTGTTCGAAAATATATAGGTTCACGCTTGTCGCGAGAGCTGGGGTTTAAGTGACAATCGGGTCCCTATGTATTTCCGCCCGACCCCTTACTACCGGCCATAGTAAGGGCATAGCTTCCTTGGTTGGAGCAATAAGCCTGACCTAAGTGAATGCTAATTCCCGTCTTGTTCACCACGTGGATTTTGTATCTTGTGGATGACACTGGTTACCAGGTCTTCTTATATACTGCACAGCAGTTCTTGTTCCTGTTCTTGGTTGTCCTCAGCTAGAAAAGCATCGACAACAAATGGTATTCTTGGGAGAAATAAGGAAGGATTCAGGTACAATGCGTGATAGGCCTATGTGCATCTTGTGAGCTGGTCTAGCCTCTCGCACTACTTGACTACTTGTTACCTGAACCTTTCTTGAGCTTGATTACTTGTTGGGTTGGCTTAGCCTTTCCTATACTTGTTACTTGATGATACTTGATATATGATTACTTGAGTATCTACTTGTATTGCATGATAACATGACATATAGTTGCATGTTAATAGCTTACTGAGATTTATCTCACCCTTTATTTGTTTAATTGTTTCCCCCCCCCAGGAAAGCAGGGGATAGTACGCAGTGAGGCTCGACTTAGCTGGGAACTTACTCAGCAGGATATTGTTGTTCGAAGTAGTGTCCTTTTATATTTTGGTAAGGATGATCTTGTATGAGTTAGTAAACTCTGGGCTTGTATTGGGCTAGTATTTGTTGTCCCTAGACAGTTCTTGTTTCTAGCTTATTTGCTAGGCATGTCTTCCGCTGTATGTAACCATTTTGGTTTAAATTTTCTTGGTCTAGAACTCGTGTGAGCTATCTTAGATCCCTACTCTTGAGTATATATATCATGTCAGTTTTGTTTTTAACAGGTATTATTCCTGTTTTCCGTTAGTTTTGTTAGTTACGCGCACCAGGTTCGAGGTTCTATTAGGGAATCCCGGGACTTGGGGCGTGTCAGGGTGGTATCAGAGCTATGGTTTAGCTCTAAGCCTGGATAGGGTCTATGGCCTAGGTTGGGTTAGTCTTGGGTGTGTCTTCGACGCCGAGTGCTTCGTTACTTGTTGTTATACCAGGCATAGGACTGGTATTAATAGTGTTGATCCAATTGGATTAGATGGTTTGAGAATCGAGAGCGCGAGTCTTCAAATACTTCGGCGTATCTATCTTGTCTTGTGGACATGGTTTCGTGCTATATATGCATGCTTGTCCTTATCTCGTGAATTGTGTTGAAGTGTATTCTCTAGTAAGAGACTACGTGTTGATATCGTTATTTATAAGAGCTTGATAGAAGTGTGGGTGATAACACCCTATACGTTCTATGTTAACTTGGTCATGTTACCTAGATGGGACATTGATGTGATACGTGTTATGGCTTGGCTCTTACGTGTTATGATTTGGCTTTCTATATGTTATGCCATTCTTGTTTACCACAATAGATGGTAATTATTTCTATGCTAGTATGCTTGACTATATATGTGAGCATGATGGATTTATGGATAACCTTTATGTTCTGCATTGAAAGCCTAGAAAGGGTTCTTGAGATTGTACTGGGTATTTAACCTATGTGATTGATAGTGGAATTTCTAAACCAAACCAGATGGATGTATCCATTCTTGATGAGAAACTTGGGTTATCTTGAGTAGTTACAGTGCAAATACAGCGCTGACACCTGGATTAATGTTCTTGACCTCGATTGAGTTAAACGAGTTGAAGATTCAACTTGAGAATTTCTTGATAGAGGATATATCTACCTTGTAGTGGATATCTGAAGTGAGTATCTGTGTTGACCTATAAGTGGAAACAACCAAGGTACGGGTGTTTTTGAGATTTCTTGGTCTTGTTAGAGATTCATTAATGAATTTCGAAGGCAGCTCCATTGTTAACTATTTGACACCGAGAGCTACATCTTTCGATGGATTTTTTTCGATGGATTGATATACGTGAAGTCAGTTTTGAATATTGAAACGATGGATAACCACGACCTCAGTATTTGAGATTTCCTAGTGGATTTGACCAGTATTACAGTGATCTGGAGGATATGACCAGTTCTATTATTTTTAGTGGATATGTCAAGTTTCACCGATATAGTGGATTGACTAATCGAGTCTACTTGACTTTATGTGTTTTGATGTTATAGTTTGTACATCTAAATTGCATAGAATAATTGTGAGTATCTGTGCATAGTCGTGATGTTCTTGAGTTCTATTTGTTGATCATATATGTTATAATCTTGATCAGTAAAAATTCGAGGACGAATTTTCTTTAAGGTGGGGAGGATGTAACGCCCATTTAATCTCGTTAAATATTTGACTTATTTGTTAAAATTTTGACTTGCTTGTTAAATTCTTGGCTAGCATATTTATATGCTATTTTATTTGAGTTAATTATTTAATTACTTTAGAAAATTAAGGTGGTTAAATGTCAAAGTTGAAAGTTTAGGGGCCTTTTTGTAAGAAGTGAAACTTGAGGGGCCTAGTTGCAATTCTTAGAAAGTTCCAAGTATATAAAGTGTGTTTGCCTGAGAAAGGCAATTCCTTTCTCAAACATTCTCGTTGTTTCTCTCTGTTTCACGAAGGGAGTTCAATTTTACCCTATTCTCGACTCCTCGAGCTTAATTATTCCTCTGTTCGTGATTCTGGTCCGGATAAATATTCGTGGCGTTGAATAGAGCGTTCCAGACCGATCAGAAATTTATTTTGGTCAACTTGATTTTTGACTAGGTAAGCTATTAGCCCCCCCCCTTACTTGTAATAACATGTATATATGTTATTCCCGCTACTTGTTCTTGTTAAAATTGTGTTTTGGGCAATTTTTGTGATACTTGTAAAATTTGGACGAAGGGAGTATTCGTTTGCTAAATATGAAGGAATAGCTTGTCCTGGGAAGAAACTTGGAAAAATATAGAAAAATTACTCCTATTCGTGAGACGGTAAAATAGTAACTTGATTTAAATATTATTAGAAAAATCGTACCATTATTTTTTGTGGTACGGGGAAATGAATGGAAGTATCTCTAGATGGGTATATTAGTATAAAATAAAATTGTACTTATACTTTTGGGGACGGTGAAATATTGAAATGGAATAAAAGGAAATTGTCCTATTATTTATGGGACGGTAAAAGAAATGAATTGGGCTTGAAATAGGAGTTCTAAACTTGTTAGTATACTCCTGAGAATGTTAGGAGTGTTAGTTAAATGTTACTCCTACGTGTGGGACGGAGAATTAATGAAACTTGAATTCAGGGGAAAAGGGCCAAAATTTGTACCGCACGGTCGTGCGCCTTTATTTGGCCCGGTCGTGCCAAATATCACCTTTAGGAAAAAATCCCTCAGCAGTGTTAGCACGGTCGTGTGACTTTTATGGGCACGGTCGTGCCGAAAATGAGTTTTGTGTGAAAATCCCTCGGCAGTGTTAGCACGGTCGTGCGCCTTTTATGGGCACGGTCGTGCCGAAAATGAAGTTGTGTAAAAACCTCTCGACCTTGATAGCACGGTCGTGCCACTTTTGCACGCACGGTCGTGCCAAGTGGAAATCCTGATTTTCCTTCTTGACTTGTTTCCTCCATAACTTTCTATAGGAAAGTCGGAATCAAGATCCGAAAGAAGCTGAATAAGCTAGACATAAAGAGCTATTCAAAGCACACTTTAACTACCTAATGAGATTTTGGGTGTTTGTCTAGGGCACCTAGATAGGTGTTTTGAGACATTTAATTGATTAAGTACAAGAATAAGAACTCTCTATTGTGTCTTGGAATCAAAGTTTGTGTACCTTAGGGGTATAAAACAATGTTTTGAACTTGAAAATCCTAAGAATAGGATTGAGAATTGGTAAGAGTAACGTGTACAACTCTTATACATGATTGAATGTCCAAAGATTGGAATAAAACTTGAAGTATAAAACAATAAAATCTTGTACATGACTTGAACATCCAAAGAAAAGGGATTAAAACATGAATATAAGATTAATAAATCTTGTATATGCCTTGACACCAATATATGGGTAAGGTGTAAACTCAAAAGTGCTCAGAACAAGCATTAACGTGAATAAGAAATATTCTTGACTTGTATGTGCAATCATCGCACATAGTTGCTTGATAACAATGTGACTTCTTGATTACTTGAAGCTTGTTTCCCGTTGAGCTAGTCCACGAATCTTGGATTAGTCTCCCCTCTCGTAGCTAAAGTTTGTGTACCAAAAGGACACCAACTAATGTCTTGAGCTTGAATATCCTAGGAATAGGATCGTGAACTTGATTGGGAGATGTATAGCTCATCTTCTTAATTAAAACGTGAATATAAGATGAGTAAATCTTGTACTTGTCTTAAATAACCAAAGAGTTAGATTGATAACTTAAGTATAAGTTAATTAACTCTTGTACATGTTTAACCATCCAAGAAAATGGATTGAGAACTTGGATACAAGATAATAAAATCTTGTAAAAGTCTTGACTGTCTTGATTGTCTTGAAAGTCTTGAATGTCTTGAAACCATTACATGAGTATGGTAATAAACTTGAAAGATTCTTGATGTGTAAATGAAAATCTTGCATGTAGCTACTTGATAGAATGTAGCTTCTTGATTATTTGATTCATGACGTGAATAAACAAAGAATTGGGTTATGAAACTAGTTAGAGAATGATTAACCCTACTGTATACCTGAACTTGATATCTTGTCTTGAAATGAGTTCCTAAAGAAAATAGGGACTAGTGTAATATGAAGATAATTCATATAATCGTGAATACTACGATTTAAATTGATAAGAATGGTTATGGAACACAATATGTGTTAGGAAATGTATTCGATTATTAACGATACATATACGTGAAGTATGACTGTGTCTAGGTACAATGTGACCTATTCTACTACGTGTTTAGAGTCTAAGGTATTGGGTTCTATTTGATAGTAAGGGTATAGTGATAGACACTTTAATGTGTTAAACGTGATATGAATATGTACGTGCAAACTTGGCATGTGACAAATTGAAATACCCTACTACTTGACTGAAGTCTGTTATAAATGGACTCTTACTTGGATTGATCGTGTTACATGGACACCTTATGTGCCATTGTTATCTTGGTTTGTATTCGCAATAATTGCGTACGTGTACTTATATTGAGCACATGATACATAATTACATGGTGCATATTCTTGTGAGCACATGATACATAATTACATGGTGCATATTGTTGTGAGCACATGATACATAATTACATGATACATAATTACATGGTGCATATTCTTGTGAGCACATGATACATAATTACATGGTGCATAAAGAATAGTCCACTAATAAGGGACTGAGTTCTGTTCTCGTAGTTCAAGTAAATATCTACTTGTGCATTCTTGGTGAGTCCAGCTGGTTCTCCTTGCTTGTTCGAAAATATATAGGTTCACGCTTGTCGCGAGAGCTGGGGTTTAAGTGACAATCGGGTCCCTATGTATTTCCGCCCGACCCCTTACTACCGGCCATAGTAAGGGCATAGCTTCCTTGGTTGGAGCAATAAGCCTGACCTAAGTGAATGCTAATTCCCGTCTTGTTCACCACGTGGATTTTGTATCTTGTGGATGACACTGGTTACCAGGTCTTCTTATATACTGCACAGCAGTTCTTGTTCCTGTTCTTGGTTGTCCTCAGCTAGAAAAGCATCGACAACAAATGGTATTCTTGGGAGAAATAAGGAAGGATTCAGGTACAATGCGTGATAGGCCTATGTGCATCTTGTGAGCTGGTCTAGCCTCTCGCACTACTTGACTACTTGTTACCTGAACCTTTCTTGAGCTTGATTACTTGTTGGGTTGGCTCAGCCTTTCCTATACTTGTTACTTGATGATACTTGATATATGATTACTTGAGTATCTACTTGTATTGCATGATAACATGACATATAGTTGCATGTTAATAGCTTACTGAGATTTATCTCACCCTTTATTTGTTTAATTGTTTCCCCCCAGGAAAGCAGGGATAGTACGCAGTGAGGCTCGACTTAGCTGGGAACTTACTCAGCAGGATATTGTTGTTCGAAGTAGTGTCCTTTTATATTTTGGTAAGGACGATCTTGTATGAGTTAGTAAACTCTGGGCTTGTATTGGGCTAGTATTTGTTGTCCCTAGACAGTTCTTGTTTCTAGCTTATTTGCTAGGCATGTCTTCCGCTGTATGTAACCATTTTGGTTTAAATTTTCTTGGTCTAGAACTCGTGTGAGCTATCTTAGATCCCTACTCTTGAGTATATATATCATGTCAGTTTTGTTTTTAACAGGTATTATTCCTGTTTTCCGTTAGTTTTGTTAGTTACGCGCACCAGGTTCGAGGTTCTATTAGGGAATCCCGGGACTTGGGGCGTGTCAGTTGTTGTTAGCCGAAACAAGAGAAAAAGGGTTATTCCTCGAAAGTACTCACGATAGAGGATCGGGACGTATGGCTTATACGCGTCAATATAATGATAGAGACTGCTGTCATAGCCTTTGTCATGTTGCTACCAACAAAGACTCCTACACTCAAAGGTATCAGATTCAAGACACCCGTTCATCTGGTCCTGTGGGGGTTTGCGTTGACTAGCTTAGGTATGGGTTCAAGTCGGGAGACACCATCTACTGAAAGCATGGCATGGATAGTCTTTACTTGTCTTTTCACTATGGATTTGTGGGGGATTGTTGGAAATATTTGTATCCTATATGGGTAGTAATGTTAAACTGGGATATAAACTATTTATATAGTTGAAATCCATAGCTCAAAGACGTACATATAATAAACTTTCACGTTAAAGATATTTGGGAATATTTTGTACTTTGGAATATTATTTTGGATTAATTTATCCAATTTAATTAAAGTACATTTATTCTAATTATCTTTATGATTAAATAAGTTTCTATGTATGTTTAAGAGTTTTGTTTAGTTTAATATTACATGTAGTTTAACTAAAGTAAGTAGTCCTAATTTAGTTAGGATACTTTGATTAGTTAAGATGGACTATAATTTGACTTGTATAATTAATCATTTATGGATTAGTTAAAGTAGCCAAATTAGGACTCTCTTTATGAGATAGTTGAGAACGTCAAAGCCTTATGAAACTCTAATACTCATTGATTGACCGGATGTTATAATTGGGTAAAGATATTGGTATTTTACTAGGAAACTAGTTAAAATACTAGTATGGCTTTGATTGGTCAATATATAGTCAACATGGAGAGTGATGAGTATATAAGGAAAAGGTTACTCTTGGGTTTGGACTCTCAGTGACTTTCACGGCATATTAGAAGGACAGTGGATGCCGCATGGTTTGATCCATGCGTGTGCCTGGTCTTCGTGGTTTCGTCTGCTCTTTCCTTTGTGCGGATTACTCATACTGTTTCATACATGTTGATACTCATTTTGAGTGGTTTTAAATCCTTTATCCATGGCGAAATTATGATAGGCTTAGGCGAAGTGGGATAGCAGCCGCAAGTGGATCTGTACCCGTGTGCATAGTTTTGGGTACTCATCTTGAGATCGTTTTATCCTCGGAGGAATATGCCTGTATCTGAAATCGCACGAGTAGGAGGCAATAGTTTCTCTTAGGAGAGTCTTATTCAGGCGACTCGATCTACCCGATAAGTGTTCTTACTTTCTCTTTGATTTTCTTATTGTCAAGAATGTTTTATTTACTTGTACCGTTATTTGTTGGTTTACTACAATTACATTGTTGATTACATGATTGCCCCTTTGATTATTTGTTTAATCTACTCGTTGCGTAACGTAGGTTCCATCACTTTGATCATGTTTAGACATTAGAGTAGAACTATCATTGTCAACTTATTTGTATTTATAATGGTAAAGCTCAAACACTATTGAATAAAACAAAATATAGTCTCAGTTTTTATGTAGTTCAATTATCAAGTTGGTTGTTTAGATGGGCAAACTCTTTTTCTTCTTCGTCTTAGGATTCACTCTTTGTGACATGACCTATACGAAATCATGTTTTTTTACAACCGGATATGACATGCATATCTTAAATGGGATTAGTAATAACATTTCGATTCGATGCCAGTCAAAAGATGATGATCTTGGTAACCAGACTCTTTCTTAAGAAGATTGGCTCCATTGGCATTTTTGTGAGAATCTCTTGTGAACGACACTTTATTTCTGCCACTTTTGGTGGCAACCACATGACGAGCAAGTTTTTGATGTTTTCAACTATAAGATATCTTATGGTTGTTATGATGGCCTTGCAGATGGTAATAGATGTTATTGGCTTGTTAAGGCCGATGGATTTTACTTCTATGATCATAGACAAGGGTCGTGGGTGAAAAAATATGATTGGCGCTGAAAAGCGTAGCGTACTTTGTTGTATCTAAATAAAAAGCAATTGTTTGCTTTCCAAAAAAAAAAAAAATTGAATGAATATTGCCCCATATACAAAATCTGAGACATCTAATCATAAAGCAAACCTTATGATTATTTGCAGAACTAGTGATATAGAAATATTGATACGTACATCGGTATATGTGTGTTTATTATAACCTATATAGTTGGAGGCTATACAATTCAATTTTTTTCCTCAGGGAAAATTAACATTAAATTCAAGAATTAAACTACACTAAGTTATTTGGGCATCTTTGATTTGATTTCTGAACTATGTTGTTGCTCATGCTTCCGATAGGAGTGACTGATAAACTGATAGATGTAGAGTAGGAAGATAGTTTAAGAAGAGAAAATTTTTTTGTGGAAATAATTCCAACTCTCTGCGTGATAGTTCGATCTAGGTCTTGTACTTACATTATATATTGAGTACAAAGAGTCCTATTGTTATGGTCTTACTTAGGGATAGAGACAGGGCCATTCCTAGTTTTATGTGGGCTCGGGGCGAAGTCAACTAAAAAGGTCCTTAAATATTATTTTTTTGTTATCACAAAAATTATTGCCAAACTCAAATGTTACAAATAAGCTATAGCAAAAAAATTTCTACAATAGCCAAGGAAGTGCAACAAGTCCATAACTTTCAAAATGAAAACTCTAAAAAAAAAATAAAAAAAATACCATGTATATCTGAAACAATTAATTAAGGATCAAGAATTGCAGAAAAGACACCAAAGTCCTTACAGTAAAGCATATTAAAACTCAACAAATCAAAATTGAAGTATTTCATTAACTAACATTGGCCCAATTGACAAAGTCATACTAGCACATTCAATTCGGATAAGAAACCATCCAAATTAAATATGATACATGAGGGAAAAAAAGTGGTGAAGTCTATGAAACATTCTCTTAATTTATCACATTCCAAGGACTTTAACTATTTCGAATTATCCAAAAATCCAAAAATATAATTTAATGTCTTTAATTTTGAAACATGTTACTTAATGATGTAGCTACTATATGTACATAACTACAAAATAGTTAAATCTAAAAGACTTTTCAGGTGATAGCATTACCTCATCATGATCATTTTCATCAGATAGTTTTTTTCCTTAAAATTATGATGTTTTATTTGAAACAGAAGCTCTACATCCATCTCACATAATAGCATTTTCGTAATATTCTTACAAGATAATATATTTATATTGAAAATTTTTACTCACTTTGTTTATAACGTATTATATATCATACCAATTGACAATGGCAAGTGAAAGTAAAAAATGTTAATGACCCCCTTGCTACTGTCTCTTTTGTATTATATATATATATATATAAAAACTAAAATTAAGAAAGTCTTAACTTCATTGTTCAAAAAACATGTACAACTAATTATTTCTAATAAAAGAAATAATTTTAAACATACTATGTATGTACACATATCTATAAGGGCCCTTACCATTGTGGGCCTTAGGCAAGTGTCCACCCTTTCCTTCCCCTTGAGCTAGCCCTAGATAGAGATCCCACTATATTTTCAATATTTCTCTACTATATATCTACGGAAATATACTCCCTAAATACACGATATGATACCGTACAAATATATTCCTAATATATTAGGATTTACTGCTTACAACACCCGCTCCACCTTCAATTTCCATTGTAGCTACTAATGGAAAATATATATAGATGATTTTTTTCATGGAAAAATTACATAATCATGTACTGAAAACTTGAATATGTAATGACCCAAAAAATTACAAATCTCAGTTTTGGCATTATGGATTAATATAAATAAAAATTCAATTTTTTAAAATAAATATTATAAGCCTAGTTGTAGTCTTCATGGCATTATGGATTAATAAAGATAAACAATTCATTTTTTTTAAAATCAAAATTATGCTTAGAGAATCGGTAGCGGCGGAAATAGGAGAACGGAGAACCAGCTACACTAGACGCAATATTATTATGAGGTGGTCTAATGTGAGACCGGTATTACAACGTGATGCAGATCCTCCATGGGCCGACCCGCCCGCCCACAATTGTTTTTGCCCTCCAATTTTTGTTTTTGCCATTTTTCCTCATCAAGAAATGTAACACTTTGATAAAATAAATGTGACACTTTTTTTTTTAAAGTGTAATGGTTTTTATTATGAAATGTAACCATAAAATTGCCGAGAATGAATTAAGGATATAAAAAGATTTACTTCAAACTACTGTTACACTTTATAATGAATGAATATAAATTTTTTTCCCTCAATTGTAACAGTTATTATTCTGAAATGTAATCTTTCTTTTTGAAATATAACAATTTTTATTGTGAAATGTAATTATATGTTTTCACAAAAGGGATTGAGGATAACATAAGATTTACTGCAAAAACTATTGTTATATTTTATTATAAAAAATGTTGCGTTCATTTGTGTAATATTTTTATTGGTGAAACACTTAATAATTTATCAATTACAAAGTTTGAATGTAACAACTGAAATTATATAATGTACATAGTAGTTTTGAAAAAAAAAAAAAAAAAAAGTGAACTAGTTTGATATATTTTTTTTTTTAAGAAAAGTAAAAATTGAAATGCAATAGATTATATACTTGAATTCTTACTCATTTATTTGTTGGAATTTTGGTTTTAAAAAAGTGGTATTTGACCAACTTTTGACCAATAATTCCATTAGGTTCCATTTTACGTTAATGAAAATTAATTTCATATTAATAGTTTACATTTGGAGTAGATTAATTTTATATATTTATTTTCTCAAAACCAAATCCGGGTAAATGAGAAATTAATGTTCAAAGTATGCAACATGGTATGTGTATATGAAAAGTTACGGGATATGAATTGGTTATCTCACATTGCTTTAAGAATTAAAGTAATGAGTGAATTTAAGTCGATCCATCTAAGGAGGAGTCATCAAGTTGTTCCCTCTTTGGGTCAACAGCTCCACCAAAGTTGCAAGGATGGTGCCAAGCACGATTCGCACTGCACCCGCACTTGGGAAGGGCGCATTGGGTGCTTTAGAGGCGCACTTTGCATTTCACATACGCATCTGATGCAGAAAGGGTTTACAGATTTGACCGAACAGAATTGATCAAGATAAAGGGTTAAAACCCTAATAATTGCACGACGGATAATTTAATTTAATTAATCAAAAACACTAATTTTTGGAATTACAATTAACTTAAATTTTATAGAGCTCCTAAGACTTGGAAACCAAGTCAAATACTTTTAAAAACAACCCTAACATATATGGTAACCTAATAAACTATTAATTTATCAAAATAAAGTCCTAATATACTTCTAATACTGAAAATACTATACAACTATTATTAACCTCATATTTATCCCAACTTTATCATCATACTGCATCAGCATCGGTCTCTGGGAGCTGTAGAGCCTTAAACTTTTGATGAACTTCCTTCATCCATATCAGACACAATGACGAAGAATGTGCTATTTATGCCTATTCCCAAGAGGCACTCTATTTCTTCATAAACTATAAATAGCCCCCACCAGATTGACATTCCTCACTCATTAAATACACAAATCACTCTCTTCTCACCCGAAGCACATATTCACATATTTAACTGGATTAACAAATTCAGTTAGATATTTACCTGAATTATAAGGTTCAGTCACAATATTTAACGGAATTCTAAAACCCATCTGTTAGAAGATAGAATATCTAGTTCCATGAGTCTTCTTCAAAGTATGGAAGTGTCAAACACAATTATATTCGTCTAAGTTGTTAATTTGAAGTGC
Organism: Campanula takesimana; assembly: GCA_026119855.1. Lineage (NCBI taxonomy): Eukaryota > Viridiplantae > Streptophyta > Magnoliopsida > Asterales > Campanulaceae > Campanula > Campanula takesimana. The sequence goes on from JAOWBW010001714.1 coordinate 88,270, forward strand.
TTCTATTGATGATTGTAAAGTCGTTTCATCTTGAGAGAAGATTGTCACCGGACTGTTAGCACCAGTGCGGGGTAATATCTTCTTGCAGAAATTGTGTTCAACACATGACTCGACTTTCGGTTAATAAATTCATTTATTATTGTCCGTCGCCGTTTTCTATTTCATTATATATTTTGCCTCGTCATTTAATTTTTTGTTTATATTATAATTTGTCATTTTATTACTTTCAAGAAAGCCTTTTATTATTGTTATAATTTTCTTAACAATTGCAAAAAGATATTAACTTTTTCTTTATTTTAACAAATTTGAGCCAATGATTATGGACAAGCGAAGGACATTATTATTAGAAGACTAATGAGAATAAGTGCATGTTTCGAAGGAAGAACAACTGGAAGAGAATTCGAAAATAAGAACGGAATGATAACGAGAATAGCAACAATATTCACACAAAGTCATTTAAAGACATTGTTGACAACATGGGACAAACTTTTAATTGAAGGTACATTTTCAATTATAATTATTTGTTAGACCCCACATAAAGGAAAATATAAAATATGAATTTGAAAATTCATAAAATATTTATAAATACCTAAAATGTGGGGATATACCTCAAATATGGGGGTCTCCGGCTCAAGTAGAAATACCAAGTCAACAAGAAATGATATATTTTATAAAAGAATATAATCCTTTTTGAAATTAAAAAATAAATAAATAAGTTCTAGTCATAGAAATATGAAGTAATAAAACTATGAAATTTTAAATTGTTCATCTTGTGTAGAAAAACAAACGACGCAATTAAATGACAAAGTTATTAACTTATTTGATTCTAATTTTCTATGTTAGAAAATAATTAGAAACTGTTAAAATGCAATTAAGATTAAATAGAATTCATTGTCCATACAATACTTAAGATTTGATTGCCTTTTCTTCATAATGCGAACCGTTGGGTTACAAATAGATTCTTAAAAGGAAGTATTTAATGCGATGAATTCTTTTGAATGATAAATTCTAGAAATGTAGACTTTTAAAAATTATAATCTAAATAGTCGGATTTTCAAAAGATAAACAAGGAGAGACAATATTGAGAAATAAACTCTTATGAGACTCAACCTTTTATGAAATTGATTCTTAATAGAAAATGATTCTTGAAAGAAGAATCTCGAGAGATAGGATCTCAAAGATAAATTTTTGAAATAAGACTATTGAAAAGATAGATTCTTGAATGGTAGATTCTCAAAATATAAATATGAAGAGATAGACTCTCAAATCTAGAATGTAGATTTGTAAGAGGTATAATTTAGAAAAGTAGACTATTGAGAGGTGGACTATAGTAAGGTACAGTTTTGAGAGGTAGAATCGGAATTTCTGGCCACTTAAAGATGCTAACCACTCAAAGTCTTACCATTCAGATATGCCGACCACTCGAAAATAGAGATTGCTTAGAGAATTTTATCATTCGAAGAGATGGACCACTTGAAAGAATCTAAAGACGGATAGTAATTGTAATCAAATGACTGAAAAGGTATATTCAAAGTATTTGGGTACTTAATGAAATACTTGTGATTTTGGATTACAATATATAGGATATTCAATAGTATATAAAAGGAATATACTAATTAGATATCAGACACAAATAACTCCAAATCAATAAAGTGAAAATGAGTTCAGAATAGTTGGAAGAGACGTGTCATTAAAATCTTCTAAGACAACTGGATAACTCGATTCAGTAAGGAGTATGATTTGATGGGTTTAGACAAGGCTGAAGGAAAAGATGAATGGTCAAATTACTTTTGGAAGATATTTGTTGTTGGAATAAGTTTATGCATACATGCATTGTGATGACAATGAGAAATTTAAAAATGCATAAAATTTGGTAAGTCTAGACATAAGGGTCATAGACACAATACCATAAGACAATTGATCTCAAATGAGATTATCACAATCGGCGATGTGAAGTCAAAAGAGGATCCGTATACTATAGGGTATGAATATGAGATCAATTGTTTAGTAAGGGGAATGAGGTTAAACCCACAAAATAAAGAAATCTATTGCGGTAACTCAACCATGATGAGTGGAGATCCCACAAACTTAGTTCAATGAGACAATTAAGCTATGAATATTTTTAGTAGTCTAGTTGGAACTCCTTATAACTCATTCTTAGAAGTCGTCTATGTGCTAAAACCCTGCTGACGTGTGGTGAGGGTAAGCTTAAATCTTTTAATGATTCTTATAACTTAAAAGGTAGAGTATGGTAGGATACTTTTTATAGAAGATACCCTACATAAGTGAGAAGTAATAAGGCTGCTTCTAATTGAACACTTATGAAATCAAGCACGGTCCAGGGCAAAATGGATGAAATGTGAGAACAAAATGTGTTAGAGATGTTATTGTGTAAAACTGTTATTTTGGTATACACCATACAACCACCAGTTTAAAGCATTGCGGTACGAAGTGGCTTAGTATATCCGATAGTATATTACTAAAGAATGTTCAAGGTCAAAAGCTACCTATCCTGTTGAAATAATGGTTTGCCGAAACTTTCAATCGGGTCTGCATTCATGCATATATTAATTTGTCATTCAAGTGGGAGATTGTTCGAATTTTGGTTTGAAAAAGCGGTGATTGACCAATTTTTGACCAATAATTCCATTATGTCCATTTACTATAAATGGAAATTAATTGCACATTAGTAATCTACATTTGGAGTAGATTAATTTGATATATTTACTTTTCAAACCTAATTTTGGGTGAATAAAAAATTAATGTTAAAAGTATGCAAAATGATATGAGTATGTGAAGAGTTTATTGGATATGAAGTGGTTATCCCACATTTCTTTAAGTTTGAAATTAATGAGTGTATTTAGGTGGATCAATCTAAGGAAGAGTCATCAAGTTATTCCCTCATTCGGTCAACCTAGTGGCGCATTGGGCTAGCTTTTAGCTAGCTCAACCCAAGCTGCAAGGATGGTACGAAGCACCATCCACACCGCACCGACACTCTCGAAAAGATTATTGGGTGCTTTAGAGGTGCACTTTGTACTTCGTATGTACGCATCGGTCACTGGGAGTTGTGCAACCTTAAATGTTGAGGAATAAAGGATTGATGGTGGTCCAATATTCGGTTAGTTTGGCTCATGTGGTTTGGAAAGTTCGGTCCAGAACAGTGAATTCGTGGGCTGGATTTGGGCGCTTGTGCCTAGGCCCAGTTGGAATAGGCCGCTGGCTAAGATCCGATCCGCTTGTGGGTCGTGATGGTTTTGGAACGGTTGACCCAAGTTGTTTCGGCGAGCAGATAGGTAAGGGCGAGATCCGCGTCTGTTTAAATAGAAGGGTCGGGTTGATCCAGAAGATCTCCTCCCTTCATTCAGATCAAATTCAACAACTGAGATCCACCTGGTGCAATTTGTGCTTATTCTTAAGAGGCACCCCAACTCTTCATAAACTATAAATAGCCCTACTAGATTAACATTCCTCACTAAACACACAATTCACTCTTTTCACACCAAAAGCACAGATTCACATACATAACTAGATTTACGAATTCAGTTAGATATTTAAGTGAATTATGAAATTCAGTCACAAAATTCTAAATCGCATCTCTTAGAAGATAGATCATCTAGTTGCATGAGCCTTCTTCAACGTCTTGAAGTGTCAAACACATTTATGTTCGCCGAAGTCGTTAATTTGAAGTGCTTCTATTGATAATTATAAAGTCGTTTTATCTTGAAGTGCTTCTATATTTTTCCTCATCATTTAAATTTTGGTTCATATTATATTTGCCATTTCATTACTTTAAACAACCATTATATTATTGTCATATTTTAACTAACATTATTTTAAAGAAAAAAAGGTAGCGTGTAATCTACAATAACTGTTACATTCATCTCTGGAACAAATTATAATCATATCTGAAAGGCCCTGTTTAACTAAATGAACAGATGAATTAAAACTTGGACAGCTAACTGTTGAGAAATAGTAAATAAAATAAATGTGCAGCGGAATATAAATAAATAAAGAAATGAAAGGACAAGGTGTAGTGTGTGTGTAAGTGTATCGACAAGAGTGTACACCCCCACTGTTGGAACAGTGAGTTCAATCCACTATTATATTCTCTTCAATAAGAGTTACAAGAATTGATAAGGCAAGTTCCTTTGAACTCCCTCTACTTAATTGACACTTCAATTAAGGTTGCTTCTTTCAAAGCGAGAAAAGAAAAAGAAAAATAATCACAAGTGTGTTTATAAAGAAAATAGTTTGGCTGTTAGCTGGCTGGATGTGGGTTGTAACTGGTTGCAAAATGGCACAATATTTGCAGGGGTCTATGCAAATATTTAAGACTGCAGAGTGTGAATGCAGGGGAGCTTGAAGCTTTTCAAATGTTGAGGATTTTAGGATTAAAAGGGTTACTAGACAACATGCCAGTATGATCCTTTATATAGGGGTTGGTATATAGCCGTTGGGGAACAATGGTGCAGAGGAGTAATGGCATAAGTCAAGTTGACTGACATATTTATTACTTGGTTGAATACAGGTTGTCAATCTGGGTGGAGAGCTATGCAAGCTTGATCAAGCTTCAATCTGGGCTTATTCCAATGATAAGAGAATATTTTATATACTGGAATAATTGATCTTCAAGGGTCTGGCGTGGCAGAGATAGCTGTTGGTCAAGAACAGGCTTAGCTATTGAAGCAGGGGTCTTAGCTGTTGAGCCTTTAAGGCATTAGCTGTTAAAGCTTGTTTGTGATTAGCATCTTGATAATTCATTTGAATGTAAATGAGTTTGTAATAGATGGTTCTTCAGTTTGTTTGATGTATGGATGATAGGTATATCATGTAATGACTTGACTGTTGGTTGTGTAGATGCAGGACAGCTTAGCTGTTGAACTTTGTCTTGGGTTATGTGCTCAGGTCTTTGTATATATCATATAATCAACTGGGCTTGATTATTTATTTATCAAAACATATTTACTATGATTAATTTGTGATTAAGCATAGTGAGGTACTAACAATTTCCCCCTTTTTGGTAAATAAATAATGGTTTTGATTTATGTACCTGCAAAACAATATGCTAAAGGACAGAAATACCAATGAAGAAAAAATCATTCTTGATTAAATCACTTGGCATACAAAACAGATTAATACAAATTAAAATGTACTGAAGAAAATGATTGGAGAAAAAGGGAAGAGTTGTTCTGAACAGCTATTCAAAACAAAGAAAACAAACCAAATTATTTAATCCTAGCTTAGGCATTCTGGCTTCTTTCCACTTCTTTTAGTTCTTAAAGGAGAGAATCTTTTCTCACTGGTTCTTTCTGTCTATAGAACCATTCATTGTTCCAGTCAAGACCCATCATATAGTTGTACTGGAAATTCTAGTCTTGTCTGGCTATCAACTGATTTTTGGTGAGAACTGGTTGGTTGTGCAGAAGTCTTTAGCCAATCCAAGCTTGCAGTTGTTGAGGAGTCATGGTCTCTTCAGAGAGTGTAACTCCCATGGGATAATCCTTGTAAAGAGATGCAGGCCTCTTCTTGGTAAATTTGGGAGGGTGGCTAGGTTGAGGAGCTTGGAAAAAAGAGTCTAGGGATGGTCTAGGAGGAATGGGTTGACTGCTGGGAGGAGGAGGAGGGAAAGTTGTTTGGGTTGGCTGCTCAGGAGATGGAGGGATTGGATTCTCACCTCTTTGAATAATGAATTCAAAGATGTCATCAAGCTTTCTTAGGAGAGAGGATTTGAGTTGTTTGATGAGGGAGGCTGAGAATTGGTTAAAGTCAGTGTAGGTGAGGTAATATGGTGGGGTGTATTTGAATGGGTCAAAGTTTGGTGGGAGGTTAGCAAGCTTTGATCTGGTTTACTTGTGATATGCAGGAGGAGGAGGAGGTAAGTGTTGAGGGTAAACAGTGGAGATGGGAAAGAGGTTTTTGACAATAATCCTAAGTATGCAGCTCTTTTTGGATAAAAATGTCTAAAAGACAGATTGAGCATATTGAATGCAAAGAGCATACACAAGTGAGGAAGGAGTACAGAGGCATTCCTGAATATTCTTGGAAATGAGATGAGAGAAGACTAATTCCCACTCAGGAAGGTTTGAAAGATTGAGGGGATTGGGCAGTTTTGGAGCAGAAAAGAAGAAGCAGTATTGAGTAGTGGTTCTAAATTCTTCCACTCTTCATAGGCATAGAAGAGTTGACCCCTAATGTTTCTAGCATGAATGCTCATGTGGGTCTTTGTCATTTCCCAGGGGTTGGAAAGATTGTGAGGATTAAAAAGTGGTGGGAGGATAGGAATTGAAATAAGTTTGTTGTGGGCTTCTTGAACAGCTATGATTGAGAAGTCAATGGTACAGTCAAGGGCCCAAAAGCTGGGGGTAGGCATTGAGATGTCTAGATCAATTTGAGATTGAGGAATTAATTTAGAGGGAGGGAAAGCTATTGAACCAGACTGGGGAATTGATGAGCCACTTTGACCTTGGGAAATCCTGGCCTCTCTCAATCTCATGAACTCAAAAGCCTTGAGGGCTTCATCTAAAGAAAATTTGTTAGATAGCTGTTCAAAAAGTGATGTGCTATCTTCCTCATATAAATTAGACACTGTCTTGTCTCTGATGAATTCAATGAGTTTAGGGTTGAGAATTGGGAGGACAATAGAGTGAACAGGAGATCTAAGAGGGAGAGAAGCAGATGTTTTAGTTGGGGGAGGAGGTACAGATTGAGATTGAGTCTCAGCTGTTGGAGTGGACTCATGAACTGGAGAGAGTTCCCCCTTGACTTAGCAGGGCTCTCTGACCTTAGTGAGTTCCCCCTATGAGTTTCAACAGGTAAGAGGGTTGGAGATGTTTGAGATTGTAGGTGAAGAATGCCTTCAATGGCAGAGACATGGTCAGAACTGGAAGTGGGATGGGGAGAAGGAGAGGAGACTTGTCTTTGTCTTTTAGGAGGTAGAGAGGGTGATCTTACATGTCTTCTTTGCATAATAAAAGTGCCAACAGATGAAGATGAAGATGTTGCCTTATCAGTGGCATCTGGTTGAGCCTTAGCTGTTGGTTCATCTAGCTCAGCTGTTGGCTCATCTGGCTCAGGTGATGCTGCACCATGCTTAGCTCTTCTGATCTCTTCAATCTGTTGTTGTAGAGATATATGTACAACAAATTCTTCTTCATCTATCTCCATCACTGCACTAGAGCTACTTGACTTTTGAACTTCAAATTCTCCTTCACTAACTGTTGCTTCATCATCAACATATATTTTGCTGGCATTGCTATCAGCAAGCCTAACTCTTTCTCCACTTACAGTGGTTTGTTCATGACAGTTTACAGGTAAGGAAGAGGTTTGGGAAGAGGATTTTGTTGATTCACTTGATGTAGATGGGAGGAGGAGGATGGAGGTTCATCAATCTTCTTCTTACCTGTTCTTGTAACAGCTATGGCTTTCCTTCTAGGAGAAGGCTTGGATGTTCCTCTAGTGACCATTCTTGTTAATGGGACTTCCTTAGCTGTTGGTTTCTGTATAGGTCCAGACCTAGCTGTTGACTTGGTCTGAACTGTCTTGGCTGTTGGAGGCTTGGCTGGTTCTCTTTTTATGGATCTCTTAGCTGCTCCATCCTTGGTTCCTTTGAGAGATACATGCTTCTTAACAAATTTCTTTGAGGTTAGGCTTGGTGTATTTGACATATGGTTTATCATGAGATGGAGAGCTTGCTAAGTTGAAGTTCTCAATCATGACTGCACACCAGTTTACTTTTCCTTGTATGAACCCAAGTGCCACCTTCCATTCTGCAGCACTTAACTGATCTAAAGAGGATTGCTTCCCACACATTCCTTTGATCATAACATCACTCAAGGAAGAGTTGTTGGTTGACAAATTTTTCATCCAAATAGGTTTCAGTTTGACTGAGGCATAGTCAATGTCATCTTGGTTGGTGAATTCTTGGTAGAGAACAGAGAATGTTGGATCCAAGATGTCACTCCAAACTTTTATTATGAAGTTAGGATTATTGGGAATACCATAGGTGGTATGCACATCTCTAGGAGAGATTTTCATGTGGACAGTGTTGAAAAAACACTGGATAAAGTTGTTTGTGAACCTAGTTCCATTTCTATAAACTTCAAGACAAGCATTTTCAAGAATGGGATGCTTGGCTGTCAGCATGTTGACCAAACCATTGGCTTCTAGAATTCCTTTCACATAAGTACCTACTTTATCAGAAAATAACTCGCTTTCGATATAATAACTGTGAGATTCTACAGGTAGAGCCATTGATTTTACAGGAAGAGGGCTAAAACAGAGTGTTAGGGTTTGAAACAGAGGAGGCGAGAAAGATGAGAAATTCAAAGTGATTAACTGTTTAAGGGTTTATAAATGGGTTGAGTATGAATAGATCGTGGTTTAGAAGGTGGGGGCAACGGTTATAATTTGAGGGTGAGGCGACGTGGGGGTTAATAAATTTAGCCATTAAGATGATGTAACAGTTATCTCCTGTTTCTGTTTACATGAACAGTAAATAGAATGAAATTAAATGACATCTAATTTATTTCCAGAAAAGCCGGGCGGCTATATATTGAAAGTAAGGTTCTAAAAAATAACATAACACGCTTCTAATTTAATATTGACCATCACATCTCATATTTTGCCACCCATATCTTCCAATGGTACAGATTTGAGGGTCAAATCAGACAAGCTTTAAGGACACAAATTTTATCCAACAACTAAGTATATGGACATACCCTATTATGGACCAACATAAATTCCCTGTGTATATAAGGAATGGGAACTTAGCTGTAGAATCCACACTCAGCTTAATTCCTTTGTAATGGGAAGACTATCTTCTAAATTTAGCCCAAGAAAGATGGCTCAAACAGCAAAAAAGTAATCTTTTCAGTTCCTATTGGGGAGGAAACTTAGAGGGAAAGATTTGAAAGATATTTTAGGTCTTATACCATTCAAAGTGATCACAAGTTGTATGAGGAAGTTGAACAGCTTCCTCTTGATCATCCTTTTAAATATAGGGAGGTAAGGGATAGAGAGAAGAGAAAAAGAGAGTGGGAAAGTGAGAGAGAGTCTTTAGACATGGATGAAATGGAGAGGGTAGCAAGAATGAGTGAGGTTTAAGGTAAGGGAAATGGAAAACAAGGTGAGGAGTCAACTTGTTTCAAGTTGTTTGGTCAGGAGATGAGGGTTAAGAGTGAGAGCAGTAAGATAAAGGCTACTCATCAAGAAGTCCAAAGGGTGTATTCCCTTAGAGAGTTGATGAAAAAGGAAGGTTTTAAAGTCCATGAGAAGGACATTAGAAGGAGGGAGATAGAGGTGACTCAAAATGTAAGACCTTTTTCTTTGAGGGAGCTGATGAATCAGGAGGATGACTTAGCTGTTAGGGCCAAAAAGGTGCCTGTTAATGAACAGCCAAGAGTATATTCCCCAGTGACCCGAGATTCTCTTTCCATCAGAATGGCAGTGCTAGAGGGAGGAGGAGATAATTTCCAAGGTGTCCAGCAATCATCATCAACTACTCATACTCAGCTTTTAGGTAGTACTTGAGGTGTTGTAGTCATGTCCAAGTTAATGAAGAGAATGATGGTAGACCTTCATCTCACATGGCTATGATAGCAGCAGAGAGCATGCAAACCTCAGGAACCTTCAGCTTCATGTCTCCTCTTTAATATTTTACTCCTTATGATGCTGTAAAGGAGTGGTGGCCAAGGATAATGGGTCCACCTTTGCAGTATTTAGTAACTGCCATTGATCCTTTCATTGAAAGGCATCCCGTATGGCTGGGGAAGGGTCTGGAGGTGTTTGGAAGCAGGTCTTATAAGAGAGGGAGTTGGTTGAGCAGCTAAGTTTGTAGGTTAGCTATTCAAATGAAGTTTTATAACAATTTTTTTTTTTGGACTGGGAGTTAGAAGGAGGATAGGCTACCATGTTTCATAGGAGGTAGTAGGTTAAGGAATAGTCTCAAGTCATATGATGTAAACAGGCCATCATATGATTGTCCTTGAATAGAAATCTGTTTAGGTTAGTTGTTGAGAAACTGTGAACAGCTAACCATGTCCTTTTGTTATTTTTAAAGTTATGCAATGAATTTCCAGTTTATCCCTTTTACTTAGGCAAGTTAATCATTCCTAACATTGCTCTAAAAAGTTCAAACCTTTTTTAATCCATAGCTTTAGTCAGTATGTCAGAGACATTGTCCTCAGTACCAACTTTGGCTAAGTTAATGTTCCCTTTTTCAACATGATCTCTAATGAAGTGGTGTCTAACTTCAATATGTTTAGTTTTAGAGTGTTGAACAGGGTTTTCAGTCATAGCTATTGTACTTGAATTATCATAAAATATGGGAATATTAGTGACATCCATACCAAAGTCTTGTAGTTGACTTTTTAAGTACAATATTTGTGAATAGCAGAGACCAGCTGCAACATACTCAGCCTCAGCTGTTGAGGTTGCAACTGATGTTTGCTTTTTGCTAGACCAGGACATAATTCTTGATAAAAATGAATTGACATCCTCCACTTGTTGACTTTCTGTCCAGATTGCATCCAGCATAATCTGAGTCAGTAAAGCCAGTTAGTGAAAATGGTGATTCATTTGGATACCACAAGCCATAGTCAGGGGTTCCTTTCAGATATCTCAAAATCCTTTTAACAGCAGCAAGGTGAGATTCTTTAGGATTGGCTTGAAACCTTGCATAGAGACATACACTGAACATGATATCAGGTCTAGATGCAGTAATATATAGAAGGGATCTATATAGCTTCTGTATAGTGTTTGGTCAACACATTGACCATCAGTGTCAGTAGGAAGTTTTGTTGTGGTGGATAGAGGTGTCTTAGCTGTTGAGGCATTCTGCATGTCAAACTTCTTAATCATGTCTCTGGTGTATTTGTCTTGTTTAACGAAGATTCCATCCTTCATTTGTTTCACTTGTAGACCTAGGAAGAATGTAAGTTCTCCTATCATGCTCATCTCAAACTGTTTTTGCATTAGGTCTCCAAATTCTTTGCATAGGTCTTTATTTGATGATCCAAAGATGATGTTATCTACATAGACCTGAATAAGTAAGGTATCATCACCATACTTCTTTATGAACAAAGTATTGTCAATATGACCCTTGGTAAATCCCTTATTGAGTAGGAATTTAGACAAGGTATCATACCATGCTCTGGGGCTTGCTTCAGATCATATAAGGCTTTGTCCAACTTGTACACATGATTTGGGAATTTGGGGTGTTCAAATCCAGGTGGTTGAGCAACAAATACTTGTTCATTTAGTACTCCATTCAAGAATGCACTCTTGACATCCATTTGGAATACTTTCATTTTCTTGAAAGATGCACAGGCTAGGAATAGTTTGATTGCTTCAAGTCTTGCCATAGGAGCAAAGGTTTCATCATAATCTATTTCTTCTTCTTGTTTGTATCCTTGAGCTATAAGTCTAGCCTTGTTTCTCACTACAGTTCCATCTTCACTCATTTTGTTTCTAAATACTCATCTTGTTCCTATCACAGTTTGATTTCTAGATTTGGGAACAAGTTTCCATACTTTATTCCTTTCAAAATGTTCAAGTTCTTCTTCTATGGCTTCTATCCAGTCAGCATCTTGGAGGGCTTCATGGATTTTCTTGGGTTCCAGTTAAGATATGAAGGCACTCATGAAGATGTCATAATGAGGAATGCCTTCAGGGATAGTTTCCCTCTGAATGGGCAAGGAAATGACAAGGTTATCATCATTGAGAATAGGAGTTAGTGTAGTGATTTGACAGTTTACTGTTGGACAGCTAACAGTTTTATCTAAACTGTTGGAAAGAGAAAAGCTGTTGGGAGTATCTTTGGGCAGAACATAGGGAAAAATGATGTTGTTCTCATTTGAGGGAGAGGGTTTGTTGATAGTAGGTGATGGTTCTGGAAGGTTGTCAGAATTTCCAATGGTCTCATCAAAATCACACAAGTCAGTGCTGCTTTGATCATTATTTTCATCAAAGTCAATATGAATTGATTCTTCTACAACGAGTCTTCTCTTGTTGTATACTCTGTAGGCTTTTCTAGTGTTGGAGTAACCAAGAAAGATTCCTCATCACTTTTTGAATCAAACTTATCTAGGTTGTTTTTCCCATTGTTGTGAATGTAGCACTTGCTTCCAAATCTATGGAAGTAAGATATGGTTGGAGTCTTTCCATTTCACAACTCATATGGGGTCTTCATATGGAACTTGTTGATAAGAGTTTTGTTCTGTACATAAATAGCAGTAGGTACAGCTTCACCCCAAAAGTATTTAGGAAGATTGTGTTCTGACAGCATTGCTCTTGCTGCTTCATAAATAGTCATATTCTTTCTTTCTGCTACTCCATTCTGTTGAGGAGTTTTTAGAGCTGAAAAGTTGTGATTAATACCTATTTGATTACAATAGGTGTCAACTCTAGTGTTCTCAAATTTAGTTCCATGATCAGATCTTATCTTTTTAATAGACAAGCCTTTAAAGTTCTGAACTTTGTTGAACAGCTGAGTGAGATTATGAAGGGTATCACTTTTGGATTCAAGAAGGATGATCCAAGTGAATCTTGTGTAGTGACCAATAACTACAAGGGAGTATCTTTTTCCCCCAAAAGATCTAGTTCTTATGGGACCATATAAGTCCATATGCAATAGATCAAGAGGCTTGGTTGTGTCCAGTCTGGTTTTGGCAGAAAAGGATGTCTTCTTTTGTTTTCCACATTGACAAGCTTTACATAATTTGTCCTTCTTGAAAGGTATCTTGGGAAGACCTTTGATAAGGTTGGAGATGGATAACTTGGAAATGGTTTTGAGGTTCAGGTGGGCAAGTCTTTTATGCCATAACCAAGACATATCAGATTGGCTGTAGGACAAGAGACAGTGAGCAGAGGAGGATTGGACTACTTCAAGGTGGAGACAGTAGAGGTTCTTCTTTCTAACTCCTGTTAGAATAACCTTGTTGTTCTTGTCTCTGACTTGGCATTGATCTTTGGTGCATATAACATGATAACCTTTATCACAGATTTTACTGATGCTTATCAAATTGTGCTTAAGGCCTTCAACATAAGATACATCTATAAAGATGATCTCCTTGGTCACTAGGTTTCCTGATCCTTTGACTCTTGCTTGAGAATTGTCACCAAATGTAACATTGAGACCATTCTTTGGTGTTAGCTGTTGAAGCCATTCTTTGTTGTAGGTCATTTGTCTGCTACATCCACTATCTAAATACTAAATTCCTTTACTAGATACCTACAAAACGGAAATAAAAATTATGGTACCCTTTATTCTTTTTGAGTCCAAAGGATTAGACTTTCTTTGGTACCCTAGTCTAGCCACCTGATCTTCTCTTGAAAAACTGGTTAAGGGTGTTATAGTAGGACATGATTTGCATCATGTAGGGTGTCAAGGTGAAGGGTTGAGGGGTGTTGTATAGGTGTTTAGTATTGTATTGGTTTTGGTTTCTGTAGTTTGTTTGATGAAAGTGAGATTGTTGTCTGGGGTTTTGTGAATGGTATGATGATCTAGGAGAGGAATTTTAGGACTGATAAGCATGGCTCTTCCCATTGGAATATTTCCAATTTTGTCTTGGTTTCCTAGAGTGCCTCTGCTGCCTAGCCTGTCTTGGTTGTCCAGCTTGCCTTAGCTGTTCAGCCTGTCTTGGCTGTTTGGCTTGTCTAGGCTTTCTAGACTTTTGTTCTTGCTTCCTTTTCTGAGATTGAATATCATTAGTACTATTAGAAGCATGAGGTTAAGGATTTGTAGGAGAATCCTCTTTTGATTGACCTTTTTTGATGCCTTCACTCTCCTTTTTATACACATCTTCCTTTGTTTGAATGGGGTAAGATGGGTTCTTGGTAGAGAATGTATGGAGACTTTGTAAAACCATAGTTTCAACAGCTCTACTGCCAGTAGGAGGAGTGTAGGTTTTGAGTGTGGGACTTTTAGCTCCAATTCTAGACCTGTCCCCAGGATGTCTTTGGTTAAAGTGATACAAGGATATAGCATTGCTTGATTTGTTCCAGGAATCAATTTTGTTTTTTTAAAGCATTGTTTTCTTCCTTCAAGGTACTCATCTCTTGTTCATTATCCTTTTGGGACTTTGAACAGTCAGTCTTAGCTGTTAAGCTATTTATGTCATTTTCAAGTTTTTGACAATTGTCCTCTAAATCCTTTTTGGTGTGTTCAATTGTGATGTTTGAGGTTTTGAGAATTTCAATGGTTTTGGATTGTTCAAGGTTTTCAGTGATTAGGGCAGCAAATCTAGAGTCTTGCTTCTTCTTTTGAATCAAAAGAGTGCAAACTAAATTTTTAAAACCTTCAATATTAAGTAAGTTGAAATTATGTACCTCTTTTAGCTCTTTAGCAGCAGCTAAGGCTTCTAGATCCTCTTCATTGTCTGATTCTTCACATTCTTGTGCAACTAGACATAGTAGAGATTCTTTGTCGCGCCCCGACCCGTGGTCCTACCTGGCCCCACGCCCGGGACACGCGAGGAAGACGTCGTAAAGCAACTCTAAGAAAAATTTTCGAAATATATTTTCATAAAAAGGTTCACACAACCAACACGTTACCAAAACATGACTTTAAGTCACAAAACAAACTTTCTCAAATGAGTACTTAGCCACTTGGCTATAACAAACTTTACTTATAAAATTTACAAACACGAACACCTACTAAAAGAGATGATACAATTAACTAAGTCACGGTTACACTACCCTAAAGGTATTACATTTACATAATGTATCCTTTATACACATCACTTCCCAAAAGTCTTACCAAATATCTCTTTACCAACGTCCTCCCTGTGCTGTGACCTATTCCCTGGACTCCTTCTTATCTAAAACGGTAAACAAATAAGGGGTGAGAATAAATCTCAGTAAGTTACTAAAATGCAACTACATTACATGCTAATATGATGATCATAAAGAAACAATATTAACAAATAAGCGTATAACACATAGCACATAACATGAGAGGCTCCCTATCGCCAACCGTCCCATACCGGTTGGAAATAACGACCAACTCATCATGCAACACATAAAACGGAAATAAACACTCATACGTGGATACTGAGCCAAGGTTCTCAAACCAAACAATAGCCATCTGAGAGGCATCAACTGAGCAGCATCGAAGAGCTGAGACGGGTTCCGGAACCAAACAACATCAACAACAACAACGGGGAAAATGACACAAAGTCATAACCCAAAGTGCCCAACCTTTGGCCTAAGGAAGGGGGTTAAAAATGGGAAACCAATGATAGGAGCCTTATAATGTACTTGGCTCGTGAGACCATTATAATCCCTATCACTGCCCAACACACACAAAAGTACCAGCTGGACTTTACACGCAAGCACCATATAGAAATACTTGCTTAAACAACAATCAGGGACAATGATTCCAATGTAGGGAACCATGCCAAACACATCAAGAAGATGAACCATTCAACACATTACAAAATGTTCAACAATGCTCACTTAACCCATTACTCACATTTCACAACACTTGTGTTCACAAAGGAACCAATTCTACCACTTTAGTGATCCACAACAATCATCTAACTACTTTAGGACACTACCAAAAAACTAGACCAAGATTGACCTTTAAATCCCTTGGTTTGAAAACTCTAAACTTTTCAGATCAACTGGGCGGTCGCCCAAACAGGGCTGCGCGGCCGCCCAAAATACTCTGTCCCAAGAGTAAAACCTTTCAGATAGATGTGCGGCCGCACGCCCTTTTTGGGCGGCCGCCCACATCACCTGGCAGACCAAAACTTAACCAAAGTTCACTCCTTTCGTTTCACAACCCAAAATTACTTGTACTTGTAACACTTAACATTTGCAAATCCTTTACATGAAGCATCAGTAATACTTTCGTTCTTGTTCTGAAAATATTATATGTCAATGTGTCAATGGAAGGCATTGTACAGGTAATATATTCTAGTAAGAATAACATTTCTATAACTATTCAACAAACAGGAAGTGAACTAAAATGTACAGCTATTTATTACTTATGTTCTCTCCAAAACCTTCCAGGAATTATACAGAAAAATGAAGTTCAGTCTTCCTAATCCTATTAAAAGTTCCAAGTTGAATATGGCCAATCACATCATCATTGCTAATTTTCACTTACAACTGAAAAAGTTCCATCTTGGATATGACCGACCACATCATCAATTCTAAATAAATGTATTTCACTTACAACATAAATTTGGCATTAAAACAAGGTATGCAAATAAGAACTACTACTCCCTCCGTTTCACAAGTATCATTATAATTTTTAATATACTAATATACCCACTTTAGGATACTTTCACTTCTTTCCCCGTCCCATAAGTAATAGTATAAATTTGATAATACATTTATTTAACATTTAACTAAAGATATTATTTTACCGTCCCACGAGTAGGAGTATAACATATAAAGCATATATAATGTTGCATCATCTCATACTCCCCCAAAACCAAAACTACTATACTCATTTGCCACAAATAACAAGTCTATAACCAGTTTTACTACTCCCTCTGTCCCAAAATTACAAGTATATAAAAGTATACCCAAAACATTATTTTATAACATATAAAGCATATATAGCATACTTATGACCATTTTAACATTTAAAGGGGGGGATTAGTAACTTACTAGCTGACGGAAATTTATCGATTAAACTTTAGAAATTTGCAGCTAGGATGACCCAGTACACGAACTATACACTTCTACGGACTCGGATTGTAGAACGGAATGATAATGAAATAGAGAATTTGAAGATTTTGGGTGAAACCCTCCTTTGTTCGTTGCACAGGACAGAGGGGAATAATCTGAGTGTTTTTGTGAGCTTAATGGCAAAGTCTCACCACTTTCATTATATGCAGTTTTTAATTTTTCATAAAGGCCCTTCTAACATCAAACTACTACAATTAAACCCCAAAGTTTTAACACATTACCTCCTTGGATATATATGATATATGAGATCTTTTCTTTGTTTAGCAAAAGATAAATATGAGGACACGTGAGTCGGTTTAGGCTTGACTCAAATTGATGAAGTCAAATAAAGTCACAATGTCAATAATAGAAGGCAAATCAAACTAGTCAAACTATATAAGCCACTATGATTTGCTGAATTAATATTCACTTAAACAATTTATAGAACACGATTTACTGGGCCAAATTGAGCAAATAAATATTCTCTTTAAAGCTCTAATTGTCTACTTTACTCAGAATTTTTCAGATTTAAATTTCGAATTTTATACAAAGAGATATAGCCGTTTTTGTATAAAGCATTTCATTTTTTTAAATATCTTAATTCATCAAATAAATCATTTAAAATATAAAACTAACATAAATTATAAAATATTATTCTGCGTAACATTCATATGAAATTGGGACGGGTCGTCACACTCACTCCCCCTTAAAGAAATTTCGACCCGAATTTTAGGATTGTTTACCTCAACCCTCAAACAACCCAGGATACTTCCTTTCATTTCAATCCCGAAGCTTCACACTGAGTTCAATATCCTCTAAAACTTTAGACATATCGGAGAAGAATCATAAACACAATTGCGTGGCATCAACACATGGAACTCATTATCAACCTCGTCGAGAGAAGGAAGTAACACAAGACGATAAACTCAACCTCTAGCTCTTTCCAAAATCTCAAAAGAACTGACATATTAAACAACTCCACGAGAAGTAAAGGTATATCCCTCGAATTCTTAGAATCAACTAAACAAGTTCTCAAGAATCTGAATGGTTATTTCTAACTGACCATCTGACTGAGGGTGAAAGTCATACTAAGTCTCAATTCCGAACCCCAGGCTTTCTGAAATGCTTACCAAAATCAAGATGTAAATAAGGAACCCATATCTATTACCATGCTCGTAGACATCCCATGAAATCGAACTATCTTCTGAACAAATAACTGACAACTGATAATTTACTTCCAGATTATTCACAACTCACGGACTTAGTTGAATACTTAGAATTCCTCGCATCAAACAATTAAAGGTAACTCCTCGAATTTATCTCAATACTCTACTTCTACTTGGATTCATAATTAAACTGGTCTTGTGTATCCCTTCAAGTATCTATAGTTGAACTCCGTTATACATGTTTAATTCCACTAAGTGTTGACTACATACTCTGCTATAGAAGTTAAAATTCCATCACTAGCCACGAACAAAATCTTATTGTCTGTCATTATTCATTCCACGAGTAATTTTCGATAGTTGATATTATTCAATAGAGTAGAAATTTAAAGCTTTCACAATCGCAAAGTCACACCATGTCTCAACTCACGAAGACTCCAAAGTGTTAATTCCTCTAACATTCCCCATTTAGTTTTATCACCCATGAACTATAAGTCAATGAATCCTCTAACACAATACCTTTCCCGCTGATATAATATGGTAAACACTTCAAATCTAACTCCATCAAAGTCATTCACTAATGCAATGGATGTATAATCGCAATAAATCTCAATTTATGGGTAGGATAATTTTGTTGATAAGGAATCAATCTTCTTAAAGCACACATTGTTACCGTACCATCCTGAAGCAATGGACATCTCAATCACTCTTTAAGGCATCTCTATGAATAATGAATTCATCAAATCCACTATAAGGGTAAGCTTGACATATCCACTAGAAATTAGTAACACTAATCATATCCTCTAGATAACTGTAATACTAGTTAAATCCATTAAGCAATATCAATACTGAAGTTGTCATCAACTCTCGATTCATCAATTAACACTCGCAACAATTAAACTCGTTCACTCTTACCAATCCATCGAGATAGTGCATCTTTCTGTGTTATGTAGTTAACAATGTAGCTACCTTAGAAATCCATCAATAAATCCTCAACCCTATGCCTGAGTTTAAACTTTCCTCAAAATAATATATCCTCTAACATGAAGACATTCTGCCCTGATTTTACAAACTGCTACCGCTCTCAAAGAACTCAGACTAGGATTACTTATACAATTCAACGTATCCAACAATACCACTGAAGCAGGTGAGAATTCAAACTATATAACCACCATTCATGATGTCCATACCCGATATAAAAGCCATCTTTGAAGTATACTCAACTAAAATTCTCAACAAATGATAATCACTTCAAATCAATCACTAAACAATTACTGATCTCTGATGTTGCTCAACATAGCACCCAACCACTCAAGATCACCCAAGGTTCTCCTCAAGAACAAGTACCACTCAAGGGAAATAAATTTAAAATCTCACAAGGAAAAGATATCTTTCAATTTAAATGCAAATTTTTCACTACTAACTCCATAAACCAACTACCAGGCACAAGCTTGCAACAACAATTTACAAATTTCTTAATGCATAAATAGCATGAAAGCTAAACACATATATATACCATGCTTAACTAAAACACACTAGCATATAAAATTCTACCACCATAACATCAAAACCTTGTGATGACAACATCACTAAACCGGCAAATAAAACATGCCCATGAATACGCACATCCCAAGTATACGACACTTTATCGGTCGTCTAACACTCCCCCTTAGGAAGACACATCTAACACATAAGGTAAAGACTCAGAAGACACATGCAATCAAGAAGCACAATGCACAAACACACAAGTATACGAAGAGACAGGGTCTATAAGTGTGTGTGCTCTCAAACTAGACATAGAAATTATACCTCCAGTCACATTAGAAGAATCTGAAATCTGTTGTTGATTGATGGAAGAAACACGATCTTGCACCTTAACCTTTCCTGAAGCATCCCTCTTTTGGCCCCGAGATGACCCAGCTGCACTTCCCGATAACTGATTCTTAAATCTAAAGCAACTCTTCTGAAAGTGACCCAACTGACCACAACTCAAACATTTGCCTTGCTTTTTCCAACATTTTTCTTCTAAATGTCCCATCCTTTGATAGTAGTTACATACTCGTTTACTTCGAGTTTATCTATTATGCGGCCCTTGAAAAGATGCCCTAGCTTGCGAAGGTGTTCCTTGATATTCTCTACTATCTCCACGCTGGGGTTGCGGTTTTACATGTTCTCCTCGTTTTGTCACATCTGAGGTTTCAATCTTGGTTTTATGCTCCTCTATATCATCAATGATTTTCATGACAGCTTCAAACATACCTTGGAACAGTGCTCGAACCTCTTCTCTAGCGTTACCCGACCCTGAAGGCCCTGACTGATTCCCTTCGGTGCCAACCATTTTCAATAAGCACCTGCATAAAACTCTCAACGTTACTTACCATATACACAGCTACCCTCCTAGGTCATTTAGTCATTCTAGACCATCTACAACCTAGCTCTGATACCAACTGTCGCGCCCCGACCCGTGGTCCTACTTGGCCCCACGCCCGGGACACGCGAGGAAGACGTCGTAAAGCAACTCTAAGAAAAATTTTCGAAATATATTTTCATAAAAAGGTTCACACAACCAACACGTTACCAAAACATGACTTTAAGTCACAAAACAAACTTTCTCAAATGAGTACTTAGCCACTTAGCTATAACAAACTTTACTTATAAAATTTACAAACACGAACACCTACTAAAAGAGATGATACAATTAACTAAGTCACGGTTACACTACCCTAAAGGTATTACATTTACATAATGTATCCTTTATACACATCACTTCCCAAAAGTCTTACCAAATATCTCTTTACCAACGTCCTCCCTGTGCTGTGACCTATTCCCTGGACTCCTTCTTATCTAAAACGGTAAACAAATAAGGGGTGAGAATAAATCTCAGTAAGTTACTAAAATGCAACTACATTACATGCTAATATGATGATCATAAAGAAACAATATTAACAAATAAGCGTATAACACATAGCACATAACATGAGAGGCTCCCTATCGCCAACCGTCCCATACCGGTTGGAAATAACGACCAACTCATCATGCAACACATAAAACGGAAATAAACACTCATACATGGATACTGAGCCAAGGTTCTCAAACCAAACAATAGCCATCTGAGAGGCATCAACTGAGCAGCATCGAAGAGCTGAGACGGGTTCCGGAACCAAACAACATCAACAACAACAACAACGGGGAAAATGACACAAAGTCATAACCCAAAGTGCCCAACCTTTGGCCTAAGGAAGGGGGTTAAAAATGGGAAACCAATGATAGGAGCCTTATAATGTACTTGGCTCGTGAGACCATTATAATCCCTATCACTGCCCAACACACACAAAAGTACCAGCTGGACTTTACACGCAAGCACCATATAGAAATACTTGCTTAAACAACAATCAGGGACAATGATTCCAATGTAGGGAACCATGCCAAACACATCAAGAAGATGAACCATTCAACACATTACAAAATGTTCAACAATGCTCACTTAATCCATTACTCACATTTCACAACACTTGTGTTCACAAAGGAACCAATTCTACCACTTTAGTGATCCACAACAATCATCTAACTACTTTAGGACACTACCAAAAAACTAGACCAAGATTGACCTTTAAATCCCTTGGTTTGAAAACTCTAAACTTTTCAGATCAACTGGGCGGTCGCCCAAACAGGGCTGCGCGGCCGCCCAAAATACTCTGTCCCAAGAGTAAAACCTTTCAGATAGATGTGCGGCCGCACGCCCTTTTTGGGCGGCCGCCCACATCACCTGGCAGACCAAAACTTAACCAAAGTTCACTCCTTTCGTTTCACAACCCAAAATTACTTGTACTTGTAACACTTAACATTTGCAAATCCTTTACATGAAGCATCAGTAATACTTTCGTTCTTGTTCTGAAAATATTATATGTCAATGTGTCAATGGAAGGCATTGTACAGGTAATATATTCTAGTAAGAATAACATTTCTATAACTATTCAGCAAACAGGAAGTGAACTAAAATGTACAGCTATTTATTACTTATGTTCTCTCCAAAACCTTCCAGGAATTATACAGAAAAATGAAGTTCAGTCTTCCTAATCCAATTAAAAGTTCCAAGTTGAATATGGCCAATCACATCATCATTGCTAATTTTCACTTACAACTGAAAAAGTTCCATCTTGGATATGACCGACCACATCATCAATTCTAAATAAATGTATTTCACTTACAACATAAATTTGGCATTAAAACAAGGTATGCAAATAAGAACTACTACTCCCTCCGTTTCACAAGTATCATTATAATTTTTAATATACTAATATACCCACTTTAGGATACTTTCACTTCTTTCCCCGTCCCATAAGTAATAGTATAAATTTGATAATACATTTATTTAACATTTAACTAAAGATATTATTTTACCGTCCCACGAGTAGGAGTATAACATATAAAGCATATATAATGTTGCATCATCTCATACTCCCCCAAAACCAAAACTACTATACCCATTTCCCACAAATAACAAGTCTATAACCAGTTTTACTACTCCCTCTGTCCCAAAATTACAAGTATATAAAAGTATACCCAAAACATTATTTTATAACATATAAAGCATATATAGCATACTTATGACCATTTTAACATTTAAAGGGGGGATTAGTAACTTACTAGCTGACGGAAATTTATCGATTAAACTTTAGAAATTTGCAGCTAGGATGACCCAGTACACGAACTATACACTTCTACGGACTCGGATTGTAGAACGGAATGATAATGAAATAGAGAATTTGAAGATTTTGGGTGAAACCCTCCTTTGTTCGTCGCACAGGACAGAGGGGAATAATCTGAGTGTTTTTGTGAGCTTAATGGCAAAGTCTCACCACTTTCATTATATGCAGTTTTTAATTTTTCATAAAGGCCCTTCTAACATCAAACTACTACAATTAAACCCCCAAAGTTTTAACACATTACCTCCTTGGATAGATATGATATATGAGATCTTTTCTTTGTTTAGCAAAAGATAAATATGAGGACACATGAGTCGGTTTAGGCTTGACTCAAATTGATGAAGTCAAATAAAGTCACAATGTCAATAATAGAAGGCAAATCAAACTAGTCAAACTATATAAGCCACTATGATTTGCTGAATTAATATTCACTTAAACAATTTATAGAACACGATTTACTGGGCCAAATTGAGCAAATAAATATTCTCTTTAAATTTCGAATTTTATACAAAGAGATATAGCCGTTTTTGTATAAAGCATTTCATTTTTTTAAATATCTTAATTCATCAAATAAATCATTTAAAATATAAAACTAACATAAATTATAAAATATTATTCTGCGTAACATTCATATGAAATTGGGACGGGTCGTCACATTCTTCCTCATCACTATCTGAGTCAGATGACTCAAATTCTTCATCACTGAACCTAGAAGTGTCAGAAAGCATGACTTGATCTTTATTTTTGTCATTCTTAGCCTTGACACAATTGTAGGAATTGCACCTTGAGCTATGAATAACTTCTTTAGAGTAAGTCATTCTTCTTGGGTTTTCTCTTGGTTTCTTAGGTTCTTTGCAATCTGCAGCATAGTGATCTGGTTTACCACAGTTGTAGCACTCAATGTTCTTCTTAACAACTTCTTGAGTTGGGTTAGATGGTAAAGGGACGTATCTTCTATCAAATGCTTTCGTTTGATGTTTCATGGCATTTCTGAAAGCCATAGAGATAAGGCTTGGGATGTCTTCTTGAGAGATTGGTTTTGATTCTTGATTTGGGGTTATGTTCAGTTTTGGTAGGGCATTGATTACAAGAGTGTCAATGTTCTATTGGGAGAACTGTTTCTGGGTTTGCTCTTGAGCAACAAGGGCAAGAGTTTGAGATGTGGTGGGTGCTAGTTGTATTTTGATCATTCCTTCAAGTTCATAGGCTTCAAGATTACCAAAGTATTATTCAATGGTCATGCTACTCCATTCAGCTCCTTCTCTAACGGGAAGGGCTACTTTCTCATATTCTTGAGGAAGATATGAGTAGATCTTTAAGCATAGGTCAGATTGATCAAAGGTTTTGCCATGGTCTTAAATGGCTCTCACAAGATCTTCAAATCTTGGTCTTGAAGCACTCACTTTTTATCCAGGATAGAATTTGAAGTTGTCAAGTTGTCTTAATAAGTTATAAAGATTATGAGTTCTTACACTTGTGTGTTTTGTGAACTTGGTGTTAATTAGTTCCCATGCTGCTTTAGCACTTGGTACTTTTGCTATTTCTTGAGCTAGGGAAACATTTACACTCTTTTGCAGAATGTTTTTAACTTTAAGATTCACAGTCATAAGTTGTCTTTGAGCATCAGTCCAGTTTTCAGGAGATTTTTTTTTGCTATCTCCTCCATTAACTTCGGCTTGAGTGGGAGGTTCAACTGCATTCTATAAGACATACCAGTTCCATATGATATTAGCATCTAGATAGGTTTTGATTTTTGAGAAATAAATCTCAAAAGATCCACAATCATCAATGTGTGGAATGTCCTTTTCATTGTTTCTTCTTGGTTGAGGCATGGTGGGTTGAATGGATCTATCACAAGTTGTTAGACTCTGTATGGTGAATCCAAGCTCTGATGCCAATTGAAAGGCCCTGTTTAACTAAATGAACAGATGAATTAAAACTTGGA
The DNA here is from genome assembly GCA_026119855.1 of Campanula takesimana. Classification (NCBI taxonomy): domain Eukaryota; kingdom Viridiplantae; phylum Streptophyta; class Magnoliopsida; order Asterales; family Campanulaceae; genus Campanula; species Campanula takesimana. The sequence continues at coordinate 112,764 of JAOWBW010001714.1, forward strand.
CAGCTAACTGTTTGAGGTTAGCTGTTAAGAAATAGTAAATAAAAGAAATGTTCAGCGGAATATAAATAAATAAAGAAATGAAAGGACAAGGTGTAGTGTGTAAGTGTATGGAAAAGAGTGTACACATTATTTTTAAAGTGGTTTAGAGGCAAAACCCTTCTCTTACATCCACCCCCACTATTGGAATAGTGAGATCAATCCACTATAATATTCTCTTCAATAAGAGTTACAAGAATTGATAAGGCAAGTTCCTTTGAACTCCCTCTACTTAATTGACATTTCAACTAAGGTTGCTTCTTTCAAAGCGAGAAAAGAAAAAGAAAAATAATCACAAGTGTGTTTATAAAAAAAATAGATTGGCTGTTAGCTGGCTGGATGTGGGTTGTAACTGGGTGCAAAATGGCACAATATTTGCAGGGGTCTATGCAAATATTTAAGACCGCAGAGTGTGAATGCAGGGGAGCTTGAAGCTTTTCAAATGTTGAGGATTTTAGGATTAGAAGGGTTACTAGACAACATGCCAGTATGCTCATTTATATAGGGGTTGGTATATAGCCGTTGGGAACAAAGGTGCAGAGGAGTAATGGCATAAGTCAAGTTGACCGGCATATTTATTACTTGGTTGAATACAGGTTGTCAATCTGGGTGGAGAACTATGCAGGCTTGATCAAGCTTCAATCTGGGTTTATTCCAATGATAAGAGAATGTTTTATATACTGGAATAATTGATCTTCAAGGGTTTGACGTGTCAGAGATAGCTGTTGGTCAAGAACAGGCTTAACTGTTGAAGCAGGGGTCTTAGCTGTTGAGCCTTTAAGGCATTAGCTATTGAAGCTTGTTTGTGATTAGCATCTTGATAATTCATTTGAATGTAAATGAGTTTGTATAAGATGGTTCTTCAGTTTGTTTGATGTATGGATGATAGGTATATCATGTAATGACTTGACTGTTGGTTGTGTAGATGCAGAACAACTTAGCTGTTGAACTTTGTCTTGGGTTGCGTGTGCTCAGGTCTTTGTATACATCATATAATCAACCGGGCTTGATTATTTATTTATCAAAACATATTTACTATGATTAATTTGTGATTAAGCATAGTGAGGTACTAACAATATCTATAGTCTATACACTGCAATTATTACTTTTTCTAAATAAAAAAACTATCAAACTATTTAACTTTTGCTGCAAAACTACTGTTACATTTTATAATAAAATAGTTATTTCTTTCAAGATTACAGTGTTACATTTAAGGTGACAAACAAATCTAATTATTTTTTGATATAAATAATATTATAAAAATAATTTAAAACTATATCATGGCCTATCTAGTTTGATTCGTCTCATTGAGACGAAAATAACAGTATTCAGAATTTTTTTTGACTTCAAAATTTCAAGATAATGCATTTTAAATTTATTGGAGGTATATTTTTAAGGCGCGACACGTAGCGCAAACTTGGAGGCGGACAAGCTGGGCGATCAAGCTGGACGGGGGGATCTGGACTGGCCCGGGGGGGGGGGGTTAACGACCCATTGCGGAAGTCTTTGTCCATTATTATATTATTTGTTAAAATTTGAAATGATCCTTAATATGAGAAAAAAGGGAATTTTGTTTTGGTGTTTTGGATTAAAGAGATTGAGGGAGAATGGAACAAGTAACTGATCAGATTAGGAACTGTGTATTCGAGTGAATTGGTTTGTGCGAGAGAATGAGAGGAATGTGTAGGAAGAAGTAAAAATTAAAGAGACCTTATGTAAAACGCATTCTATACTAGCGCTAGTATAGAACGTGTTTTTACATGTACTCTTATTTAGTCGTAGTGTTAAGAATTGCTGGTTGTAGTGTTAACAATTGCCCGTCCTAGTATTAAAAAGTGTATGTTGTAGCATTGAAACATGCCTCTTGCAGATTAAAAAAGTGTCACGTTTGTTTCTACAAGTTCCAAAATAAGTGTCTGCTCTAGTATTAAAAAATGCCTGCTGTAGTATTGAAAAATGCCTCCTACAGTGTCGAAAAGTGCCCGGTGAGTTTCTATGAGTTCCAGAGTTATTTACAGCAATGTTAATGCGATTTGTAAAAATGTTCCGCTTATTTATAAAATTGCCACTCTACATATGAAAAACACGTTTTACAATAAGACAAATACATAACTTTTTTTTTTTTTTTGAAGATTTCCAGAAAATTAAAAGTAAGAATGAATAAGACTTTTAGGGATTTGGGACTATCAGTGACAATATCCAAAAATCTTGGGTAAAACGAGTTTTTTCTAACTCCAAAGAAAAACAAGTTTTTAAAAGACGTGTCATTTTTTCAAATATGTGGAACTTCTTATAATAGCACGCAGTGACAATTTTGTAAATAATCAAAACTTCTTAAAATGCACTGGCGGAATTTATCTCTCAAAGTGGTTGTAAGTATTTTGTTGTGCCAATTCATGTGTTTTTTTAATCGTCATTGAGAATGTTTGTTAAGCGTCATTGCTAGAGTTTTCTGTTGTCATTGGGAGTGTATTTTGTAGCCAGTTGTAATGGTTTTGATAGCCAGTTGTAATTTTTTGACACAGTGCACATTTTGTAAGAACCTTCGTGTTGGGTTTTGCACTATCATGTGTAGCGGATTAAACCCAAAATCCTAGATCCATCCCAGATGATTAAATTAACACGGAGATGAATATAGATACTCGATGATGCTTTAAAATTTTCGAGTCTTCAATTTTTGTTCTTCGAGCTTCTTGAATCACGATCACAGGAACACGACTTCAATTGAAGAATCAGGAACTTGAAGGAGTTGAGATCAACGCCCTGTATGTGTATCCACAAACGAACGAATATCAACAACTCTTCTTGATCCGGATTGCTAGATCCGATAGAAACAATTTCTGTGAAGGCTATATGAATTTATTCTTTGATCTTGAGATCTAGGAATAAATATGTGTTACCAAACTCTTTAGATACTCTCTTATTGATTCAATATCAATTGGTACTGATTAGGGTTGAAGAAGGGTGTTTTTATACTCATTAGTCCTTAACCATTAATGAGTTATAGTCAAAATCCCATCAAAAAACGAAATCAGATTTTGTCTCTAGCTGTGTGCACGGCCAAGTCCTTAAAGTGGAGCGGCCGTGCAAAAGGACCAAAACTCGATTTTCATTCTGTAATTTGTGCTCGGCCGAGTCATGTGATGTGCTCGGCCGAGCACCACCAGGAATTCAATATTAGCCTTTTAATTGATTCGTTCTTTTGTGTGTGACCCTAATTGATTATATTAAGTTGATAATGAGTCCGACTAAGGCCGTTCTCATAAATCATGAGCAGACTCTAGCAAACAATCATGATTACCCAATCAATATAACTTGCCAAAGTTCGTGAATCCTTTATAGAACATATCATAATCCCTTTGTCCACGATGTCATTGAGCGTAAGCCATGGTCAATAGTCAACTTACAATGCCCAATACTTTTTTCGATTAATTCCGAATATATTTATTAAGACAAATGACATTGATCATATCAATTCATTTAAGCACGGCCATGCATTTCATCAATACTATTCATCAAGGGGCCCAAGTTTGACATCTCTCAGGAAGAGGGACAAATTCAATTTTGACTTATTACACTTCCCTACATAACCTTGATCATGCCAATCATATCCTTTATAATTACTTGGTTAAGAGTAACGTTTGAATATGTCAAACATGATCTCCATTATGTGGAAGATCATAATAATCTCATGTTTAAGGCTTCTAATGATATAACTATTAAGAAGTTTAATTATGACATTTTGACCATGACATAAGCCTCATAGTTAGGTCAAGTCCAGTATATATATGTTCACCAACACATACCCATAAGTTTAACTTGTATCACATACACATAATCATCACATGATTATCTAATCAAACTTATACTAGTGCTTCAGAAATACTAGGGATAGAGATTATTATAACAAAACATGTAACAATAAATAATAATCTGATCCGAATCATCTCTTTATATAATGAATAAATGATAATAAAATATCGTTCAAACAACGTGCTAATAACATGCCTAGGGAAATTTAATGATCTACAAGAGTCACTGGGCTTAGCCCCGTGATATGTGTTTAAGGCTTGTTTCCAAGGGAAATTTAATGATCTACAAGAGTCACTGGGCTTAGCCCCATGATATGTGTTTAAAAACCCTAAAGATCATCATTTAGACCCTAAAACAGGACTTTAAAGTTTTTATATATGAAGTATCAATAGATACCGGTGACAGTATATAGTTGTAATGTTACAAAGGTTCAGTTCGTGCGCTAAAGAGTGCCAGATGGTTTTGAGAAGTTTTGATTATTTTCAAAAACGCCACTGCGCAATTTTTTAAGAATTTCAATTATTTACAAAAATACCACCGCGCATTAAAAAACACTTTTTTTCTAATCACTAGGAAAAACACGTTTCTCAAGAGACAAACCCATGACACCAAGCGGTTTTTTATTTTTTTTATCATTATTGGATTTGAGAGAATATATAGGTTTATAGTACACTTAAGAATTTTAATCTAGTATTTTAAGTCATTTAATAATAGTATTATACACTCTACATTTATTTTTCGCTGTTAGACTTTGGAATGTGGGATACTGTGCGCTTGAATTCGAAGATATTAATTGAGCTCATTTTGAGGTAAGGGATTATGCTTTTTTTTAATTATTTGATTCTCGTACCATTTCAGTTACTTAGGCGTACGCATATATTTTGACGATATATGTTTTTTGATACATTTAAACTAACCTTGTGTCATTATTTGCTTTGACTCTGTCAGTTAACATCATTTAATAATCAGTTACCATCATTTAATAATCATTTGTTATTCGTTTGCTAACTTCATATATTTTGTATATTAATTAGTACGTGGAATCTTTTGTGATCTTTTGAAATTTATATTTTGTATAAAATGAGTTTTTGATGTGATAAGCTTTTAAAAATATTTTATATTCAATCATTTATCACTTAAGTTAGACAACATGTTATGACAGTGAATATTTAATTTTGGCATGTAAAGGCAACTAATTGTGCTCTGCGTGAGCTAATATACCATTTATGTGATCACAACATGTGTGAGTAATTTCGTTACCTATAGCTGATATGGGACTGTAATAGATAATGATCACTCGAGTTAGTTTCTTATGTTTAGTTATCAGTCATTTGAAATTGTTAAATATGTGAGTAGTTTAATTATGTATAATTGGTATGGGACAGTTATAGATAACTACATCATTCAAGTCAACTTGTTTAGTTGTCATCGTTTGGAATTCTGTAAAATCTATGAGTAATTTAGTTATTTACAACTGGTATGTGATGGTTGTAAATAATTAAGTTATTTTAGTCTATTTTGTTAGTTTTTTAAATTTGAGATTTTGGGAAATTATTAAATATTCTTCAGATCGTTATATAGTTTATGTACTCTTTTTTCCCTTATGTCAAATTTTCCTTAGTAACCGGAGCATTTGTATATAAATAGCAAGGAAGTTCAGTATGAGGAGTATTGAAAATATATTCAAGGACTATCTAGATTGATTTGATTATTATTAGTCTAGAATCTTTAGTTAGTTAATTCAGTTATTTGAGAATTGAAAGACTTCAATGTTTTGATGAGTATTGATATCCTCGTTTGGAAGTGATATAATAAATGGATTTGACTAGTTTTACTAATGTCTTATGATTTAAAATTGTGAACGGTGACGAATTCAAATTATGGGACTGTAATGTTGGGGCCCGAGTTTCAGAGCGTTAGAGAATGATTAAGATTTTTATGATCCAAAACAAGTTAACTTTACATTCTTAAAAGCTATATAGATGCACTCCTTCATTTCAATATGGTCTCATATTTACTTTACCGGCTACCTTGATTAAATTTTGAATAACAAATGGGCGAATTGTATTTTTGGCCCCAAAGTTTAGGGAGTGTTCCTGTGGCAGACCCTATTCAATCACTATTTATATTTTAGGCTTCAAAGTTGTCATTCTGTTAGCATTTTAGGTCTTTTAACCAGTTTTGTTAGAAAAATTCGTTAAATGATCACGTGCGAGTCACATGTCACTTAACAGAGGATGTTCTTTAAAAAATTCATTCTTAGTTATTTTAAAGCAAATTGAATGAAATGAATAGTCAAACTAGATTTTTTTTTTCATTTAAGGGCGTTAAATGAAATTTTCTAAAGTAATAAGATAGAAAATAATTTTCTTTAAAAAAATTAAAATATCAATAAATAATCATAAATTTCATTTTAAAAAACAAGACATTTTTTTTCTCAAGTATAATTTTATACTTTGACTATTTAAATTAAATATAATCTGAAAGAACAATAATTATTATTTATATTTACTTTAAAATAAATGCTAAAAACCGCCGCCCTTAACCCCTTCCCTCAAATTAAAAAATATTAAATATGGTTCAAAATATATATTTTTCCTAGCTTTTAAATTAAAATAGTCAAAGTATAAAATTATACTTGAGAAAAACATTTAATGCCTTGTCTTAAAAACGAAATTTATAATTATTTATCAATAATTTAATATTTTTAAGTAAATTTTATTTTCTATTTTATTACTTTAGAAAATTTCATTTAACGCCCTTAAATGGAAAATTTTCCAATTTTACAATTCATTTTCTTTCAATTTGCTTTATAATTACAATTAATGAATTATTGTTCGAAAACATCCTCCGTTAAGTGACATGTGGCCCGCACGTGATTATTTAACGAATTTTTCTAACAAAACTGGTTAAAAGACCTAACATGCTAACAGAATGACAACTTTGGGACCTATAATATAAATAATAATTGAATGGGGTCTGCTACAGGAACACCCGCTAAACTTTGTGGCCCAAACTGCAATTCGCCCATAACAAATTCATTAATTATCCTGAAAAAATTCCATTTTTTGAGATAGTACTATATGTTGCCAATAAATAATAGGTATAGATTTAAGGATAGTTGATTTATCTTAACATTTTAGTTAAATTAAATTAATTAAGTTTACCACCAAAGTTAAAGTGAGGCCGACATACCGAGAATAAGATATTTTATAATTGTCAAGATTGATGTAATTCATGGGAAACTAATAGTGGTGTTAACCTATCAAATTAACAACATTAATTTATGATTTATGTAATCATCAAATTTCAACCACATATAGATTTAGGATTTAATTCATCTCTGATCATGTTTAGACAAAGGTTAGAGTAGTAGAACTATAATTGTCAACTGAATTGTATTTATAATGGCAAAGCTCAAACACTCTTGCATAAAACCATATATTGTCTCAATTTTCATAAGTTCAATTTTCATGACGGGTATTGAGGTGGGGAAACTCATTTTATTCTTCATCTTAGGATTCACTCTTTTTTATGGGACTTACTCGAAATCATGTTTTTTTACAACGGGATATGACATGTATATCCTGAATGGGATAACATTTAATAACATTTCGGTTCAGTGTCAGTCAAAAGATGATGATCTTGGCAACCAAACTCTAACTTATGATGGTAAGCTCCATTGGCATTTTTGTGTGAATTTCAGACGAACAACACTTTATTTCTGTCACTTTTGGTGGCAACCACACGACGAGCAAGTTTTAGATGTTTTCATCTATAAGATATCTAATGGTTGTTATGAAGGCCTTGAAGATGGTAATAGATGTTATTGGCTTGTTAAGACCGATGGATTTTACTTCTATGAGCATAGACAAGAGTCGTGGGTGAAAAAATATGATTGGCGTTAAAGAAGCGTAGCCTACTTTGTAGTATCTAAATAAATAATCAATTCAATGCATATTGCACCATATAAAAATGTGAGGAATCTAGTCATATAGAAAACCTTATGAGTTTTTGTAGAACTGGAAATGAAGAATATTAAAGGAATAATTACCAAGTGGTATAACGTACTACACCCTCTATTACACCAAATACAATGTACTTTCTAGTGACAACTTAATGATATGTACTTTCACCAATTATTTCGAATAATGCAACGACGTTACATTCTGTCAAATATTATTAACGGAAATGTGTTAGAACATTATGGCTTGCAACACAAGTTATTTAGCACTTCCATAAATAAAATCATGGCTATAATATTAATATAAAGTATAGTTAATAATAAAATGTGTAGAATTCATTTTGATGTATAATTATCTAATTGTGATGGGCAAAAGGGTAATATAACATCATTAAGCTTGAAAGGGTAGCTTGAAAGGGTGTGGTCCCTAAATGAAATGTCACCTTGTCTCCTATATAACGGGTCTTCCATCAACCCTAGAGACTACTAGATTTATTACTTTCTCATACTAAATCATCTTCATTTGCTAGATGACTTTTGAGAGATTAAGAGACATTATCATTTAGAAGAACACAATTCCTACTTGTTCTTCATTTCTCCCTACTACATAAACTATGGATTCAACATGTATATTTTCATTCTTCCGCCTTCATCTCTTTCCTCAACTTTATTCTGAATATGAGTATGGCATTCGGGGATCATAAATTGTTTCAACAATTGGTATCAGAGCCGGCTCATTTTTTGGTTTAAGTTTGAGTTCTTTTAAGAAAGCCTTTGTGCTTTAATTGATTCATTTTTCCTGTTGAATCATTAAGTTTTATGATGTTGATTAGAGATTCTAATTCATTCATAGAGTACTGATAATCATCATCTAAATTTAAGAAAATGGTTTGAAAGTTTTTGTTCATTAAACTCAATGGTTCAAGTTTGACTATACTTTCATAACATGGTTTTATGTTTTAGTGCATACCATGTGGATCTACTTACTTGATTCCATTAATTTTAAAAGCAAGATTGTCCTAAATAGCATAGTTCTATGTTTTAAGTACATACCATGTGAATCTACTTGCCATTCATTGATTTTGGGAAAGTTTAAAACAATATTCAGAAAGTGCAGAAAGTGATCTGCTCGGCCGAGTCTTATGATTTGCTCGGCCGAGCACATGAAACGGCGCAAAAAATGACATCATCTAGCTGGATCTTTGGTCGAGTCCGGTCGGATCTTTTGAATAACCCGGGCGGGTCTTTGGTTATACCCGGTCGGACCAAGACTTGCATGGTCGTACGTTTGTTTTTGCACGGTCGTGCATTGAATGTCGAAAAACTTGCATGGCCTAATGATTATGAAAAATGTCGTCCCGGAAACCTTTTTGAACAGTGTTCCCGAGGACGTTGATGCTTAAACTTTTCTTGAGACCCTTGAAGAACGCTTTGCAAAAAGCGAAAAGTCGAAAACAAGTTCTACCCTAAGGAAACTTGTTTCCATGAAGTACAAGGGTGCCGGAAATCTTAGGGAGTACATTCTAGAAATGCTTCACCTTTCGACAAAGCTAAAATCACTTAAGTTAAAGATATCGGAAGATCTTCTCATGCATTTAGTTTTGATCTCTCTTCCTCCTCAGTTTGGTCACTTTGAAGTGACCTATAATTGTCAAAAAAATAAGTGGAATATTAATGAATTAATTTAACACCTGACACAAGAGGAAGATAGGTTGAAGCAATCTAAACTTGAAAGTGCTTATTTAGCATCTACCTCTTCTCATGGGACTAAGAGAAGAGGGAAAGAAATTGCGGTGACAAGCAACAAGAAGCCTAAGGGATCTAACGATCATAAAGAAAAGAAGTGCTTCTTTTGCAAGGACCTAACGCACATGAAGTATGACTGCCCTAAGTATCACGCTTGGCGTGCTAAGAAAGGTATGTCATTTGGTCTTGTTTGTACTAAGGCTAATTTAGTTTAAATTCTTACATATACATGGTGGTTGGATTCTGATGCAACAACTCACATAAGTATGTCTATGCTGGGTTGCCTGAATTACCGAAGACCTAGCGAAAATGAAAAATTCATCTATATGAGAGCTGGGAACCCGGTTTAAGTTATAGGCATAGGGACATTTAGGTTGTTATTAAGTACTGGTTATTATTTTGTACTAAATAATACATTCATTGTACCTTCGTTTAGAAGGAATTTAATATTTATCACAATTTTGGACAAAGAGGGTTACTCTTGTTTGTTTGGTAATAATAGATGTGTTCTTTATTTTAATTCCATTATTGTTGGAACTAGTACTTTATCAAGTAGTGATAATCTTTATTTGCTTAACACTACTCAAACAATAAATGAGTCCCATAATAATGAAACTAAAAGTAAAAAGCGAAAGTTTTCAAGTGAAAATTCTTATACCTTATGGCATAGGTGTTTAGGTCATATCTCAAAAAGGAGAATTGATAAGCTTGTGTCAGAAGGAATCATAAATAAACTTGATATTCCTGAAAAGGACTTTTGCATTGAATGTCTAAAAGGAAAGTTTACAAACAAAAAGAGAAAGGTATCCTCGAGAGCATCAAGCGTCTTAGAACTAATACATACGGATATTTGTGGGCCATTCCCTACTCCTTATTGGAATGGTCTACATTTATTTACTTCATGAAAATCTCAATCTTTGGACGTTTTCAAGTCTTTTAAGGCCGAAGTTGAAAATCAACTTGGGAAGACTATTAAGAACGTTAGATCCGATCGTGGTGGTGAATACTACGGTCGGAATGACGGTTCGGGGGAACAACGTCCGGGTCCTTTTGCTCGCTATCTTGAAGAGTGTGGGATTGTCCCTCACTAAACTATGTCGGGTACGCCTAGCATGAATGGTGTAGCTAAGAAACGTAATAGAACCCTTAAGGATATGGTAAGAAGTATGGTTTCTTGTACTTCTTTACCTTACTCATTATGCGGTGATGCTTTGAAAACCGTAACTTATCTTCTCAATAGAGCTTCCTCTAAGGCTACTAATAATAAAATCCCTTATGAATTATGGACGAATAAGAAACCGTCCTTAAATCATCTTCATGTATGGGGTTGTCCAGCAGAAGTTAGGCCTTATAGGCCTAATAAGGGCAAACTGGACGCTAAGACAGTTAGTAGCTATTTTGTAGGGTATGCCGAGAGATCTAGGGGCTATAAATTTTACAACCCGAAAACTAGAACCTTTTTTGAAACGGGAAATACTAGGTTCTTTGAGGATGTTGAATTTAGAAGGGAAATTAGGAATAATAATTTTGAATTTGAGGAAGAGGAATCCATTTCGATACCTCTTCCATAGTGGTTCCAATTGGAAATCAAGTACTTGTACCTGAAATTCAAGAGGAACATATAATTCAAAATATTGACTCCCCTATAAATAATGAACAACATGAAAATGGTGAACATAATGAGGAAATTCAACAACCTCAAAATGAGGAAGAACCGGTGCCCTTAAGGAGATCCAATAGAGTAAGAAGAAGTGCCATTTCGGATGATTATGAGGTGTATCTAGCCGAGAATGAAGGACACTTAGATTTAGTGGGAGATGAGCCTCTCACCTTCCATCAAGCTATTAATAGTCCTAATTCTCATAAGTGGATCAATGCCATTAATGAAGAGTTGAAATCTATGAAAGACAACGACGTTTGGGATCTTTTCCTATTAAAAGGATGTGAAACCTATTGGTTGTAAATGGATATTTAAAACCAAAAGGGATTCACAAGGTAATGTGGAAAGACATAAGGCTCGTCTTGTTGCTAAAGGTTTCACTCAAAAGGAAGGTATTGATTACAAAGAAACTTTATCTCCGGTATCTTCTAAAAACTCTTTTATGATCATTATGGCATTAGTAGCACATTATGACCTTGAGCTTCATCAAATTGATGTAAAGACAACTTTTCTCAATGGAGACATTGAGGAAACCATCTATATGAAGAAACCAGAAATGGTGAATGATTTGGAACAAACTAATCAACTAGTTTGTAAACTTAAGAAATCCATTTATGCGCTCAAGCAAGCTTCTCGTCAATGGTATTTAAAATTTAATCAAGTAATTCTTCCATTGGGTTTTGAAACGGTGAATATTGTATATATCATAAATTCAGTGGGAGTAAATTTACATTGTTCGTCTTATATGTGGATGATATTTTACTTTCTAGTAATGACATGAACCTTCTTAAAGAAACTAAGAAATTTCTTTCAAATAAATTTGAAATGAAAGATCTTGGTGAGGCATCTTTTGTATTAGGAATCCAAATACACCGTGATCACTCACGAGGTACTTTAGGATTATCATAAAAGCCTATATAGAGAAGGTATTACAAAGGTTTAGCATGCAAAATTGTAAACCACATGACACCCCTGTTTCTAAATGAGATAAATTCAGTCTTAATCAATGTCCCAAAAATAATTTTGAAACCAAGTATATGGAAAACATCCCTTATGCATCAGCAGTAGGAAGCTTAATGTATGCGCAAGTCTGTACTCGTCCAGACCTTGCCTTTATTGTTGGGATGCTTGGTAGATACCAATGCAATCCGGGGAGAGAACATTGGGTTGCAGCCAAAAGAGTGATGCGGTATTTACAAAACACCAAGGACTACATGCTTACATATTCAAAGTCGGATCATCTTGAGATCATTGGGTATTCCGATTCCGACTTTGCTGGATGCCAAGACAGCCGTAAATCTACATCTGGTTATGTCTTCACATTAGCTGGTGGAGCAGTTTCTTGGAGAAGTGCCAAGCAGACACTCGTTACTTCCTCTACCATGGAAGCCGAGTTTGTTGCTTGTTTCAAGGCATCCAATCAAGCTATATGGCTGCATAAATTCATTGAGGGACTCCGTATTGCCGATAGCATCGAAAGACCTATTAAGCTATATTGTGACAATAGGGCAGCGATTTTGTACTCCAATAATAACAAGAGTTCGTCAAAGTCTAAGCATATAGACATTAAGTTTCTTGTTGTAAAAGAAAGGGTACAAAAGGAAAAAATAGAAATACAATATATTGGTACAAACTCTATGTTAGCGGATCCGTTTACTAAGGAGTTATCACCTTTAGTGTTTCACGAGCATGCTGCTCATATGGGTGTAACAACTTTCGATAACCTTTAATATAGTGGGAGTTTATGTTGTTCTTCATTTTATTGTTCTATTATTATTAAAGTTTTTGATCTCATTTGGTTAAAGTTGGACTAGTTGGAGAATATGTATATATTGATTATGTTCCATGCAACACATCTATACTTTTGATCTATGTCATTTAGTTGGATTTGTGTATGTTATTATAGTGGGTTTAGTTGCGAATCAATTACAACGACTGCCCCTTTAGTCCTATACTTATATGGCTAATGGACGAGATTGTTATAGATGACAACAAAGTGCACATAAGGGTTGTCATTTATGTTATATTCTTGATTTAAAGGAAGTAATTTGTTTTGCAACCCAAGTAGGAGATTGTTAGAACATTATGGCTTGCAACACAAGTTATTTAGCACTTCCATAAATAAAACCATGGCTATAATATTAATATAAAGAGTAGTTGATAATAAAATGTGTAGAATTCCTTTTGATGTATAATTATCTAACTGTGATGGGTAAAAGGGTAATATAACATCATTAAGCTTGAAAGGTTAGCTTGAAAGGGTGTGGTCCCTAAATGAAATGTCACCTTGTCTCCTATATAAAGGGTCTTCCATCAACCCTAGAGACTACTAGATTTCTTACTTTCTCATACTAAATCATCTTCATTTGCTAGAAGACTATTGATAGATTAAGAGACATTATCATTTAGAAGACCACAATTCCTACTTGTTCTTCATTTCTCCCTACTACATAAACTATGGATTCAACAGGTTTATTTTCATGCTTCCGCCTTCATCTCTTTCCTCAATCTTATTTTGAATATGAGTATGGCATTCGGGGATCATAAATTGTTTCAACAAAATGATGAAGTTGACGATATTTGGAATAACAATTAAACCAACCCATTTGTAGACTAACCCCCATTAAAAAATTAACGGATTTAAAAAAACTAACCTCTATTTTTGTTCACCTTCTTCACCCCCTAAAATCCATCCACCTCCATCACCTACATCAGCCACCAACGATATTACTCTCTTTGCTGAAATTTCGATTCTTAGTCATTCTGATTTCTCGCCTTTTTTTTACTAGCATGGATCCACAAATCTTGTTCGTTTAGGAATTCCGACCATGACCTAGCAACTTTCTCATGGATTTGGCCCGATTTTCTTTCCTTGCGATTTTCCGGCGAGTTTCTATGATTCCGGTGAGTTTTTCATCTCTGTTTTCTTGTTGTTTTCGCTTGAATCAGTCCATAAGCATTAGTCTCCTTGCATTTCCGAGTGTAATCTTGGTATTTTTGAAATATTCAAACCGTTTCATAGTCAATTATATAAGCTTCGATTGATCTCCCCTCGTTTTTTTCCAGCGAACCTTCCGGCGAACCTTCATAACTTCCAGATTCCGGTGAACCTAACGGGACTAGTGTTCTTTTTTAACTGGTGTTAGGGTATTTAATGAATTTTCATTTTCTTCCATCGTGGGTTGTTGATTAGGATGTCACTTTGGTATTTCCATAAAGTTTTTAACACCGTTAGTTTATAATTATTTGTAAAAAATGTAAAAAGTACGTATCATTAAGATGTCACTAAGTAGAACATTACATTAATTGTAAAAAAAAGTGATAGTACATTATACTGTTTGGTCATTCGGCTTGAAGAAATATTGATGAATAAATGTGTCTACTATAACCTTTATAGTTTGAGGCTATACAATCCCATTTTCTATTTTCCTTAGCAACATTAACATTTTAAAATAAAAAGTAAACTACATTAAGCGGTATACAATTTTGAGCATCATTTATTTTATCATTAATCTTCTATATTATAAATGTAATTATCGTATTATTAATTTAATAGCAAATTGACCTAAATTCATAACAAGCATCTATCTTTTAATTGACATGAATTTATGTTACCAATCTTCCGTATTTCATATGTTAATAGTAAATTATTTTAGTTATCTTGACAAAATGTCAAAAATTTGCATTACAATACATATCCTTATGATATACAAACCCTAGTTGATCAGTGTGTCTACACTTCGGTCTACATTCAGTCTACTAGTATGCCGAAAACCTAGCTTGGGTACCAAGTTATGTCCAGCCGCTATTACTTTCCTAGTGTTATTAGTATTCTAGGTTTTATTATTTGAGTAGGATCCTCTAACTTGCATCCAAAGCAAGCCTTTTGTATATATATTATTATTGTGAATAATACAATTGAGTTTCTCAAATATTTCAATAATCTCATATGGTACCATAGATTAAGATCCATACCTAAACTATGGCCTCAAACGAGTCCTCCCTTCTTCTTCCAAACACTACCGAGCCTACCAAGCCGCTCGTTGTAGTATCTCTCTCTTTCATATTCTTAAAATCACCTCCACCAACTATATTGCGTGGAAGGTTCAAATAGAAGATACCCTAATTGGTCTTGATCTATATGGCTACATAGATGAAATCCTCTTAGCTCCTCCGAAACTCATCACTCCGCCTAAACCAACCCTCGCCACCACTGCCACCGACGCTGAGAAAGAAGCTGCCGCCGCCGCCCCTCCACCAGCACCTGTCAAAAATCCGGAATACTCCACTTGGTACCGTCAAGACAAATTGGTACTCAGTGCTCTTGCCGGTGCTCTATCACCCTCCCTAGTGCCGCTTATATCTCAAGCCCTCACCACCTATGATGCTTGGCGCATCCTTGCCAAAACATATGCAAATCCTACTCGTGGCTATCTCAAACAACTCAAAGATCGCTTAAAGACCATTACCAAAGGACCGAAATCTGTCTCGGATTGCATGCAGGAGCATAAAATATGTGCCGATCAACTATCTTCGCTAGGCCGACCATTTGATTTCGATGACTTAGTCGACCGTGTTCTTGATCAATAGAATGACTTTGATTTTGATTCCGTGGTACATGCTGTGCAAGGTAGGGACACTCCCATCTCCTTTGATGACTTGCATGAGAAGTTGATCAAACGCGAACTATCCATTAAACACAAAACCTTAATTCTATCCCTGGGACCTGCCACCGTCAACTACACCTCCACATCTAACAACCGCCAAACCCAAAACCGTAACCCTACCACACACAATCCTACCCCAAATCATCCTCCCCCTCTAACCCCAATACTACCGGCTCACCATTCCCTTACCGTGGTCGCTGTCAGTGGTGTCGCAACACCGGCCACTTCATGTCTCAGTGCCGTGCCATCAACACAACAGTTCCCCAATGTTGTGTTTCCCTCTACCACCTATCACAACCCTAACCCTAATTCCTCCCGCTCACAAAACAACCAAACCTGATAGCCGTATACACCCCACCCGGCTGCCTACACCCCCACAGTTCCGTCTCCTGCTCTGGCTCCATGGCTCCTAGACAGTGGTGCTACCTACCTTGCTACCAACGATCTGGACACCGTTGATCTCCACTCTCCTTACAATGGTACAGAAGAACTACTCATTGGTGATCGATCTGGCCTCCACATATCTCATACCGGTACCACCTCTATCTCTTCTCTCTCATCCACATTTCGTTTAAATAATGTTCTTCATGTTCCTTCTATCTCTCGCAAAATTATTTCAATCTCTCAATTCTGTCTAGATAACTGTGCTTCTATTACCTTCTCACCCGATTCCTTTGTTGTGAAGGACCTTCGCACGGGCACCATCCTTCACCAAGGCAAACCTAAATCTGGCATCTATGAGTGGCATCCCTCTTCTCTGAAACTTCATTACGCTGCTCTCTCCACCACTTCTGCTTGGCATCATATATTTTGGCATCCTTCTAGCTCAGTTTTACGTCTTATTAGTAACAAGTTCAATTTACATATTCCTAGTTCTTTCCCTTTTTATTGTAATTCTTGTGATTGCAATAAAAGTCATAAACTTCCATTCTAAGAAAATATTATTCGTTCTCATGGACCTCTTGAAAACGCTTTATGTATTTATCAAAGTCTCATCTTCTGTACAAGCTTTGTTAAGAGACCTTTAACACTGATGCATATCTTATAAACCGTTTGTCTCTCCTCATGAGCTATAAATTTTAAGCACTCCTGATAATAATTTTCTCAAAGTTTATGGATCTTCTTTCTTTCCTCATGGTGTTCCTACCAATACTCACATAATTAATCTAAAATTAATACTCCCTCCGTCCCAAAATGATCTTCCTGTTTGACAATTCAAACTTTTTAAGGATATGAACATTTGCTTCACTAGCCATGTTTTGGTTGTGCACTTTTAAAGCATAGATTGTAGAAATGAGAAGAACTTTTTGGGGCAATGAAACAGGGCAAATGAGAAGATCATTTTGGGACAGAGGGAGTACAATGTATTTTTCTTAGATATGATAATATGCGCAAGGGCTATTGATTTATGGACATGACTAGTAACAAGATTTACATTTCTCGTCATGTCATGTTTTATGAGTCCAATTTTCCTTGGCAAAGTGGTAGTAGGAATTGCGAGTTCTATAGGTACAGTATATTCTCAGTATTAGCCGTGTAAATAGAAGATTACACAGATCAATTAGTTAGATTAGTAGCATTGTTATTAATGGATAGATGTGAATATATTAGGGTCAATCATTGTATATTTGCTATCCAATCATAGCATAGAATGAGAGTCCAATTCTCTCTGTAAATAGCAAAAACCGTGTATATAATGTAAGACAAGGATTCATAATGAATACAAGGAAAATTCTCCAAACTCTTATTTCTCTCTATTCATTCTACAGCATAAACTCTTTCATGGTATCAGTCTAATTCTTTGGTCCAGATTTTAGGCTTGTTATCATTCTCTCTTATCTTTTTCCTTCATGTCAACGCCATGGATGCCACTCCCAGATCTGGGTCTTCCTATCTTTCTCATCTGCTGTCCTCGACATCCTCTCTCCCCGTGTTCTATAATCCCACTGTGATTATGGGGCATACCTTTTTGACTAAGGATAACTATGTCAATTGGAGTACCTTGTTCAAAACCTTGCTTCGTACCCATAAACTCTTGTTCGTTATTTATCCAGAACAGCCCGCTGCCAAACTCGCTAATGGGACCGACAACCCACAACATGCTTTATCGACTTCTGGCACGGACCTTGTTTGTGGCTGGATTAAAGGTACTGTTACTCCTACCGTTCAACCTTACCTAAACTCTTGTAACACTACTCCTAAGGCTTGGGCTTCTCTCGCCAAGCGTTTTGGTGCTACTTCAGCCTTGCAAATTGCAAATCTTAAGGACCGGCTGCATGATCTCAAGAAAGCGTCTGATACTTCCATATCCGACTACCTTCTCCAGGCCTCATCTATCTCTGATTCACTCACCTGTACTGGTGCACCAGTCGATGATGCTGAACTTATTCAGCGTGTGCTTGGTGGCTTAGGTCACAAATTTAAAGTGTTTCTAACCTCTGCAGCAGCTACCCATGCTCGTGAACCCCTACTGGTGGAGAAGCAGCAGTCTTCTACTTCCCGTAGTGGTGGAAACAGTAGTGGTTATCGTGGTCGTGGAAACAACAACAACAATAACAGGAACTGCAACAATGGTAACAATAATCGAGGCAATGGTCAGTGGGGTAATGGTCAAAATTGGGGCAGAGGTCAGTACAACAACCGTGGGCGTGGCTCTGGTCAACACCGTAGGGGTATGACAGGATCTTCAGGATGAGGTCGTGGGCTTCTTCCGACTCCCTCGCAGAATGAGATTATCTGCCAATGGTGTTATCAACCAGGACATAGTGCTCATGTTTGTCCAGATAACAACAATGCCGCGTACCTTGCTCATCAGGATCCGATAGTGCTTGACTCCGGGGCTACTCATCACATGACGGACAATCCTTCTTCCTTCACCGATTATCTGCCGTACTCAGGTAAAAATACAGTTGTTTTTGGTAATGGCTCTAAGTTGCATATCTCTCACGTTGGTAATTCATCATTGCACTTAAATAATCGTTCTTTTCAATTGCGCAATGTCCTTTATATTCCGAAACTACACAAACCTCTTTTATCTATTCGTTAATTTTCTAAAGATAACAACTGTTACTTTGAACTTGAATCGTGTGGTTTTCGTGTTAAGGACAATCGTACTCGGGAGACTCTCATCTCTGGTAGTAACTCTGGTGGTCTATATAAGCTATCCTTCAGTTCGAAGTCTCCTAACATCCCCGTTGTGCTCATTGACGAAAGATCGAGTCCGGACATTTGGCATTCTCGTTTGGGTCACCCTTCTGCTCAAACTTTGAAAATTTTGTGTCAACGGTTTAGTCTACCATTAAGTAGTAAAATAAGTGCACAACAATGTTGTCACATTTTCCCTTTAGGTAAATCTAGTAAGTTATCTTTTTCTCCTAGGATTTTTAATGCTTTGCACCCTATTGACATGTTACATTTGGATGTTTGGGGGCCTGCTCCCGTTAATTCATTAAATGGACATCGTTTTTATCTTTCTATTGTGGATGATTATTCTCGTTATGTGTGGATGTTTCCGCTTGTTCATAAATCTGATGTTGTTCAAACATTTGGTACCTTCAAAACACAAATTGAGAACCAATTATCTCGTCGTATATTTGCCGTCCATACAGTTAAAACAGTCCAAACAGATGGAGGGGTGAGTTTACTAGCCGTGCTTTTACTTCTTTCCTTCAAAAAGTTGGCATTAAACACCAAATCACACGTCCTTATACACCTCAACAAAACGGCGTTGTAGAAAGAATTCACCATCATATACTCGAAATTGGTTTGTGTCATATGTCCCAAGCAAATGTACCATACAAATTTTGGTTAGAAGCTTTCAATACTGTCGTTTATTTAATAATTCCTCTGCGTATGCGACAACATCGATTTGTGTCTCCATATCAAATTCTACTACAGAGAAAACCTGACTATCGCTTTCTTAAAGTATTTGGTTGCTCTTGTTTTCCTCCTCTAGTTCCTACCAACGTCACAAACTTATGCCAAAATCAATTCACTGTATTTTTCTTGGATATGATAATTTGCGTAAAGGTTATAGATGCATGGACTTAATCAGTGGAAAAATCTATATATCTCGCCATATGGTATTTGATGAATCTCATTTTCCCTTGAGAACATTTAGCCACACTTCTTCACAAACAGGTACTGCACTTAATCAACCAGGCTGCCTCTCGTTGATGAACAATAGTTCTAGTCTAATTTCTCCTCGTCCTTGGCCTAATCAAGATGCAGCACCTCCATTATTCTCTGACAATGGGTCTTCACCAGTTCGGCCCAACATCCAGCAGCCTCGACCCCAGTTCAACAACAGTCCGGTACCGTTGCATCTTAACTCAGGTTCACCTGCTCCTAATAGTCCCATTTTATCTGGTGCTGCTGGTACATCCCCTACCTCTACTTCTGATTCCAGCGCCACCTCTGGCACTCCTACAGTCTCAATCCCATCTTCTGTAGCTCCTGATTCCAGCAGTCCTATCCCAAATACATCAGCCGAGTCTACAACAACTCCTCCTCTTCGGGTTCGCACAGTGGCTGATCTCCTCCAAAATACATCTCGGTATTCCTTACCCAAGAGTTTATTGGCAGTCCAAAAATATACTCTCACCTATGAACCACGTACATTCAAGCAAGCCTCTTCTTACCCTCATTGGCAAGCTGCAATGCGTGAGGAGATTATGGATCTTCACAAAAATCAAACGTGGTCCTTAGTTCCCATTCACGATGGTATGAATATTGTAGGCTGTCGTTGGATTTTTAAAGTCAAAAGGAAGGCCGATGGCTCTATCGAGCGTAATAAAGCTCGCTTAGTAGCTCAGGGATTCACTCAACAAGCCGGGCTTGATTATGATGAGACATTAAGTTCGGTAGTCGAACCCTCCACAATTCGTTCCATATTAGCTATTGCACATTCTCGGAGTTGGGTTATTAAACAGTTGGACGTCCGAAATGCTTTTCTTAATAGAGTTATCCAAGAGGAATTTTATACGAAACAACCTCCTGGTTTTGTTGATTCCACTACTCCGAACCATGTGTGCAAACTTCACAATGCCTTGTACGGTCTCAAGCAGTCTCCCCGTGCTTGGTTACATCGCCTTCATACCTTTCTCCTTCAGCATGGTTTCACTAATAGCCGATCAGACTCTTCTCTCTTCATTCGGCACTCTGTGGACTCCACAATAGCCATTCTTGTGTATGTCGACGACATCATCATCACCGGTTCTTCTCCGGTTTTTGTCTCATATGTTATTGATGATATTTGTCAGACCTTCGATTCTCGTCGCTTGGGTGATCTCAGTTTCTTTTTAGGAATTGAAGCTACTCGTACTGGGAACGTGCTTCAGCTTCGTCAAACGCGTTATGCGCTTGATCTACTTGATCGGTTTCACATGTAGGACTGCAAATCGATGCCTACACCCACCATCCCTCACTCACGGCTATCTTCCCGTGATGGTGACCCACTATCCGATTCTACAGTATTTCGGAGCTTGGTTGGTGGCCTTCAATATCTCACGTTGACACGACTTGACATTGCTTTCTCAGTTAATCAGGTGTGTCAACATATGCACCAACCTCGCTCCTCACATCTTGTGGCTGCCAAGCGCATTCTCCGGTTTATCAAAGGTACGGTTGACTTGGTTCTATCGTATACATCATCTCCTGACCACTCTATTTGCGCTTTCTCTGATTCTGATTGGGATGGGGATCCAGATGATCGTCGTTCTACTACCAGTGCTTGTATTTACATAGGGCCCAACTTAGTGTCTTGGACAGCTAAGAAGCAAACTACCGTCTCTCGCTCCAGGAGTGAAGCCGAGTATCGTGCTATTGCTACAACCACCGCAGAACTTCAATGGTTTTCATTCTTGTTCCGTGAACTCCGTATCCCGCTCTCACCTCCGTCACTATACTGTGATAATCTTTCTGCTATACATATGGCTCACAACCCTGTTTTCCATGCTTGTACACATTACATAGAGATTGATGATCACTTTATATGGGAGTTGGTTACTCGTAATTTCCTATGGATACATTTTGTCAACTCAGATGATCAACTTGCCGACATTTTTACAAAGGGTTTGGCTAAACCTCGGTTTCACTCGTTGTCTCTCAAGCTTCATCTACCCTACGGACGTCTCGCTTGAGGGGGGGCGTATTAGCCGTGTAAATAGAAGATTACACAGATCAATTAGTTAGATTAGTATCATTGTTATTAATGGATAGGTGTGAATATATTAGGGTCAATCATTGTATATTTGGTAGCCAATCATAGCATAGAATGAAAGTCCAATTCTCTCTGTAAATAGCACAAACCATGTATATAATGTAAGACAGGGAGTCATAATGAATACAAGGAAAATTCTCCAAACTCTTATTTCTCTCTATGCATTATGAAAGGCCCTGTTTAACTAAATGAATAGATTAATTAAAACTTGGGCAGCTAACTGTTTAAGGTTAGCTGTTGAGAAATAAATAAATAAAAGAAATGTGCAGCGGAATATAAATGAAATAATAAATAAAAGGACAAGGTGTATGTGTGTGTTAGTGTAGAGACAAGAGTGTACATAGTATTTTAAAGTGGTTCAGAGGCAAAACCCTTCTCTTACATCCACCCCCACTGTTGGAACAGTGAAATCAATCCACTATAATATTCTCTTCAATAAGAGTTACAAGAATTGATAAGGCAAGTTCCTTTGAACCCCCTCTACTTAATTGACACTTCAATTAAGGTTGCTTCTTTCAAAGTGAGAAAAGGAAAATAAAAATAATCACAAGTGTGTTTTACAAAATAAAATAAAGCTGGCTGAAAGTGGGTTGTAACTGGGTGCAAAGAGGCACAATATTTGCAGGGGTATATGCAAATATTTAAGACTGCAGAGTGAGAGTGCAGAGAGACTACAAAGGATTGTTAGGGTGTAAAAAGGGTGTAGAGGGTCTTAAAAAGATCACTAAACAATATGCCAGTATACTCCTTTATATAAGGGAGGGGATAGAGCCGTTAGGGGACAAGGGTACAGAGAAGTAATGGTTCCCTTTGACTTTGACTGAATGTTTGTTGTTCCTTTGTGTACAGGTTGTCAAGGGTAGAGAAAGAGTATTCACACTTGAAAAAGCTTCAATATGAGTTATTCCAATGACGGGTAATATTGGAATAATCATTCTTCAAGGATCTAATGACACGGAGATAGCTGTTGAAGAAAATCAGTCTTAGCTGTTGAGACAGGGGAGCTTAGATGTTGGGCTTGTAGATGCTTAGCTGTTGAAGCTTATTTGTATTTATCATCTTGATAATTCATTTGAGGTAGAGGGAGTCTATAATAGGTAGTTCTTCAGTTTATTGGATGAATAGATGATAGGTAGATCATGTAATGATTTAACTGTTAGCTTGAGTGGAAACAGGGCAGCTTAGCTGTTGGGCTTTGTTTTAGGTTGCCTGTGTTCAGGTCTTTTGTATACATCATATAATCAATGGATTGATT
This sequence comes from Campanula takesimana, assembly GCA_026119855.1. Classification (NCBI taxonomy): domain Eukaryota; kingdom Viridiplantae; phylum Streptophyta; class Magnoliopsida; order Asterales; family Campanulaceae; genus Campanula; species Campanula takesimana. Next base: position 136,125 of record JAOWBW010001714.1, read on the forward strand.
AATTTATTTATCAAAACATATTTACTATGATTAATTGTGAGATTAAACATAGTGAGGTACTAACAATTTCCCCCTTTTTGGTAAATAAATAAAGGTTTTGATTATGTACCTGCAAGTATAAGTGCTGAGGAAAAAAAACCAATGAAGAGAAATTCTTCTTGATATAATTTCTTGGCAAACAAACTGTTAATACAAGCTAAATAGTAATAAGGAAATAATTAAAAAAATGTTCTGAACAGCTATTCAAAAACAAAGAAAGGCAAACCAACTGATTTAACTCCAAGCTAGGCATTTTTGGTTCTCTCCACTGCTTTGAGCTCTTAAAGAAGTGCAGCTCTTCTCACTGGTTCATTTCTTCTGTAGAACCATTCATTGTTCCAGTTAAGACCCATCAAGTTATTGTACTGGAAATTTTGGTCTTGTTTGGCTAGCTACTGATCTTTAGTGAGAACTGGTTGATTGTACAGAAGCCTTGGACCAATCCAAGCTTGCAGTTGCTGAGGAGATATGGTCTCATCAGATGGTGAAACCCCCATAGAGTATTCCTTGTAAAGAGAGGCAGATCTCTTTTTGGTGAATTTGGGAGGTTGACCGGCAGGAGGGGCTTAGAAGTAGGAGAAAATAGAAGTTTGTGAAGGTCTAGGAGGTATAGGTTGGCTGCTGGGAGGAGGAGGAGGGAAAGCTGTTGGGGTTGGCTGTTTAGGAGAAGGATGAATTGGATTCTCACCTCTTTGAAGGATGAACTCAGATACATTGTCAAGCTTTTTGAGATGGCAGATTTGAGTTGTTTGATGAGGCTGGCTGAGAATTGGTTGAAGTTAGTGAAGGTGAGATGATATGGAGGAGTGTATTTGAATGGATCAAAATTAGGAGGGAGATTTGTAAATTGTGATCTTGATTTTTTTATGGAATTGAGGAGGAGGAGGAGGAGGAAGATGTTGAGGATACACAAAAGAGATTGGGAAGAGATTTTTGACAATAAGTCCCATTATGTAGCTCTTCTTGGAAAGCAGAGTCCAAAAGATGGACTGGGCATATTGAATGCACAGAGCATACACAAGGGAGGGAGGAGTGTAGAGGCATTCTTGAAGTTTCTCAGAAACAAGATGGCAAAAGAAAAATTCACATTCTGGAAGAGTTGAAAGAGTGATGGGATTGGGCAGTTTAGGAGCATTGAAAAAGAAGCAGTATTGGGTTGAGATTCTGAACTATTTCCATTCTTCATAGGCATGGAACAATTGACCCCCAATGTTTCTGGCATGAATGCTCATATGGGTTTTCGTCATATCCCAAGGGTTGGAAATATTATGAGGATTGAGAAGAGGAGGAAGGTGAGGAAGAGAAGCAAACTTTTTGTGAGTCTCAAGGACAGCTGTGACTGAAAAGTCAATGTCACAATCTAAGGCCCAGAAGCTAGGATTTGGCATGGAAGTGTCTGGATCAATTTGAGAGAGAGGAGGGGATTTATATGGAGGGTTAGCTATTGAGGCATGTTTGGGAGTTGATGGTCCACCTTGACCTTGGGATTGCCTAGCTTCTCTAATCCTCATGAAATCAAAGGCCTTAAGAGCCTCATCCATAGAAAATTTACTAGATAGCTGCTCAAAAAGGGTTGATGTATCCTCATCAGACAGATTAGACACAGACTTATCTTTGATAAACTCAATGATTTAAGGGTTGAGAATAGGAATGACAGTGGGTTGATCAGGAGATATAGAAGGAGGGGATGCTTGAGTTTGAAGGGAAGGAGGAAGTTGAGTCTCAGTTGTTGGGATGAACTCATGAACAGGAGAGTTCCCCTTTGACCTGACAGGGATGTCTGGACTAGGTGAGTTCCCCCTTAAGGTTTCAACAGGAGAGATGGTTTGAGAAGTAAGATCAAGAATTCCTTCAATGACAGCAACATGATCTGAGCTAGAAGTCAAATTAGGAGAGGGAGCAGAGAGAGATCTCACACGTCTTCTTTTCACTATGAATAGACCAGCAGAGGAAGATGAAGATGTTACCTTGTCAGTTGGATCAACTGACTTAGCTGATGGGATATCCCGCTTAGCTGTTGGCATAGCTTGCTCAGCTGTTGGCACAACTTGCTCAGGTGGTCCTTGACCTTGCTTGGCTTTTCTGATCTCTTCAATTTGTTGTTGAAGAGATAGCTGGACATCAAATTCTTCTTCATCAAGCTCCATTACACCACTAGAGCTACTTGCTTTCTTAACCTCAAATTCTCCTTCACTCACTGTTGCTTCATCATCAACAAACAGCTTGTTCTAAGTTTTGTGAGCAGGTTTGATCACTTCAAATTCAGCAGTGGTGTTCTCATGACTAGTGGGAGGAGTGCTTGAGTCACTTTTTGTTGATTGAGAAGAGGAGCTTGATGTTGAAGATGAGGATGAGGGAGGTTCATCAATCTTCCTTTTGCCTGTCCTTTTAACAGCTATGGATTTCCTTCTTATAGAGGATTGCTGTTCCTCTAGTATCCATTCTGGTTGCTGGAGCTTCATCAGGTCCAGGCTTAGCTGTTGAGACCTTTTTGGTTGCCTTAGCTATTGAAGGTTTGGCTTAAGAGGACTTAGCTGTTCCCTCTTTAGAACCTTTAAGAGGGATTGTCTTTTTGTCAAATTTCTTGGAGATACTGAGTGGAACAAGAGCAAGCCACCTTATGTTGAGAATGGTTGGGAGGTCTTTGAGTTTCTTTGCTAGAATCCCACTCATGAATCTTAACAAGTTTGGCTTGTGGGATCTCACATAAGGTTTGTGGAGAGATGGAGAAGTGGCAAGATTGAAGTTTTCAAGCATCACTGTGCATCAATTCACTTTCCTTCTAATTAGACCAAGGGAAATCTTCCATTCTGAAGAGCTCAGCTGGTCCAAAGAAGATTGTTTTCCACACATGCCTTTGATAACCACATCACTGACGGCTGAATTGTTGATGGACAAGTTCTTCTTCAAGATTGATTTGTTCTTAACAGAATCATAATCAATGTCTTCTTGATTAGTGAATTGCTTGTAGAGAATACTGAATGTAGCATCCAAGTCTTTGCTCCAAATGTTGGTTAGAAGGCTTCTGTGATTTGAGATGGCATAAGTTATATGCACATCCTCATGTTTGATGATCATGGTGACATTTTGGAAGACACATCGAATAGAGCTATCTCTTAGCCTAGTGCCAATTTTGTATACCTCCAAACAGGCATTTTCAAGAATAGGGTTTTGAGCGGTCAACATGTTGAGAAGGCCATTGTTTTCTAGTATTTCTTTGACATAAGATCCTATTTCATTTTCAAAGAAGTCATTTTCAATGTAGTATCCATGGGATTCTTCAGGAAGAACTATTGATTTTCAAGAAGTGAGCAATAGAAAAAAAAGTTAATCTTTTCAGTCCCTGTAGGAGAAGAGACTGGGAGAGAAAGGTTTGAGAGAGAGTACAGGTCATACACTATACAGAGTGATCATCAGGTGCATGAGTAAGTTGAACAGCTTCCTCTAGATCACCCTCTTAAGTATAGGGAGATAAGAGATAGGGAGAAGAGAAAAAGAGATTGGGAATGTGAAAGGGAAGTTTTGGAGAAGTTAGAGAGAGATAGGTTGGCACAACTGATAAAGATTGAAGGTAAGGGAAAAGAGAGGCAGGGAGAGGAGAGGGTTAGTATAAAGTTGTTTGGTCAGAGCATGAAGGTAGGGAAAGGAGAGAGCACCAGATCAGGTGATGTACATACTAAAGTTTAAAGGGTCCATTCCCTTGGGGACTTGATGAGGAAGGAGGGATTTAAGGATCATGAAGGGGACCAAAATTTGAGGCACATTACACTCAGGGAATTAATGCAACAAGAACAGTTGTTGAACAGCCAAGAGTGTATGCTCCAGTGACAAGGGATTCTTTGTCAATTAGCATTGCAGTATTTGAGGCAGTATTTGAGGTGTTGTAGTCCAGTTCAAGTCAAAGAAGAGGATAATGGTGGCCCTTCTTCCCACATGGCAATGATAGCTTTGTAAGAGCGAAGATATTTTTGAACAGCTAAGGTACTTGGATAGCTGTTGGGGAAGGTTTTTGTAATTTTTTATTTTGGAGAGGAATTTTGAGGAGGGAAGGCTACCAAGTTTCACAGGGGTAGAGGTGATTTAAGTAGAAGTATCAAGTTATATGATGTAAACAGGCCATCATATAATTGTTCTTGAATAGAGATCTGTTTAGGTTAGCTGTTAAAAAAATGTAAAACAGCTAACTATGTATTTGTACTCCTTTAAAGTTTATGAAATGAATTTTTCAGTTAATCCATTTTACATAGGCAAGTTAATCATTCCTAACATTTCTCTCAAAAGTTCAAACCTTTTTTCATCCATAGCTTTAGTAAGTATATATCAGAGACATTGTCCTCAGTACCCACTTTGGACAAGATAATGTTCCCCTTTTCAACATGATCTCTAATGAAGTGATGTCTAACTTCAATGTGTTTTGTTTTAGAGTGTTGAACAGGGTTTTCAGTCATAGCTATTGTACTTGAATTGTCACAAAATATAGGAATATTAGTGACATTCATATCAAAGTCTTGTAGTTGACTTTTTAAGTACAATACTTGGGAACAGCAGAGACCAACTGCAACATATTCAGCCTCAGCTGTTGAGGTTGCTACATAGGATTTCTTTTTGCTAGACCAGGACACAATTCTTGATCCAATGAATTGACATCCACCAATTATAGAATTTCTGCCTAGATTGCATCCAGCATAATCTGAGTCAATAAAGCCAATTAATGAGAATGGTGATTCATTTGGATACCATAAGCCATAATAAGGAGTTCCTTTTAGATATCTCAAGATCCTTTTAACAGTAGCAAGGTGAGATTCTTTAGGATTGGCTTGGAACCTTGCAATGAGACATACACTGAACATGATGTCAGGTCTAGATGCAGTAACATATAGGAGAGATCCTATATAGCTTCTGTATAGTGTTTGATCAACACTTTGACCATCAGTGTAAGCATAAAGTTTAGTTGAGGTAGACAGGGGTGTCTTAGCTGTTGAGGCATTCTGCATATCAAACTTCTTTATCATGTCTCTTGTGTACTTGGCTTGGTTAATGAAGATCTCATCCTTCATTTGTTTGACTTAAAGACCTAAGAAGTAGGTTAGTTCTCCATTCATACTCATTTCAAATTGTTTTTGCATAAGATCTCCAAATTCTTTGCAAAGGTCCTCATTTGATGATCCAAAGATAATATCATCAACAGACCTGAATGAGTAGGGTGTCATATCCATACTTTTTGATGAACAGAGTGTTGTCAATATGCCCTTTGGTAAATCCCTTATTAAGAAGAAAATTAGATAAAGTGACATACCAAGATCTAGGTGCTTGCTTCAGACCATACAATGCTTTGTCCAACTTGTATACATGGTTTGGGAATTTAGGATGTTCAAATCCAGGAGGTTGATCAACAAACACTTTTTCATTTAGTACCCCATTCAAGATTGCACTTTTGACATCCATTTGGAATACTCTCATCTTCTTGAAAGATGCAAAGGCTAGAAATAGTCTTTGGTAAATTTACATTGTTCGTCTTATATGTGGATGATATTTTACTTTCTAGTAATGACATGAACCTTCTTAAAGAAACTAAGAAATTTCTTTCAAATAAATTTGAAATGAAAGATCTTGGTGAGGCATCTTTTGTATTAGGAATCCAAATACACCGTGATCACTCACGAGGTACTTTAGGATTATCATAAAAGCCTATATAGAGAAGGTATTACAAAGGTTTAGCATGCAAAATTGTAAACCACATGACACCCCTGTTTCTAAATGAGATAAATTCAGTCTTAATCAATGTCCCAAAAATAATTTTGAAACCAAGTATATGGAAAACATCCCTTATGCATCAGCAGTAGGAAGCTTAATGTATGCGCAAGTCTGTACTCGTCCAGACCTTGCCTTTATTGTTGGGATGCTTGGTAGATACCAATGCAATCCGGGGAGAGAACATTGGGTTGCAGCCAAAAGAGTGATGCGGTATTTACAAAACACCAAGGACTACATGCTTACATATTCAAAGTCGGATCATCTTGAGATCATTGGGTATTCCGATTCCGACTTTGCTGGATGCCAAGACAGCCGTAAATCTACATCTGGTTATGTCTTCACATTAGCTGGTGGAGCAGTTTCTTGGAGAAGTGCCAAGCAGACACTCGTTACTTCCTCTACCATGGAAGCCGAGTTTGTTGCTTGTTTCAAGGCATCCAATCAAGCTATATGGCTGCATAAATTCATTGAGGGACTCCGTATTGCCGATAGCATCGAAAGACCTATTAAGCTATATTGTGACAATAGGGCAGCGATTTTGTACTCCAATAATAACAAGAGTTCGTCAAAGTCTAAGCATATAGACATTAAGTTTCTTGTTGTAAAAGAAAGGGTACAAAAGGAAAAAATAGAAATACAATATATTGGTACAAACTCTATGTTAGCGGATCCGTTTACTAAGGAGTTATCACCTTTAGTGTTTCACGAGCATGCTGCTCATATGGGTGTAACAACTTTCGATAACCTTTAATATAGTGGGAGTTTATGTTGTTCTTCATTTTATTGTTCTATTATTATTAAAGTTTTTGATCTCATTTGGTTAAAGTTGGACTAGTTGGAGAATATGTATATATTGATTATGTTCCATGCAACACATCTATACTTTTGATCTATGTCATTTAGTTGGATTTGTGTATGTTATTATAGTGGGTTTAGTTGCGAATCAATTACAACGACTGCCCCTTTAGTCCTATACTTATATGGCTAATGGACGAGATTGTTATAGATGACAACAAAGTGCACATAAGGGTTGTCATTTATGTTATATTCTTGATTTAAAGGAAGTAATTTGTTTTGCAACCCAAGTAGGAGATTGTTAGAACATTATGGCTTGCAACACAAGTTATTTAGCACTTCCATAAATAAAACCATGGCTATAATATTAATATAAAGAGTAGTTGATAATAAAATGTGTAGAATTCCTTTTGATGTATAATTATCTAACTGTGATGGGTAAAAGGGTAATATAACATCATTAAGCTTGAAAGGTTAGCTTGAAAGGGTGTGGTCCCTAAATGAAATGTCACCTTGTCTCCTATATAAAGGGTCTTCCATCAACCCTAGAGACTACTAGATTTCTTACTTTCTCATACTAAATCATCTTCATTTGCTAGAAGACTATTGATAGATTAAGAGACATTATCATTTAGAAGACCACAATTCCTACTTGTTCTTCATTTCTCCCTACTACATAAACTATGGATTCAACAGGTTTATTTTCATGCTTCCGCCTTCATCTCTTTCCTCAATCTTATTTTGAATATGAGTATGGCATTCGGGGATCATAAATTGTTTCAACAAAATGATGAAGTTGACGATATTTGGAATAACAATTAAACCAACCCATTTGTAGACTAACCCCCATTAAAAAATTAACGGATTTAAAAAAACTAACCTCTATTTTTGTTCACCTTCTTCACCCCCTAAAATCCATCCACCTCCATCACCTACATCAGCCACCAACGATATTACTCTCTTTGCTGAAATTTCGATTCTTAGTCATTCTGATTTCTCGCCTTTTTTTACTAGCATGGATCCACAAATCTTGTTCGTTTAGGAATTCCGACCATGACCTAGCAACTTTCTCATGGATTTGGCCCGATTTTCTTTCCTTGCGATTTTCCGGCGAGTTTCTATGATTCCGGTGAGTTTTTCATCTCTGTTTTCTTGTTGTTTTCGCTTGAATCAGTCCATAAGCATTAGTCTCCTTGCATTTCCGAGTGTAATCTTGGTATTTTTGAAATATTCAAACCGTTTCATAGTCAATTATATAAGCTTCGATTGATCTCCCCTCGTTTTTTTCCAGCGAACCTTCCGGCGAACCTTCATAACTTCCAGATTCCGGTGAACCTAACGGGACTAGTGTTCTTTTTTAACTGGTGTTAGGGTATTTAATGAATTTTCATTTTCTTCCATCGTGGCTTGTTGATTAGGATGTCACTTTGGTATTTCCATAAAGTTTTTAACACCGTTAGTTTATAATTATTTGTAAAAAATGTAAAAAGTACGTATCATTAAGATGTCACTAAGTAGAACATTACATTAATTGTAAAAAAAAGTGATAGTACATTTATAACCTTTATAGTTTGAGGCTATACAATCCCATTTTCTATTTTCCTTAGCAACATTAACATTTTAAAATAAAAAGTAAACTACATTAAGCGGTATACAATTTTGAGCATCATTTATTTTATCATTAATCTTCTATATTATAAATGTAATTATCGTATTATTAATTTAATAGCAAATTGACCTAAATTCATAACAAGCATCTATCTTTTAATTGACATGAATTTATGTTACCAATCTTCCGTATTTCATATGTTAATAGTAAATTATTTTAGTTATCTTGACAAAATGTCAAAAATTTGCATTACAATACATATCCTTATGATATACAAACCCTAGTTGATCAGTGTGTCTACACTTCGGTCTACATTCAGTCTACTAGTATGCCGAAAACCTAGCTTGGGTACCAAGTTATGTCCAGCCGCTATTACTTTCCTAGTGTTATTAGTATTCTAGGTTTTATTATTTGAGTAGGATCCTCTAACTTGCATCCAAAGCAAGCCTTTTGTATATATATTATTATTGTGAATAATACAATTGAGTTTCTCAAATATTTCAATAATCTCATATGGTACCATAGATTAAGATCCATACCTAAACTATGGCCTCAAACGAGTCCTCCCTTCTTCTTCCAAACACTACCGAGCCTACCAAGCCGCTCGTTGTAGTATCTCTCTCTTTCATATTCTTAAAATCACCTCCACCAACTATATTGCGTGGAAGGTTCAAATAGAAGATACCCTAATTGGTCTTGATCTATATGGCTACATAGATGAAATCCTCTTAGCTCCTCCGAAACTCATCACTCCGCCTAAACCAACCCTCGCCACCACTGCCACCGACGCTGAGAAAGAAGCTGCCGCCGCCGCCCCTCCACCAGCACCTGTCAAAAATCCGGAATACTCCACTTGGTACCGTCAAGACAAATTGGTACTCAGTGCTCTTGCCGGTGCTCTATCACCCTCCCTAGTGCCGCTTATATCTCAAGCCCTCACCACCTATGATGCTTGGCGCATCCTTGCCAAAACATATGCAAATCCTACTCGTGGCTATCTCAAACAACTCAAAGATCGCTTAAAGACCATTACCAAAGGACCGAAATCTGTCTCGGATTGCATGCAGGAGCATAAAATATGTGCCGATCAACTATCTTCGCTAGGCCGACCATTTGATTTCGATGACTTAGTCGACCGTGTTCTTGATCAATAGAATGACTTTGATTTTGATTCCGTGGTACATGCTGTGCAAGGTAGGGACACTCCCATCTCCTTTGATGACTTGCATGAGAAGTTGATCAAACGCGAACTATCCATTAAACACAAAACCTTAATTCTATCCCTGGGACCTGCCACCGTCAACTACACCTCCACATCTAACAACCGCCAAACCCAAAACCGTAACCCTACCACACACAATCCTACCCCAAATCATCCTCCCCCTCTAACCCCAATACTACCGGCTCACCATTCCCTTACCGTGGTCGCTGTCAGTGGTGTCGCAACACCGGCCACTTCATGTCTCAGTGCCGTGCCATCAACACAACAGTTCCCCAATGTTGTGTTTCCCTCTACCACCTATCACAACCCTAACCCTAATTCCTCCCGCTCACAAAACAACCAAACCTGATAGCCGTATACACCCCACCCGGCTGCCTACACCCCCACAGTTCCGTCTCCTGCTCTGGCTCCATGGCTCCTAGACAGTGGTGCTACCTACCTTGCTACCAACGATCTGGACACCGTTGATCTCCACTCTCCTTACAATGGTACAGAAGAACTACTCATTGGTGATCGATCTGGCCTCCACATATCTCATACCGGTACCACCTCTATCTCTTCTCTCTCATCCACATTTCGTTTAAATAATGTTCTTCATGTTCCTTCTATCTCTCGCAAAATTATTTCAATCTCTCAATTCTGTCTAGATAACTGTGCTTCTATTACCTTCTCACCCGATTCCTTTGTTGTGAAGGACCTTCGCACGGGCACCATCCTTCACCAAGGCAAACCTAAATCTGGCATCTATGAGTGGCATCCCTCTTCTCTGAAACTTCATTACGCTGCTCTCTCCACCACTTCTGCTTGGCATCATATATTTTGGCATCCTTCTAGCTCAGTTTTACGTCTTATTAGTAACAAGTTCAATTTACATATTCCTAGTTCTTTCCCTTTTTATTGTAATTCTTGTGATTGCAATAAAAGTCATAAACTTCCATTCTAAGAAAATATTATTCGTTCTCATGGACCTCTTGAAAACGCTTTATGTATTTATCAAAGTCTCATCTTCTGTACAAGCTTTGTTAAGAGACCTTTAACACTGATGCATATCTTATAAACCGTTTGTCTCTCCTCATGAGCTATAAATTTTAAGCACTCCTGATAATAATTTTCTCAAAGTTTATGGATCTTCTTTCTTTCCTCATGGTGTTCCTACCAATACTCACATAATTAATCTAAAATTAATACTCCCTCCGTCCCAAAATGATCTTCCTGTTTGACAATTCAAACTTTTTAAGGATATGAACATTTGCTTCACTAGCCATGTTTTGGTTGTGCACTTTTAAAGCATAGATTGTAGAAATGAGAAGAACTTTTTGGGGCAATGAAACAGGGCAAATGAGAAGATCATTTTGGGACAGAGGGAGTACAATGTATTTTTCTTAGATATGATAATATGCGCAAGGGCTATTGATTTATGGACATGACTAGTAACAAGATTTACATTTCTCGTCATGTCATGTTTTATGAGTCCAATTTTCCTTGGCAAAGTGGTAGTAGGAATTGCGAGTTCTATAGGTACAGTATATTCTCAGTATTAGCCGTGTAAATAGAAGATTACACAGATCAATTAGTTAGATTAGTAGCATTGTTATTAATGGATAGATGTGAATATATTAGGGTCAATCATTGTATATTTGCTATCCAATCATAGCATAGAATGAGAGTCCAATTCTCTCTGTAAATAGCAAAAACCGTGTATATAATGTAAGACAAGGATTCATAATGAATACAAGGAAAATTCTCCAAACTCTTATTTCTCTCTATTCATTCTACAGCATAAACTCTTTCATGGTATCAGTCTAATTCTTTGGTCCAGATTTTAGGCTTGTTATCATTCTCTCTTATCTTTTTCCTTCATGTCAACGCCATGGATGCCACTCCCAGATCTGGGTCTTCCTATCTTTCTCATCTGCTGTCCTCGACATCCTCTCTCCCCGTGTTCTATAATCCCACTGCGATTATGGGGCATACCTTTTTGACTAAGGATAACTATGTCAATTGGAGTACCTTGTTCAAAACCTTGCTTCGTACCCATAAACTCTTGTTCGTTATTTATCCAGAACAGCCCGCTGCCAAACTCGCTAATGGGACCGACAACCCACAACATGCTTTATCGACTTCTGGCACGGACCTTGTTTGTGGCTGGATTAAAGGTACTGTTACTCCTACCGTTCAACCTTACCTAAACTCTTGTAACACTACTCCTAAGGCTTGGGCTTCTCTCGCCAAGCGTTTTGGTGCTACTTCAGCCTTGCAAATTGCAAATCTTAAGGACCGGCTGCATGATCTCAAGAAAGCGTCTGATACTTCCATATCCGACTACCTTCTCCAGGCCTCATCTATCTCTGATTCACTCACCTGTACCGGTGCACCAGTCGATGATGCTGAACTTATTCAGCGTGTGCTTGGTGGCTTAGGTCACAAATTTAAAGTGTTTCTAACCTCTGCAGCAGCTACCCATGCTCGTGAACCCCTACTGGTGGAGAAGCAGCAGTCTTCTACTTCCCGTAGTGGTGGAAACAGTAGTGGTTATCGTGGTCGTGGAAACAACAACAACAATAACAGGAACTGCAACAATGGTAACAATAATCGAGGCAATGGTCAGTGGGGTAATGGTCAAAATTGGGGCAGAGGTCAGTACAACAACCGTGGGCGTGGCTCTGGTCAACACCGTAGGGGTATGACAGGATCTTCAGGATGAGGTCGTGGGCTTCTTCCGACTCCCTCGCAGAATGAGATTATCTGCCAATGGTGTTATCAACCAGGACATAGTGCTCATGTTTGTCCAGATAACAACAATGCCGCGTACCTTGCTCATCAGGATCCGATAGTGCTTGACTCCGGGGCTACTCATCACATGACGGACAATCCTTCTTCCTTCACCGATTATCTGCCGTACTCAGGTAAAAATACAGTTGTTTTTGGTAATGGCTCTAAGTTGCATATCTCTCACGTTGGTAATTCATCATTGCACTTAAATAATCGTTCTTTTCAATTGCGCAATGTCCTTTATATTCCGAAACTACACAAACCTCTTTTATCTATTCGTTAATTTTCTAAAGATAACAACTGTTACTTTGAACTTGAATCGTGTGGTTTTCGTGTTAAGGACAATCGTACTCGGGAGACTCTCATCTCTGGTAGTAACTCTGGTGGTCTATATAAGCTATCCTTCAGTTCGAAGTCTCCTAACATCCCCGTTGTGCTCATTGACGAAAGATCGAGTCCGGACATTTGGCATTCTCGTTTGGGTCACCCTTCTGCTCAAACTTTGAAATTTTGTGTCAACGGTTTAGTCTACCATTAAGTAGTAAAATAAGTGCACAACAATGTTGTCACATTTTCCCTTTAGGTAAATCTAGTAAGTTATCTTTTTCTCCTAGGATTTTTAATGCTTTGCACCCTATTGACATGTTACATTTGGATGTTTGGGGGCCTGCTCCCGTTAATTCATTAAATGGACATCGTTTTTATCTTTCTATTGTGGATGATTATTCTCGTTATGTGTGGATGTTTCCGCTTGTTCATAAATCTGATGTTGTTCAAACATTTGGTACCTTCAAAACACAAATTGAGAACCAATTATCTCGTCGTATATTTGCCGTCCATACAGTTAAAACAGTCCAAACAGATGGAGGGGTGAGTTTACTAGCCGTGCTTTTACTTCTTTCCTTCAAAAAGTTGGCATTAAACACCAAATCACACGTCCTTATACACCTCAACAAAACGGCGTTGTAGAAAGAATTCACCATCATATACTCGAAATTGGTTTGTGTCATATGTCCCAAGCAAATGTACCATACAAATTTTGGTTAGAAGCTTTCAATACTGTCGTTTATTTAATAATTCCTCTGCGTATGCGACAACATCGATTTGTGTCTCCATATCAAATTCTACTACAGAGAAAACCTGACTATCGCTTTCTTAAAGTATTTGGTTGCTCTTGTTTTCCTCCTCTAGTTCCTACCAACGTCACAAACTTATGCCAAAATCAATTCACTGTATTTTTCTTGGATATGATAATTTGCGTAAAGGTTATAGATGCATGGACTTAATCAGTGGAAAAATCTATATATCTCGCCATATTGTATTTGATGAATCTCATTTTCCCTTGAGAACATTTAGCCACACTTCTTCACAGACAGGTACTGCACTTAATCAACCAGGCTGCCTCTCGTTGATGAACAATAGTTCTAGTCTAATTTCTCCTCGTCCTTGGCCTAATCAAGATGCAGCACCTCCATTATTCTCTGACAATGGGTCTTCACCAGTTCGGCCCAACATCCAGCAGCCTCGACCCCAGTTCAACAACAGTCCGGTACCGTTGCATCTTAACTCAGGTTCACCTGCTCCTAATAGTCCCATTTTATCTGGTGCTGCTGGTACATCCCCTACCTCTAGTTCTGATTCCAGCGCCACCTCTGGCACTCCTACAGTCTCAATCCCATCTTCTGTAGCTCCTGATTCCAGCAGTCCTATCCCAAATACATCAGCCGAGTCTACAACAACTCCTCCTCTTCGGGTTCGCACAGTGGCTGATCTCCTCCAAAATACATCTCGGTATTCCTTACCCAAGAGTTTTTGGCAGTCCAAAAATATACTCTCACCTATGAACCACGTACATTCAAGCAAGCCTCTTCTTACCCTCATTGGCAAGCTGCAATGCGTGAGGAGATTATGGATCTTCACAAAAATCAAACGTGGTCCTTAGTTCCCATTCACGATGGTATGAATATTGTAGGCTGTCGTTGGATTTTTAAAGTCAAAAGGAAGGCCGATGGCTCTATCGAGCGTAATAAAGCTCGCTTAGTAGCTCAGGGCTTCACTCAACAAGCCGGGCTTGATTATGATGAGACATTAAGTTCGGTAGTCGAACCCTCCACAATTCGTTCCATATTAGCTATTGCACATTCTCGGAGTTGGGTTATTAAACAGTTGGACGTCCGAAATGCTTTTCTTAATAGAGTTATCCAAGAGGAATTTTATACGAAACAACCTCCTGGTTTTGTTGATTCCACTACTCCGAACCATGTGTGCAAACTTCACAATGCCTTGTACGGTCTCAAGCAGTCTCCCCGTGCTTGGTTACATCGCCTTAATACCTTTCTCCTTCAGCATGGTTTCACTAATAGCCGATCAGACTCTTCTCTCTTCATTCGGCACTCTGTGGACTCCACTATAGCCATTCTTGTGTATGTCGACGACATCATCATCACCGGTTCTTCTCCGGTTTTTGTCTCATATGTTATTGATGATATTTGTCAGACCTTCGATTCTCGTCGCTTGGGTGATCTCAGTTTCTTTTTAGGAATTGAAGCTACTCGTACTGGGAACGTGCTTCAGCTTCGTCAAACGCGTTATGCGCTTGATCTACTTGATCGGTTTCACATGTAGGACTGCAAACGATGCCTACACCCACCATCCCTCACTCACGGCTATCTTCCCGTGATGGTGACCCACTATCCGATTCTACAGTATTTCGGAGCTTGGTTGGTGGCCTTCAATATCTCACGTTGACACGACTGACATTGCTTTCTCAGTTAATCAGGTGTGTCAACATATGCACCAACCTCGCTCCTCACATCTTGTGGCTGCCAAGCGCATTCTCCGGTTTATCAAAGGTATGGTTGACTTGGTTCTATCGTATACATCATCTCCTGACCACTCTATTTGCGCTTTCTCTGATTCTGATTGGGATGGGGATCCAGATGATCGTCGTTCTACTACCAGTGCTTGTATTTACATAGGGCCCAACTTAGTGTCTTGGACAGCTAAGAAGCAAACTACCGTCTCTCGCTCCAGGAGTGAAGCCGAGTATCGTGCTATTGCTACAACCACCGCAGAACTTCAATGGTTTTCATTCTTGTTCCGTGAACTCCGTATCCCGCTCTCACCTCCGTCACTATACTGTGATAATCTTTCTGCTATACATATGGCTCACAACCCTGTTTTCCATGCTTGCACACATTACATAGAGATTGATGATCACTTTATATGGGAGTTGGTTATTCGTAATTTCCTATGGATACATTTTGTCAACTCAGATGATCAACTTGCCGACATTTTTACAAAGGGTTTGGCTAAACCTCGGTTTTACTCGTTGTCTCTCAAGCTTCATCTACCCTACGGACGTCTCGCTTGAGGGGGGGGTATTAGCCGTGTAAATAGAAGATTACACAGATCAATTAGTTAGATTAGTATCATTGTTATTAATGGATAGGTGTGAATATATTAGGGTCAATCATTGTATATTTGGTAGCCAATCATAGCATAGAATGAAAGTCCAATTCTCTCTGTAAATAGCACAAACCATGTATATAATGTAAGAAAGGGAGTCATAATGAATACAAGGAAAATTCTCCAAACTCTTATTTCTCTCTATGCATTATGAAAGGCCCTGTTTAACTAAATTAATAGATTAATTAAAACTTGGACAGCTAACTGTTTAAGGTTAGCTGTTGAGAAATAAATAAATAAAAGAAATGTGCAGCGGAATATAAATGAAAAAAATAAATAAAAGGACAAGGTGTATGTGTGTGTTAGTGTAGAGACAAGAGTGTACACAGTATTTTAAAGTGGTTCAGAGGCAAAACCCTTCTCTTAATCCACCCCCACTGTTGGAACAGTGAAATCAATCCACTATAATATTCTCTTCAATAAGAGTTACAAGAATTGATAAGGCAAGTTCCTTTGAACCCCCTCTACTTAATTGACACTTCAATTAAGGTTGCTTCTTTCAAAGCGAGAAAAGGAAAATAAAAATAATCACAAGTGTGTTTTTCAAAATAAAATAAAGCTGGCTGAAAGTGGGTTGTAACTGGGTGCAAAGAGGCACAATATTTGCAGGGGTATATGAAATATTTAAGACTGCAGAGAGACTACAAAGGATTGTTAAGGTGTAAAAAGGGTGTAGAGGGTCTTAAAAAGATCACTAAACAACATGCCAGTATACTCCTTTATATAAGGGAGGGGATAGAGCCGTTAGGGGACAAGGGTACAGAGAAGTAATGGTTCCCTTTGACTTTGACTGAATGTTTGTTGTTCCTTTGTGTACAGGTTGTCAAGGGTAGAGAAAGAGTATTCACACTTGAAAAAGCTTCAATATGAGTTATTCCAATGACGGGTAATATTGGAATAATCATTCTTCAAGGATCTAATGACACGGAGATAGCTATTGAAGAAAATCAGTCTTAGCTGTTGAGACAAGGAGCTTAGATGTTGAGCTTGTAGATGCTTAGCTGTTGAAGCTTATTTGTATTTATCATCTTGAAAATTCATTTGAGGTAGAGGGAGTCTATAATAGGTAGTTCTTCAGTTTATTGGATGAATAGATGATAGGTAGATCATGTAATGATTTAACTGTTAGCTTGAGTGGAACAGGGCAGCTTAGCTGTTGGCTTTGTTTTAGGTTGCCTGTGTTCAGGTCTTTTGTATACATCATATAATAAATGGATTGATTAATTTATTTATCAAAACATATTTACTATGATTAATTGTGAGATTAAACATAGTGAGGTACTAACAATTTCCCCCTTTTTGGTAAATAAATAAAGGTTTTGATTATGTATCTGCAAGTATAAGTGCTGAGGAAAAAAACCAATGAAGAGAAATTCTTCTTGATACAATTTCTTGGCAAACAAACTATTAATACAAGCTAAATAGTAATAAGGAAATAATTAAAAAAATGTTCTGAACAGCTATTCAAAAACAAAGAAAGGCAAACCAACTGATTTTACTCCAAGCTAGGCATTTTTGGTTCTCTCCACTGCTTTGAGCTCTTAAAGAAGTGCAGCTCTTCTCACTGGTTCATTTCTTCTGTAGAACCATTCATTGTTCCAGTTAAGACCCATTAAGTTATTGTACTGGAAATTTTGGTCTTGTTTGGCTAGCTACTGATCTTTAGTGAGAACTGGTTGATTGTACAGAAGCTTTGGACCAATCCAAGCTTGCAGTTGCTGAGGAGATATGGTCTAATCAGATGGTGAAACCCCCATAGAGTATTCCTTGTAAAGAGAGGCAGATCTCTTTTTGGTGAATTTGGGAGGTTGACCGGCATGAGGGGCTTGGAAGTAGGAGAAAATAGAAGTTTGTGAAGGTCTAGGAGGTATAGGTTGGCTGCTGGGAGGAGGAGGAGGGAAAGCTGTTGGGGTTGGCTGTTCAGGAGAAGGATGAATTGGATTCTCACCTCTTTGAAGGATGAACTCAGATACATTGTCAAGCTTTTTGAGATGGCAGATTTGAGTTGTTTGATGAGGCTGGCTTAGAATTGGTTGAAGTTAGTGAAGGTGAGATGATATGAGGAGTGTATTTGAATGGATCAAAATTAGGAGGGAGATTTGTAAATTGTGATCTTGATTTTTTATGGAATTGAGGAGGAGGAGGAGGAAGATGTTGAGGATACACAAAAGAGATTGGGAAGAGATTTTTGACAATAAGTCCCATTATGCAGCTCTTCTTGGAAATCAGAGTCCAAAAGATGGACTGGGCATATTGAATGCACAGAGCATACACAAGGGAGGGAGGAGTGTAGAGGCATTCTTGAAGTTTCTCAGAAACAAGATGGCAAACGAAAAATTCACATTCTGGAAGAGTTAAAAGAGTGATGGGATTGGGCAGTTTAGGAGCATTGAAAAAGAAGCAGTATTGGTTGAGATTCTGAACTGTTTCCATTCTTCATAGGCATGGAACAATTGACCCCCAATGTTTCTGGCATGAATGCTCATATGGGTTTTCGTCATATCCCAAGGGTTGGAAATATTATGAGGATTGAGAAGAGGAGGAAGGTGAGGAAGAGAAGCAAACTTTTTGTGAGTCTCAAGGACAGCTGTGACTGAAAAGTCAATGTCACAATCTAAGGCCCAGAAGCTAGGATTTGGCATGGAAGTGTCTGGATCAATTTGAGAGAGAGGAGGGGATTTATATGGAGGGTTAGATATTGAGGCATGTTTGGGAGTTGATGGTCCACCTTGACCTTGGGATTGCCTAGCTTCTCTAATTCTCATGAAATCAAAGGCCTTAAGAGCCTCATCCATAGAAAATTTACTAGATAGCTGCTCAAAAAGGGTTGATGTATCCTCATCAGACAGATTAGACACAGACTTATCTTTGATAAACTCAATGATTTAAGGGTTGAGAATAGGAATGACAGTGGGTTGATCAGGAGATATAGAAGGAGGGGATACTTGAGTTTGAAGGGAAGGAGGAAGTTGAGTCTCAGTTGTTGGGATGAACTCATGAACAGGAGAGTTCCCCTTTGACCTGACAGGGATGTCTGGACTAGGTGAGTTCCCCCTTAAGGTTTCAACAGGAGAGATGGTTTGAGAAGTAAGATCAAGAATTCTTTCAATGACAGCAACATGATCTGAGCTAGAAGTCAAATTAGGAGAGGGAGCAGAGAGAGATCTCACACGTCTTCTTTTTACTATGAATAGACCAGCAGAGGAAGATGAAGATGTTACCTTGTCAGTTGGATCAACTAACTTAGCTGCTGGGATATCCCGCTTAGCTGTTGGCATAGCTTGCTCAGCTGTTGGCACAACTTGCTCAGGTGGTCCTTAACCTTGCTTGGCTTTTCTGATATCTTCAATTTGTTATTGAAGAGATAGCTGGACATCAAATTCTTCTTCATCAAGCTCCATTACACCACTGGAGCTACTTGCTTTCTTAACCTCAAATTCTCCTTCACTCACTGTTGCTTCATCATCAACAAACAGCTTGCTCTAAGTTTTGTGAGCAGGTTTGATCACTTCAAATTCAGCAGTGGTGTTCTCATGACTAGTGGGAGGAGTGCTTGAGTCACTTTTTGTTGATTGAGAAGAGGAGCTGGATGTTGAAGATGAGGATGAGGGAGGTTCATCAATCTTCCTTTTGCCTGTCCTTTTAAGAGCTATGGATTTCCTTCTTATAGAGGATTTATCTGTTCCTCTAGTATCCATTCTGGTTGCTGGAGCTTCATCAGGTCCAGGCTTAGCTGTTGAGACCTTCTTGGTTGCCTTAGCTATTGAAGGTTTGGCTTAAGAGGACTTAGTTGTTCCCTCTTTAGAACCTTTAAGAGGGATTGTCTTTTTGTCAAATTTCTTGGAGATACTGAGTGGAACAAGAGCAAGCCACCTTATGTTGAGAATGGTTGGGAGGTCTTTAAGTTTCTTTGCTAGAATCCCACTCATGAATCTTAACAAGTTTGGCTTGTGGGATCTCACATAAGGTTTGTGGAGAGATGGAGAAGTGGCAAGATTGAAGTTTTCAAGCATCACTGTGCATCAATTCACTTTCCTTCTAATTAGACCAAGGGAAATCTTCCATTCTGAAGAGCTCAGCTGGTCCAAAGAAGATTGTTTTCCACACATGCCTTTGATAACCACATCACTGACGGCTGAATTGTTGATGGACAAGTTCTTCTTCAAGATTGATTTGTTCTTAACAGAATCATAATCAATGTCTTCTTGATTAGTGAATTGCTTGTAGAGAATACTGAATGTAGCATCCAAGTCTTTGCTCCAAATGTTGGTTAGAAGGCTTCTGTGATTTGAGATGGCATAAGTTATATGCACATCCTCATGTTTGATGATCATGGTGACATTTTGGAAGACACATCGAATAGAGCTATCTCTTAGCCTAGTGCCAATTTTGTATACCTCCAAACAGGCATTTTCAAGAATTGGGTTTTGAGCAGTCAACATGTTGAGAAGGCCATTGTTTTCTAGTATTTCTTTGACATAAGATCCTATTTCATTTTCAAAGAAGTCATTTTCAATGTAGTATCCATGGGATTCTTCAGGAAGAGCTATTGATTTTCAAGAAGTGAGCAATAGAAAAAAAAGTTAATCTTTTCAGTCCCTGTAGGAGAAGAGATTGGGAGAGAAAGGTTTGAGAGAGAGTACAGGTCATACACTATACAGAGTGATCATCAGGTGCATGAGTAAGTTGAACAGCTTCCTCTAGATCACCCTCTTAAGTATAGGGAGATAAGAGATAGGGAGAAGAGAAAAAGAGATTGGGAATGTGAAAGGGAAGTTTTGGAGAAGTTAGAGAGAGATAGGTTGGCACAACTGATAAAGATTGAAGGTAAGGGAAAAGAGAGGCAGGGATAGGAGAGGGTTAGTATAAAGTTGTTTGGTCAGAGCATGAGGGTAGGGAAAGGAGAGAGCACCAGAGCAGGTGATGTACACACTGAAGTTTAAAGGGTCCATTCCCTTGGGGACTTGATGAGGAAGGAGGGATTTAAGGATCATGAAGGGGACCAAAATTTGAGGCACATTACGCTCAGGGAATTAATGCAACAAGAACAGTTGTTGAACAGCCAAGAGTGTATGCTCCAGTGACAAGGGATTCTTTGTCAATTAGCATTGCAGTATTTGAGGCAGTATTTGAGGTGTTGTAGTCCAGTTCAAGTCAAAGAAGAGGATAATGGTGGCCCTTCTTCCCACATGGCAATGATAGCTTTGTAAGAGCGAAGATATTTTTGAACAGCTAAGGTAGTTGGATAGCTGTTGGGGAAGGTTTTTGTAATTTTTTATTTTGGAGAGGAATTTTGAGGAGGGAAGGCTACCAAGTTTCACAGGGGTAGAGGTGATTTAAGTAGAAGTATCAAGTTATATGATGTAAAGAGGCCATCATATAATTGTTCTTAATAGAGATTGTTTAGGTTAGCTGTTAAAAAAATGTAAAACAGCTAACTATGTATTTGTACTCCTTTAAAGTTTATGAAATGAATTTTTCAGTTAATCCCTTTTACATAGGCAAGTTAATCATTCCTAACATTTCTCTCAAAAGTTCAAACCTTTTTGCATCCATAGCTTTAGTAAGTATACATCAGAGACATTGTCCTCAGTACCCACTTTGGACAAGATAATGTTCCCCTTTTCAACATGATCTCTAATGAAGTGATGTCTAACTTCAATGTGTTTTGTTTTAGAGTGTTGAACAGGGTTTTCAGTCATAGCTATTGTACTTGAATTGTCACAAAATATAGGAATATTAGTGACATTCATATCAAAGTCTTGTAGTTGACTTTTTAAGTACAATACTTGGGAACAGCAGAGACCAACTGCAACATATTTAGCCTCAGCTGTTGAGGTTGCTACATAGGTTTTGTTTTTGCTAGACCAGGACACAATTCTTGATCCAATGAATTGACATCCACCAATTATTGAATTTCTGCCTAGATTGCATCCAGCATAATCTGAGTCAGTAAAGCCAATTAATGAGAATGGTGATTCATTTGGATACCATAAGCCATAATAAGGAGTTCCTTTTAGATATCTCAAGATCCTTTTAACAGTAGAAAGGTGAGATTCTTTAGGATTGGCTTGGAACCTTGCAATGAGACATACACTGAACATGATGTCAGTTCTAGATGCAGTAACATATAGGAGAGATCCTATATAGCTTCTGTATAGTGTTTGATCAACACTTTGACCATCAGTGTAAGCATAAAGTTTAGTTGAGGTAGACAGGGGTGTCTTAGCTGTTGAGGCATTCTGCATATCAAACTTCTTTATCATGTCTCTTGTGTACTTGGCTTGGTTAATGAAGATCCCATCCTTCATTTGTTTGACTTAAAGACCTAAGAAGTAGGTTAGTTCTCCAATCATACTCATTTCAAATTGTTTTTGCATAAGATCTCCAAATTCTTTGCAAAGGTCCTCATTTGATGATCCAAAGATAATATCATCAACATAGACCTGAATGAGTAGGGTGTCATATCCATACTTTTTGATGAACAGAGTGTTGTCAATATGCCCTTTGGTAAATCCCTTATTAAGAAGAAAATTATACAAAGTGACATACCAAGCTCTAGGTGCTTGCTTCAGACCATACAATGCTTTGTCCAACTTGTATACATGGTTTGGGAATTTAGGATGTTCAAATCCAGGAGGTTGATCAAAAAACACTTTTTCATTTAGTACCCCATTCAAGATTGCACTTTTTACATCCATTTGGAATACTCTCATCTTCTTGAAAGATGCAAAGGCTAGAAATAGTCTTATGGCTTCAAGTCTTGCTACAGGGGCAAAAGTTTCATCATAGTCTATCCCTTCTTCTTGTCTGTATCCTTGAGCTACAAGTCTAGCCTTATTTCTCACAACAGTTCCATCTTCACTCATTTTGTTTCTAAATACCCATCTGGTACCTATGACAGTTTGATTTCTAGGTTTGGGAACAAGTTTCCGCACTTTATTCCTTTCAAAATATTCAAGTTCTTCTTCCATAGCCTTAATCCAGTCTGTATCTTGAAGTGCTTCATGGATTTTCTTGGGTTCCATTTGAGAAATGAAGGCACTCATGAAGATATCATAGTGGGGAATGCCATCAGGAATGGTTTCTTTCTGAATAGGAATGGATATGACAAGGTTGTTATCATTTGCAATGGGAGTAGGATTTATGATTTGGGTAGGAGTGATTTGACAGATAATTATTTCATCTTGGCTGTTGGAAAGAGGAAAGCTGTTGGGAGTGGGTAAGCTGTTGGGAGTATCTTTGGGCAGAACATAAGGAAGAATAGAGTTGTTCTCATTTGGAGATGAGAGATTATTGGTTGTTGGTGAAGGTTCTGGAAGGTTGTCAGAATTTCCAATACTTTCATCAAAATCACACAAGTCAGTAATGCTTTGATCATTGTTTTCATCAAATTCAACATGAATTGATTCTTCTACAACCAGTATTCTTTTATTGTAAACTCTGTAGGTTTTGCTTGTGTTGGAGTAACCAAGAAAAATTCCTTCATTACTCTTGAAATCAAACTTATCTAGGTTATACTTCCCATTGTTATGAATGTAACATTTTCTCCCAAATCCATGAAAGTAGGATATGGTAGGAACCTTTCCATTCCATAACTCATATGGGGTCTTCATATGATACTTGTTGATAAGAGTTTTGTTCTGTACATAAACAGAAGTAGTTACAGCTTCACCCTAAAAGTATTTAGAAAGATTGTGTTCAGATAACTCTTGTTGCTTCACAAATGGTCCTATTCTTTCTTTCTGCAACTCCATTCTGTTGAGGAGTTCTTGGAGCTGAAAAGTTGTGATCAATCCTTATTTGGTTGCAATAGGTTTCAACTCCTGTATTTTCAAACTCAGTTCCATGATCAGACCTTACTTTCTTGATGGACAAGCCTTTAAAGTTCTGAACTTTATTGAATAGCTGAGTGAGATTATGAAGGGTATCACTTTTGGATTCAAGAAGGATTATCCAAATGAATCTTGTGTAGTCATCAACAACTATAAGGGAGTATCTCTTTCCACCCAAAGATCTGGTTCTAATGGGACCAAATAAGTCCACATGAAGGAGATCAAAGGTTTGGATGTATCCAGTCTTGTTTTTGCAGTAAAGGAGGTCTTCTTTTGTTTTCCACACTGACAGGCTTTGCACAGCTTAACCTTCTTGAAAGGTATTTTGGGGAGACCTTTAACAAGGTTGGAGATGGACAATTTTGAAATGGTTTTGAAGTTCAGATGAGCAAGTATTTTATGCCATAGCCATGACATATCTGATTGGCTGTAGGATAATAGACAAAGAGCAGTAGAGGTTTAGACAACTTCAAGGTGGAGGCAATAGAGGTTCTTCTTTCTAACTCCAGTTTGAATAACCTTGTTGTTCTTGTCTTTGACTTGGCACTGGTCTTTGTGCAGATAACATGATAACCTTTATCATAAATTTGACTAATACTTATCAAATTGTGCTTAAGGCCTTCAACATAAGAAACATCTGTAAAGATAATCTCCTTGGTCACTAGGGTGCCTGATCCTTTGACTCATGCTTGGGAATTGTCACCAAATGTAACATTGGGACCATTCTTGGGTATTAGCTGTAGAAGCCATTCCTTGTTGTAAGTCATGTGTCTGCTACATCCACTGTCTAGATACCATATTCCTTTACTTGAGACCTACAAAACAGAATTAAAAATTATGGTACCCTTTATTCTTTTTGGGTCTAAAGGATTAGACTTTCTTTGGTACCCTAGCCTTGCCACCTGATCTTCTTTTGAAGAACTGGTTAAGGGTGTTATAGTAGGACATGATTTGGATCATGTAGGGTGTCAATGTAAAGGGTTGAGGGGGGTTATATAGGTGTCCAGTATTGTATGGGCTTTGATTGTAGTTTGGTTGATGAAAATAGGATTGCTGTCTGGGGTTTTGTGAGTGGTATGATGATCTAGGAGAGGAATTTTATGACAGATAAGCATGGCTTTGTCCATTGGAATATTGCCATTTTTGTCTAGGTTGCCTAGAGTGCCTCTGCTATCTAGCATGTCTTGGCTGTCCAGTTTGCCTTGGCTGTTCAGCTTGTCTTGGTTGTTCAGCTTGTCTTGGATATCTGGCTTTTCTAGGCTTCTATTCTTGCTTCCTTTTCTGAGATTTAATACCATCAGTACTGCTGGAAGCTTGAGAATTAGGAATTTTGGGAGAATTCACTTTTAATTTACTCTTTTCACTCATCTGTTTATACACATCTTCCTTTGTTTGAATAGGGTAAGATGGTTTCTTGGTAGAGAATGTGTTGAGGCTTTGTAGAATCATAGTCTCAACAGCTCTATCACCAGTTGGTGGAGTATAGGTTTTGAGTGTAGGATTTTCAGTTCCAATTCCAGATCTGTCCCCAGGATGTCTTTGATTAAAGTGATACATGGATAGAGCATTGCTTGATTTGTTCCAGGAATCAATTTTTTTGTTTTTAAAGCATTGTTTTCTTCCTTCAAGGTACTCATTTCCAGTTCATTATCTTGTTGAGACTTAGAACAGTCAGTCTTAGCTGTTGTGCTAAGTATGTCATTTTCAAGTTTTTGACATTTTTCTTCTAGATTCTTTTTGGTTGTTTCAAGGTTAGTGTTTAGGGATTTGAGATTTTCAATGGTTTTTGATTGCTCAAGGTTTTCTGTGATGAGGGCAGCAAAGCTAGAGTCTTGTTTCTTCTTTTGAATCAAAAGGGTGCAAACTAAATTTTTAAAACCTTCTATATTAAGAGAGTTAAAATTATGTACCTCTTTAAGTTCTTCAGCAGCAGCTAAGCCTTCTAGGCCTCTTCATTATCTTAGCCATCACATTCCTGTGCAACCAAACACAGTAATGCATCTTCTTCCTCACTATCTGAGTCTGATGAATCAAATTCTTCATCACTAAACCTAGAAGAGTCAGCAAGCATGACTTGTTCTTTATTTTTGTCATTTTTAGCCTTGACACAATTATAGCAATTGCACCTAGAACTATGAATAACTTCTTTAGAATAGTTCATTCTTTTTTAGTGTTCTCTTGGTTTCTTAGGTTCTTTGTAATCTGCATCATAGTGATTTGGTTTACCACAGTTGTAACACTCAATGCTCTTTTTAACAACTTCTTGAGTTGGGTTGGATGGTGAAGGACTGTATCTTCTGTCAAAAGCTTTCTTTTGATGTTTCATGGCATTTCTCACAGCCATGGAGAGAAGACTTGGAATGTCTTCTTGAGAAATTGGTTTTGATTCTTGTTTAGGAGTTATGTTCAGTTTTTGTAGGGCATTAATTACAAGAGTATCAATGTCCTGTTGGGAAAACTGTTTCTGGGTTTGCTCTTGAGCAACAAGGGCAAGGGTTTGAGATATGGTGGATGCTGGTTGAATTTTTATCATTCCTTCTAGTTCATATGCTTCAGTTTACCAAAGTATTGTTCTATGGTCATACTACTCCATTTAGCTCCTTCTCTAATGGGAAGGGCTACTTTCTCATACTCTTGAGGAAGATTAGAGTAGATCTTTAAGCATAGGTCAGATTGTTCAAAGGTTTTGCCATAGTCTGAAATGGCTCTTACAAGATCTTCAAATCTTGGTCTTGCAGCACTCATTTTCTCTCTAGGATAGAATTTGAAGTTGTCTAACTGTATTAATAAGTTATATAGATTATGAGTTCTAACACTGGTGTGTTTAGTGAACTTGGTGTTAATTAATTCCCATGCTGCTTTAGCACTTGGTACTTTAGCTATTTCTTGAGCTAGGGAGTCATTGACACTTTTTTGCAGAATATTTTTTACTTTTAAGTTTGCAGTCATAAGTTGTCTTTGAGCATTAGTCCAGTTTTCAGGAGATTAGAGTTTGCTACATCCTCCATTAACTTCAGCTTGAGTGGGAGGTTCAACTTCATTCTCTAAGACATACCATTTCCATATGCTATTAGCATCTAGATAGGATTTAATTTTTGAGGAATAAATCTCAAAAGATCCACAATCATCAATGTGTGGAATGTCCTTTTCATTATTTGTTCTTGGTTGAGGCATGGTGGGTTGAATGGATGTTTCACAAGTTGTTAGACTCTATATGGTGAATCCAAGCTCTGATGCCAATTGAAAGGCCTTGTTTAACTAAATGAACATATTAATTAAAACTTGGACAGCTAACCCAGTTAGCTGTTGAGAAATAAATAAATAAAAGAAATGTGCAGCGGAATATAAATGAAAGAATAAATAAAATGACAAGGTGTATGTGTGTGTTAGTGTAGAGACAAGAGTGTACACAGTATTTTAAAGTGGTTCAGAGGCAAAACCTTTCTCTTACATCTACCCCCACTGTTGGAACAGTGAGATCAATCCACTATAATATTCTCTTCAATAAGAGTTACTAGAATTGATAAGGCAAGTTCCTTTGAACCCCCTCTACTTAATTGACACTTCAATTAAGGTTGCTTCTTTCAAAGCGAGAAAAGGAAAATAAAAATAATCACAAGTGTATTTTACAAAAGAAAATAGCTTGGCTGTTAGCTGGCTGAATGTGGGTTGTAACTTGGTGCAAAGATGCACAATATTTGCAGGGGTATATGCAAATATTTAAGACTGCAGAGTGAGAGTGCAGAGAGACTACAAAGGATTGTTAGGGTGTAAAAAGGGTGTAGAGGGTCTTAAAAAGGTCACTTGACAACATGCTAGTATACTCCTTTATATAAGGGAGGGGATAGAGCCGTTGGGGGACAAGGGTACAGTAGTAGCCATTTGGGAAACCAGGGTACAGAGAAGTAATGGTTCCCTTTGACTTTGACTGAATGTTTGTTGTTCCTTTGTGTACAGGTTGTCAAGGGTAGAGAAAGAGTATTCACACTTGAACAAGCTTCAATATGAGTTATTCCAATGACGGGTAATATTGGAATAATCATTCTTCAAGGATCTAATGACACGGAGATAGCTGTTGAAGAAAATCAGTCTTAGCTATTGAGACAGGGGAGCTTAGATGTTGGGCTTGTAGATGCTTAGCTATTGAAGCTTATTTGTATTTATCATCTTGATAATTCATTTGAGGTAGAGGGAGTCTGTAATAGGTAGTTCTTCAGTTTATTGGATGAATAGATAATAGGTAGATCATGTAATGATTTAACTGTTGGCTTGAGTGGAAACAGGGCCGCTTAGCTATTGGGCTTTGTTTTAGGTTGCCTGTGTTCAGGTCTTTTGTATACATCATATAATCAATGGATTGATTAATTTATTTATCAAAACATATTTACTATGATTAATTGTGAGATTAAACATAGTGAGGTACTAACACATTCTACAGCATAAACTCTTTCACTCAGTCGGTTAGCCTAGCTCCTGTTGTTTCCATGCCTGGCCAAGCTCCACAACCGGCTCTGCGGACTAGCCCTATTCGTCTCTCTCCAAGACATGTCAGTCGCTCTCCTTCACTTCATCCAGCTATTTGGCATCTCAAGGCCAATTTCTGGAAATAATTCGGTTCATTTTCAACTGTAGCCCGAGCCCAATTATTCCGAATATGTCTCTGAGTCGTCCTCTTCATGTCCAGATCCAATCCATCCAAGTTCCAACTCTGATAGTCCTTTAGTAAATGTTAATTCAAACAACACCCCTGCTAATTTGCCTCTGACCGCACAGTTTGTAACTTTACCAGATTTCTTTGTCTTTCGGCTCAATCCTTGACTATTCCTCTTTGACTTCGGCCCATAGATGGTCTTCTCCGGGAAACATCACCTTATTCCTTGCGTCAAAGTCTGCAAGCAATTCAACAAGACTATCACTTATGAACCGCGCACTTTCAAACAGTCGTTAGCATTTTCACACTGACAAAAGGCCACGCGGGAAGAAATTTCTGCTCTTCCTAATAGTCATGCATGGTCCCTAGTTCCTTGTCATTCGGCCATAAATGTTGTTGATTGTCATTCGATTTTTAAGGTCAAATGATCAATGTTGTTGAAAGACATAAAGAATGACTTGTTGCTCTGGGTTTCACACAACAAGCTGGTCTTGACTCTGAGGAAAATTTTTGCCTAGTGGTTAAAGCCTCTACCATTTGGACTATTCTCATAGTTGCTCACTCACGATCCTAGGATATTAAGTAGTTGGATGTCAGAAGTGCTTTTCTTAACGGTATAATTCATGAGGAGGTTTATATAAAGCAACCACCTATTTTTGATGACTCCTCGGTACCGAATCACATCCGTAAACTTCACAAGGCATTATGCAGACTAAAGTAGTCACCTCGTGCTTGGTTTCAATGACCACATGTGTTCCTCTTTTACCATGATTTCATTAACAGCAGGTCTGACTCTTCTTAATTTATTCGGCATCTGAATAGGTCTACTATATATTTTTCTGGTATATGTTGACGATATTATCATCATTGAATCTTCCCCATCAGTCGTCTCTACTGTTAATGATGATATACGTGTTGCATTTGACAGTCGTCCTTATGGTGATCTTAGATTCTTTTGGGTATTGAAGCAACTCGTTCTTCTAACACTCTGAATCTACGGCAAACTTGGTATGTGCTTGACATCCTTGATTTCTTCCACATGTCTGACTTTAAGCCGATGCCTACTCAAACCATTCCTCATTATTGACTTTCCAGTCTTGATGGTTATCTATTATCTGGTGCGACTGAGTTTCGTAGCCTCGTGGCGGGCTTCAGTATTTGACTCTAACATGTCCGGATATTGGCTTCTCCATCAATCAAGTTTGTCAGTTCATGCACAAGGGCGTTCCTCTCACCTCGTTGTAGGTTAGAGAATCCTTCGCTTATCAAGGGCACAATCAACTCAGGCTTATCATTCAGTTTTCTCCAGACCACTCTATCTGAATTATCGGTCCTTGTTTCCTCGAGAGTCAAGAAGCAAACTATCGTTTCCGTTCTAGTGGTGAATCAGAATATCATGCCCTTGCTACTACCACTGCTGAAAAATGTTGGTTCACTATCTTGATTAGATAACTACGTTTTAATTTCCTCCACGATCCTTATTTTATGTTATTTATCTCGACAATGCACATGGCTTGTACAATCTTTAACGCCCGCACTCGCCGATTGAGATTGATTATCACTTAATTCGTGATTTGGTCACCCGTGGATTTCTCAAGCTCAAATTTATTACTTCAGGGGATCAATTGACGGACATATTTACTAAAGATTTATCCAAACCTCGCTTTCAAGCATTCTCAGTCAAGCTTCAAGTTTCTTATGGGTGTCCCCCTTTCCCCCAGAAGTTAGAGAGAAGATTTTTCTCTCCTTAGGATTTGTCTCCTAGGCGCTTCTGCTGATGATTATGTATTGAGTTCAATTATGAATTAAATTTGAAAAAAAAAAAAAAAAAAAAAAGAATCTAAAGGAATATCGTCCTCGGTATTGAATCTCAGCAAACATGTATATATACAAGACTAAGACCTATTAGTTAGGATCTAAATCTATTCTCCTTATTTGATTAGGAGATCACTACCTACCTAATATACTGATATACCCATATATACATATCAATTCTAAACTTACGTGAGATGCTACATATCTCTACAATATTATTCTATCAGCCTCCCTCAGTCGAAGCGGGAGGAGATCGTATGCTGAGACTGTCCCGAAAATCATTGAAAAGTACGCGCGGAAGCCCTTTTGTGAAAATGTTAGCTAATTGATAACGGGACGGAACATGAAGGACACGAACTTCACCTTTCTCCACCTTCTCACGAACAAATAAAATATCTATCTCAATATGCTTGGTCCGTTGGTGTTGAACCGGATTCCCGGATAGATAGATAGCACTGATGTTATCACAATAGACCAATGTTGCTTTTGAGAGAGGAACACGAAGTTCAAGTAACAAATTCCGAATCCAACAAGATTCGGCCACTGAATTAGCCACCCCCCTATACTCTGCCTCAGCACTGGAACGAGACAGTGTCGGTTGTCGTTTGGACGACCAAGAGACTAAGTTATCACCCAAGAAAATACAATATCCCGAAGTAGAACGACGAGTATCCGGACATCCACCCCAGTCCGCATCAGTGTAGGCTGTCACAGAATTACAGGTTGACTTCGATAGATGCAAACCAAACTCAATAGTTCCACGAATATAACGCAGAATGCGTTTTAGCGCAGCCATATGTTCCTGCCTGGGGTCGTGCATATGTAAACAAATTTGTTGAACTGCATAGCTAATGTCGGGCCGAGTAAAAGTGAGATATTGTAAAGCTCCTGCTAAGCTACGGAAAAAGGTGGGATCTTCATACGGAGACCCGGCCGAGCCACTAAACTTGGCTTTTGTGTCCACGGGCGTCAAAGAAGGCTTGCATGAAAGCATGCCTGCTCGATTCAAAATTTCCTCTGCGTATGTTTTCTGACAAAGAAACAATCCCCCATTCATAGGGGTAACAACAATCCCCAAGAAAAAATGCAACGGCCCAAGATCCTTCATAGCAAATTCCGTAGCAAGAGAATTCATAATAGATGCCCGGAGTTTATCAGAGGATGTAGTAAGAATAATGTCATCGACATATAACAACAAATAGGCCGTATCTTGTCCCCGAGAATAGACAAACAAGGAATGATCCGACTTACTGTGACCGAAACCCAAAGTGGAAACAAAATCTGCAAAGCGTTTGTACCAAGCCCGAGGCGCTTGTTTCAAACCATATAAAGATTTCTTGAGTAGACAAACATAGTCGGGGTGAGTCGGATCTCGGAAACCCATAGGTTGGTGCATATAGACCGTCTCTTTCAAAGAACCATGCAGGAACGCATTTTTGACATCTAACTGATGGATAGACCAGGAGTTAGCAAGGGCCAAACTGAGAACTGTACGGATCGTGGCGGGTTTCACAACCGGAATGAATGTCTCTACGCAATCAACTCCAACCTGTTGAGACCTGCCATCACCTACAAGACGGGCCTTATGCCTCTCAAAAGAACCGTCAGAATTCTTTTTATGAGAAAAAATCCACATACAACGAATAACATTCACATGAGAAGGACGGGGTACAAGTTCCCACGTCTTATTTTTAATAAGAGCATCAAATTCATCAACCATAGCCGCTTTCCAATTAGGGTCGGACAATGCAGATTTTGGATTGGAAGGAATGGGGGATGGCGAGATAGAGGAAAAAAGGTTGAACTAATGCTTGGGTTTCACAATTCCGCTCATGCTACGAGTGGTCATGGTCCGAGACTGAGAAATAGGAGGAGGTTGAGGAGCAGATTCAATAGGGAATGGACCAACAGTGGGTTGATCCATATGTGGAATGGGCTGGTCCAGATGAGGTGACCCAGAAGTAGGCCGGCTAGGTGTGATAAATGATGGGCCGGCGGAGCTAGATGGGGCGACAGAAGGAGAAGGATCAGTGACATGGGCCGGGGAAGGGGGTCCAGTTCAGAGTGATGAGGCGCCTGGGCCGGAGTAGGAGTGGGCCAATTTGTGGAAACTTATGGATGGGCCGAAGGACCAGGTTGTTGGGCTGAGTCAGAGGACCGGCTATGAAACAGAGGATGGATTGGTGGGTCCAAGAAGGAATAATCTCTATTTTCTGTGGGCATATTTGGAGTGGTAGCAAACGGAAAATTCTTTTCATCAAACACCACATGTCGGGAAATTATAATTTTATGAGTGGTAAGATCATAGCACTTGTACCCCCGAAGATTGGGTGGATATCCCAAGAAGACACACGGATTGGAACGGGGATGAAGTTTATGGATCGTGGTGGAGGGAATGAGAGGGAAGCATAAACATCCAAAGACCCGTAAATGAGAGTAGGAAGGATCCCGACGATAAAGGATTTGGGTTGGTGACTGGTTACCGAGACCTTTGTGTGGGATAATATTTAGGAGGTAAGTTGCCATTGCTAAAGCATGATGCCAAAAGGAGGATGGCATAGAGGAGTGGGTGAGGAGGGTGCGGACAAGATTGTTAATTGTCCGGATTTTCCGTTTAGCTTTTCCATTTTGGGAAGAAGTGTGAGGGAAAGAAAATCGAAAGCTCATACCCTTGTCACGAAAAAAAGATTTAAAATGGTTATTATCGAATTCCCGCCCGTTGTCACATTGAAAGAATTTTATGATCCTTTCAAATTGAGTGGAGATATAGGTACCAAAAGAGACGAATATATTAGGTACCTGAGATTTTTGACCAATGGGAAACGTCCACAAAAAATCAGTATAGTCATCCAGAAACAATAGATAATACTTATGTACCGAGGTACTCAAAACGGGAGAGGTCCACAGATCACTATGAATAATATCAAAAGGTAAGAGTGTGCTAGACGTTGATGGAAAAAATGGTAACTTAACATGTTTACCAAAAACGCAAGAGTCACAAATACCATTAAACTTAGCATTCTTACACGGAATAAAATTATTGTTGCAAAGGGAGCGAAAAACAGGTGCTCCCGGATGACCTAACCTATTATTCCATAAACGAGGACAAAAAGCAGAAAAAGTTGATGGAGAGGTTGTGGACATACTGGAATTGGTGGTGATGGGATAGAGATCGCCGGTACTGTTACATCTCATTAACTGGACCCCCGTTCGAATATCCTTCATAGAAAACCCAAAAGGATCAAATTCAACAGACACATGATTATCAGCGGTAAAACGACGAACATATATCAAATTTTTAACCAATATAGGGGCATGAAGAATATTAGATAATTTAAGAGGCGGAAAAGGAGGGGATAAAGTTTGTTGTCCGTACCCTAGAATAGGAATACTATTACCATCTCCAACAGTAATAAACTTATGGCTATTGCTCAAATTAAAATAAGACGTAAGGTTACCTGAGGAACCCGTCATGTGTGAGGTAGCACCAGTGTCCATGTAGGCATTATTGTCAGGAACATTCAGTGACATAGTATGCATTGCAGTTTCAATAGCCGTAGGCATGTATGGAGAAGAAGGACAACGACCATGGGCATTGTATGCGTGGGCCGGCCGCTGGCCCAGCACCCCATTCGGGCTAGGAGTATTAGGGCGAGCCCAACCATTTGTGGGATATGGGCAAGGTGGGGAGGCCCATGGTTGGGGTGCGATCCAGCTGGGTTGGTAATTTCCCCACGATTGAAATTATTGCCACTGACGGTTGTTAGGGTTTCCACGACCACGGCCCCGTCCGGATTGACCCCTGCCACTACCATCTTGCTGCTGCCGTCCAGTGTTCTGAGTTCGCTGACCCTGTCCCTGCCCAGTAGTCCGTCTGCCACGTCCATTTGTCTGACCACCAGACCTGTTGTTGTTGCGATGCTGGCTACCGCCTGTGCCGGAGTGATCCTTCACCTCATCCAGGCCATCATTAGCAGCAATAGTGCTGAATTGGCTGCACTCGAGGCGATGCTGGCTTGCTTGGCTTTGCGTGATTCCTCCATAATGAGTCTTGAGCGAACCTCGAAAAAGGAAGGAAGAGGGTTACTCTGTTGAATCATCGCCGCCACACTGTCATAGCTCTCGTTCAAACCGGCAATAGCTTGAAGAACCATCCTGTTATTTGAAACAGTCACGCCTACATTAGCCAGTTGGTCTGCAAGGTTTTTCAGCTCCTTGCAATATGCAGAAATACCCAAAAAATCATCCAAATGAACCACAGAGAATTGGTTCTCAAGTTGAACAGCACGGGAATGTTTGTTGTCGAGAAACAGCCCTTCTAGACGATCCCATGTTTTCTGGGCAGTAGACCCGGTTCAAGAATGGTCTATAAAAGATCAGGGGAGATGGTCCCGTAGATCCATTGAAGCACAAGGGAATCTAATCTCGACCATAACGCCTTCTCCGTATCAGATTGCTCCACAGCTTTGCCCTTTTCATCCGGTGTTGAAGGGATAATATGATCAATAACCTCAAACACACGGCAATGGATTCTGAACAACTCCGCCCAAGATACATACTTCCCTGTCTCTGGTTCGATCATGATGTGTATCCAGTTCTTAATGTTGCCAACGGTAAAGGCCAGATGCAACGTTGTCTGGTTTGCCATGAACACAGAATGAGGAAGGAGAAAGAAAGAGAAAAAAAAACGTAATAATACGTGAAAAAGGAGAAACGAGAGAGAGGGTATGGGCGGTCTAGAGCAAGCTCGATACCATAAAGGAATATCGTCCTCGGTATTGAATCTCAGCAAACATGTATATATACAAGACTAAGACCTATTAGTTAGGATCTAAATCTATTCTCCTTATTTGATTAGGAGATCACTACCTACCTAATATACTGATATACCCATATATACATATCAATTCTAAACTTACGTGAGATGCTACATATCTCTACAATATTATTCTATCAGAATCCACCAAAGTACGGCTGAATACAAGACCAGGAAACTAGTAATCTCAAAGCGGCTCAAGCTAAGAACCTTAAATCCCATCCACCGTGAATTGGAAATGTAATGGAAAGAAACAGTACCTCGAAGGCAAATAGTAGAAATTCAACTTATGCTTCCGTTCCCCAGAAAATGTGGTCAAGCGCCCTATACAACTCAGTAAGCCAACATCTCCACATGCAAATCCTAGCATCTAACAAAGGTTCTCTAGTGAAGAAAGTAACGCGACGCGATTATGGCCATAGTATTGCCAAGGGTGAAATTGGTTTGAGATAATCCATACCTGATGGATGTGTTTTTACCCATCCAAATCATATACTTCTATAAATTATATGATGTTCAACCTTGGGTGTTTTGATAGTTTTTGGAGTGTTTATGAGTATAGGAAATAAGCAAAAGAGGTATGGATTCTTGTACGTTAAAGTCCAAAAAAAACAAGGTTAAAGAACGGAGAAGAATATAAAGATAAATAGATGTGACCTATGATCAATTAAGTCCATTGGATGTTACTCAAAAAGAGCTTTCCAACGATAGTTTACACGTCCCAATCGGAGTTCGTATGAAGAAGTTATGGCCTCCGGAAGATTGCGCGTAAAATGTACAAGCCGTGAAGCAAGGGGTGCGCACGCACACCAAACTTAGGGCACGCGCACCCACACCAGATCAGACCTCTCAGCCTTCTGTGATGAAGGTGCGCACGCACCAATCCAGCCAGAGCGCGCGCATTACTAAGGGGCTTTTCTTGAATTTTTGGAGGACCTTTGGGGAATTTTTCAAGGGTTTTTTGGAAACTCAAAAATACCAAGGGCTCCTGGGGAATTTCAGCCACCAGCACTTTATTTATCCTTTTTCAACAAGGAATCCTAGGGTTTTTTTATATTTTTACACCTCCTTAGCCCTAGTATAAATGTAACACTCCATCCACATTATTGGATATACTTTATTCAAGATTCAAGGTTGTAAAAAAAGATTCATCAATTTAATTCAAGTTTTGATGTTTCTTAATTTATTTTTTGTTCTTGGTTTTATTATTATTAGTAGCTAATTTTTAGATTCATGAATTGGTAGTAACAATACTTGATTTCTATGCTATAGATTTAATTCTTTCATTTATTCTTATTTCTTGTTTATCAAAATATTCTTCATTCTAGTTTTAGGTTTCAATTATATGTTAAGATATAAATTGGCATTTTAACTATTGGGTATTAATTGTTGCGGTAACTCGGGCATTGATACGTTGACCACTATTTTGATAATTAGATTCAATTGAGGACGTAACTGAAATCAAAAGGATCTAGGTTCTCATGTTCTTAAGTTCTTCATGAATTCTTGGCATATTATGCGGATGTAACTGAAAGTATAATATAAAGAGGATATTAGGATTGCAAATCACACACCAAACTATCTCAATCCTTACTATTGCGAACGAACCCAAGATTAAGATTGATCTTGTTATTATGAGCATAGCATAGAGTGAAAGTATTTGTGAACACAATTCGTGAATCTAATTGTTAATCTTTATTAATTCTTGCTTTTATTTGTTTTCTTAGTTTAATTATTTCTTGCTTTAGCAGTTTAATAAACAATCAAACCAAACCCCATTTATTTATTTGTCTAGTTTTAATTAACATTCTTGTTAATCCTTCAAGTCTCTGTGGATTCGACCCTTGCTTGTGCATACTACTACATCGGTAACTAGTACACTTGCTAGTTATTTTAATTAGAGGGAGATTTTCTCCATCAAGTTTTGGCGCCGTTGCCGGGGACTTGATTAGGTTAACAAGTTTGTTAGTTAGTGTATATAATTTTCTTTTTTATTTTCGTTTTAGTGTAAATAGATCTTTTTATTATATTAAAAAAAACACAATTTTGTGTGAGCTACATTAGAGGGATGTATGGAATAAACACCAATGATGACTTCGGGAGACAATAATTTTATCGACAAATAGCCATATTATCTGAGAAATTATACAGATATATATGCCGCAAAGTTGAATGGCGTAAATTATAATGTTCATCAACGATGTGCTAACTGTGGTGTTTATTATCATACTACTAATGATTGTCCGTCTAGGACCTATTTTTCTGAGTATGTTCTGTTGGGATTGGAGCCAAAACCGAGGAGAAGATCAAAACCCTGAAGAAGGAGCAGAAAATCGGAGCGGACTGTTGAAGTGGGCAACCGCCCGTAGAGAAGGTGGGCGATCGCCCAGGGAGGCAGAAAATGGGGACGGAATTTGCTGCTGACGTGTGAGCTTTGGAGATGGACCCAAGATGGCGTGGGTAGGAGTCTAAAGACAATAAGGAATTGGTCTCCTTATTAATTTAGGGATTTAGTATTATACTCCATCCGTCTCAAGGACTCCGGGTATTAGGTTTTGATCAGGATTAGGTTTTGTATCCCTATAAATATATTGTGACTACCACCATAATATTTAGTACTTTACTTTCTGTAAGAGAAAGTTAGGATATCACAAGAGAGCACAAAATAGTGTGTAGGAGGGGGCCGAGGGCCTAGGAGAGCCATGGGGGGTGATCCTACAACCCGGCCATAGTCATATTATTTGTGTGTTCTTGGGAAAGGTGAGATAATATGTATGAGAGATTATACATGGAGAATAGCCATGCTAGATCTAGGTGAGTGCATGTACTATGTTGTAATAATCTTTACATATTATAATGATATTCAGCTTGGTGCCTCCGGATGTAGCCACAAGGGGTGGTGAACCGGGTTAACAAATCATGGTATTCTTGTTATTTCATATTATATTATCATGTGTTGATTATTTTCTCCATATTGATGACTGCTTGTATGGGCTAGTGGATGCGGTGATCCCCCCAATTCCCCAACATGTTCCACAGGTTCAAGACAGGAATTTCGCCCCGCCTTGGAAACAGGAATATGACTATTTCCCTAACTCTTTTAATCAAGGATGGGGAAATCATTCAGATAAGGTTTGGGTCGATATTGAGGTAGTGTATAATCCAACTTGTAAGCCTTACTATGTTAATACTCCACCACCACCACCACCACCACCAGTAGAGCAACCTTCAACTTTGATTTGGTATTTGAATGATGAAGGGGAAGAGTGTGTCTGGGATCTCGCTTTGGGGCCAAGATATGTTAGTAATCCACCACCACAATTTGAAAAGCAACCCGTGGAAGACGCAAAAGAGAATTTTGTCTATGAGATCTCTAATGTTGTCTCTAAGGGTGAGTCACTTGAAGAGAAATTTTTTGATGATGCAAAGGAGAATTTTGTCTATGAGATCTCCAATGTTGACTCTAACAATGAACTACAACCTGAAAAGCAACCTTTAGAGGACGGAACGAAGGATTTTGTCTAAGAAACTTCCCATGATGACTCTAAGGATGGGCTACCTTGTGATAGTTCAAGTTAGTGTGTGGAGAAGGTAAAGAAGATAGAGAAAACATGGCATGAGATAGCCATTGAGGAGTTTGAGTTCGCCCTATATGGTGGGGAGAAGAGGGATATTGAGGAGGTTTATGATGCAGATGAGACTATTCGACCTTGTAGCAATCCTAATGAAAAATTTTCATCATTAGGGTACTTCCCTCGTCTGATGATGGTGGAAAAGGTGGTGAGAGGCCACAAGTGGAAGAGACCAAGAAACGAAGATGCCAAAAATTCCCTTTAATGCTAAACAACAAAAGAAAAAGTGGATTACACATGGGGCTCGATCTGAAGATAAAGACCCGCGAGAATGCAAAGTGGGCCAAAGGAAGAAAGGTGAAATCCAAACCGGGCAATGGTCGGGCTAACGACCTTAACCAAATGCGCTTGTTGGGAGGCAACCCAACTAGGTATGTTTTAGTTTTTGTCTTTTATTGTTTTGTTGTGTCTTGCCATCCTTTGAACCCAAAGCATGTTTTAGTTCCTTATGCTATGAGGACATAACATTTTTTGAGTTTGGGGGTAGGCACCTCTCCAAGTTTGTGGGTTTATAGGGGAGTGTATATAGTTGTCACCCTCCAAAAAATAGAAAAATTTTAAAAATTGTTCTTATTATATTTGGGGATGTTGGCCATGGTCGATGATGATCTGAGGGATTATTTTAGTCATTATGGGTGTTACTGTTTAACCTAGAGTTGGGACTTCATTAACACTACTAAAGGCAAGATTGCACAACCTCTTACTTACATTACTTTCATGATCATGTTACCAACTTAGGAATAATTTATGGGATCACATGGTGTATGCTCGGAGACCCTAGAACATCGTTGCATGGTTGTCAATAAGAAGTCAATAGGTTCTTTGGTATATATGGCATTTCTTTTGAAACCCTTTTTCTTGGCCTTATTTTGTCTATCTAGTCACTAAATAAAATCATCGCTAGAACACCCTTTTGAGCCTAATAATGAATGAAAGAATGACATATTAAAGACCGCCGTGCACCTTCTTTTGATACCCTATTTCCTACCCTTTTGCACTAAGAATAGGTTAGACCCACCTTGACGAGGAAGTGGACTAGGGAATGATGGGAATTGATGGTTCGGAATTGGGAGAATGATTTGGGGAAAAATTGGATGTGGCCAAAATTTTAAAGGGAGTTATGTAATGAGAAAGAAGGTACAAGCACAAAAGTATTGTGATCATTGAGTAGTGTGCAAAGTTAAATAAGCACACATTTATCTTATGTAAAGTCAAATTGAGAAAAAGCTTTAAAGTGATGATTGGAAGGAAAAGGGCCATAGAAATAGGGAATCATATCTCACCCCATGTAATTACATAAAAGTTTATGTTTGGGGGTGAGACAGTGTGGGAATTGGGTGAGCGGAGAGTTTAACATATTGTGAGGATGTATACATTGTAGAAGACTTCTTAGTCCAGTTTCTTAACTTCGTATGTCCTTATCTTCATTTGTAACCATGAACCTAGCCTCGCACGTTTGTTGTGCTTAAAACTTTATGCCATATTTTCTTTCAATATCGGTAATCGGGTTGACAACTATGTATACATTATTATGAGTGTCTTTGTTTGGGTTAACTGGTATCATCATCATCATCTGTGAAATAATAGCATTAACTTAAGTGATCCCATAAGCTAATCTTATTTTGGTCACATTGATCACCACTTCACTCATCCTATCATGCTGCGTTGGAAAAATCAAACGAGTTAGTAGTATATATGTGTTGCAATTTGGTTTTACAGTTAGTACCCATTTATTGACACTTGTGTAAGGACCCTGAGACTTTTGGATAAAGACTCCCATATGTATTGAGAACATCCTAAAAATATTTGTTTTTATTTTCTTAGTTTTTGTAGTTTTATAGTTTTATTATTTTTTGTTTTACTCGAGGACGAGCAAAAGATAAGTTTGGGGGTATTTGATGGATGTGTTTTTACCCATCCAAATCATATACATCTATAACTTATATGATGTTCAACCTTGGGTTTTTTGATGGTTTTTGGAGTGTTTATGAGTATAGGAAAGGAGCGAAAGAATGTATGGATTCTTGTACGTTAAAGTGCGAAAAAAATGATAAAGAACGGAGCAGAATATATAAATATAAATAGATTTGACCTCTGATCAATTAATTCCATTGGATATTACTCGAAAAGATCTTTCCAACGATAGTTTACACGTCCAAATCGGAGTTCGTATGAAGAAGTTATGGCCTCCTGAAGACTGTGCGTAAAATGTACAAGCCGTGAAGCAAGGGGTGCGCACGCACATCAAACTTAGGGCGCGCGCACCCAAACCAGATCTGACCTCCTAGCCTTCTATGATGAAGGTGCGCACGCACCAATCCAGCCAGAGCGCGTGCACTACCAAGGGGCTTTTATGTAATATTTGGAGGACCTTTGGGGAATTTTTCAAGGGCTTTTTTGGAAACTCAAAAATACCAAGGGCTCCTGGGGAATTTCGGGCACCAGCAATTTATTTATCATTTTTCAACAAGGAATCCTAGGGTTATTCATATTTTTACACCTCCTTAGCCCTAGTATAAATATAACACTCCATCCACATTATTGGATATACTTTATTCAAGATTCAAGGTTGTAAAAAAAGATTCATCAATTTAATTCAAGTTTTGATGTTTTTTAATATATTTCTTGTTCTTGGTTTTATTATTATTAGTAGCTAATTCTTAGATTCATTAATTGGTAGTAACAATACTTGATCTCTATGCTATAGATTTAATTCTTTCATTCATTCTTATTTCTTGTTTATCAAAATATTCTTCATTCTAGTTTTAGGGTTTCAATTATATGTTAAGATATAAATTGGCCTTTTAAATATTGGGTATTAATTGTTGCAGTAACTCAGGCATTGATACGTTGACCACTATTTTGATAATAGATTTTTTTAGAGCAATTTAACAAGACTTGATGAGAAAATAGAGCAATCACAAGAACACAGATTTACGTGGTTCACCAACTTGGCTACGTCCACGGGGAGGGGAAAGAATATTATTATCACTGGAGAAACAATTACACAAGATCACACTAATCTACTTTGCACGAATTTCGATCACAAAATTCCTGACTGTGCAAACCCTAGATTTAGAATTATAGATCTCTCTATTCTGTGTAAAACTGAGCAAACAACAGAGCTACTTGCTTAATTTGGGACAGAGGCAGTATATTATACATATACACCAATTCCCTTGTTTAATTCTAATACACATCAAGGATGGTAAGAGTCCATCATTATCAAAACTAGAATAGGACTCCCTTTTACTAACATAAAAGGATCGGTCAATGTAGGCCCAAGACATCCGGCCTACTCAGTATCCTCCTTGGCGTGAATTGGCTACCGATTTAAGCCATACTTTCTATTTTTATGGCTTTGGCTTTATGCCTTAGCCAAAAACATTTTTACTCCTTCTGTCTCGGAATTACGAACTTGTTAATTAATCCACTAAATTAGGCGTCCCCAAATTCAAAGGAATTAATCCTAATAAATCTCCACCTTGACTTTGAATCTCCCAAATAACAAATCTTTCCTCCCCCCTCGCCTATTCTGCTATCTAATAGCAGCGGACATTAAGCAAATCCAAACAATGTTGGAACTTGCTCCCCATCATGGGCTTTGTGAACATATCTGCAGGGTTGTCCGCCGTCCCTACCTTCTTCACCTTTACCCGTTTCTCATCCCTTAGGAAATGATATGTGACATCAATGTGCTTGGTCCTCTCATAATGAAGTTGATCCTTGGCCAAACAAATCACGCTCAAACTATCGCAATAAATAATAGCCTGATCCTGATGTATCCCAAGATCACTGATTAATCCCTTCAACCATATTCCTTCCTTAGCGGACTCTGTCAATGCCACGTATTCTGCTTCTATTGTAGACAACGTCACTGTCACCTGCAATGTAGCCTTCCAACTGACAACTGACCTACCAAGCGTGAACACATATCCGGTCTTCGATCTTCTTGTATCAACATCCTCTGAATCTGAGAAACCTTCGACTGCACATCCTGTCCCATCTCCATAGACGAGTCTGACGTTGCTGGTACATACTGTAGCATACATCAAACTACGAACTGCACTAGCATAGGATACTCGAGCCATATACTCTTTCTCCTCAACCGATTTGGGCCCAAACGCGACTGTCTGTGCATTCACTACACCCGGAGTATCTATAGCCTTAGCTGTTGACCTACCAAACCTCTCTAAAACTTTCTTGATGTATCTTTTCTGGGATAAGAACAGTTTTTGTTTGGCTCTGTCTCTATAGATCTCCATACCTAGAATTCTCTTTGCGTTACCCAAACCCTTCAGCTCTGCGACCAATAAGCCTTTCATCTCCTGAATCTCTGACTTCTTGACTGCTGCTATCATATAGCTGTCAAATCTCTTGTACCACTGCCTAAGCGATTGCTTCAATCTACAAACTTGATCTTCCTTACCAGGAACTTGGAATCCTTCCGACTCTGTCATGTATATCTCTTCCTCTATTGCTAGCAAGACTCTGATTGAAGTGTATCTAACCACTGGTGAGAAGATCCCATTGTAGTCCACTTCCTCTCTCTGTGTGAAACCCCTTGCACCAACGAGAGATTTATACTTGATCCTTTCTGCCAGTGACATCCCTTCCTTTTTATTGAAGACCCACTTGCAAGTCACAATCTTTCTGCCTTCTGGCCTTGTGGTCAACTCCCAAGTCTGATTCCTGTGAAGAGACTCCATCTCATCACCCATAGCCGCATACCACTGAGATGACTCTGAACATGTATCCGTTTCCTTAAAAGTAGAAGGTTCCGTAAGAATGGGATCTACTTCCTCAACAACCAGCAGTGCATAAGACACCAAGTCTTCAAATCCATACCTCTCCAGAGGCTTCCCGAGATTAGTTATTCTAGACCTTCCTTTGTGCTAATCCATGTTCTTCGGGAACTGAACTTGAACTTTCTGGTGCTTCAGTCTTTGTCTCTGTTGGTGGATTCTGATTAACATCTGACTATGGGACAACTAACTCTTCAGTATCTTGTTGCTCCACCTGTTTTTCAAAATTTGACTGTGGGACAACTAACTCTTCAGTATCTTGTTGCTCCACCTGTTTATCAACACCGTCAAAACTTGAAACAATCGTGGATTTACCAGTCCATACCTCATAAGGAACTTTGAGGCCAATACTGATATGAAGTCCATGATTAATCAAGTAACATGTTGTACTAAGCGTTTCTGCATTGGAGAGCATGCACAACGCTCCCACAAGCCATGTCTGATTCATCCGTTCTGCTACACCATTCTGCTGTGGCGTGCCTCTGCTGGTGAGATGCCTAGAAATCTCCACCTCTCTACAAAACGAATCGAACTCAGTACTGCAGAACTCCAAACCATTATCTGTCCGGAGCTTCTTGATCTTCTTCTCTGTCTGGTTCTCCACTACCGTTTTCCAGTCCTTGAAATTCCTTAGAGCCCCATTCTCGTGCTTCATGATAACCACCCAAGTCCACCTCGAATAATCATCAACCATAAACAAGAAATGTCTGTGCCCCCTTAGAAATTCTTGACGTGAAGGTCCCCAAACCCAAGTCCTCCTCGAATAATCATCAACCATAAACAAGAAATATCTGTGCC
This sequence comes from Campanula takesimana, assembly GCA_026119855.1. NCBI lineage: Eukaryota > Viridiplantae > Streptophyta > Magnoliopsida > Asterales > Campanulaceae > Campanula > Campanula takesimana. Next base: position 180,136 of record JAOWBW010001714.1, read on the forward strand.
CCCTTAGAGATTCCTGACGTGAAGGTCCCCAACTCTCTAAGTGGATGTAATCCAGAATGCCTTTAAGATCCTTGATCTTATGGCCATAAAGAAGATCTATGTTAGTCAACTCATGCATCTCTCGAGTGCTCATGTGACCGAGCCTGATGTGCCACAGCTTAGACATATCTCCCTCGTTCACCTTTTCTGATACAGCCATAGTCGACTCTGAAAGCATCTTTCCTTGGAGGAAATACAAGTAGCCCTGCTTAAGGCCTTTCAGCATCACTTCTGAACCGTTACAGACACTAACTGCTCCACCTTTACCTTTGAAACTGAACCCTTTGCTGTCTAACTGACTAAGAGAAATCAGATTATTCGTCATAAGCGGAACGTGTCGAACCTCGTTCTAAGTGACAACCCTACCATCATGAGTCTTGACTTGATCAAACCAATACCGACAACCCTGTAGACTGTACTGTTGGCCATGCTTATATCACCGCCGACTATCTGCCTATAACCGGTAAACCATTCTCTCCTAGGACTGATATGGTAAAAAGCTCCTGAATCAAGAATCCACGCATCAGATGCGCTTGCTGATTCTGATGTTGCTAGTGCATAATCCTCAACTGAACTGCAATCCCTGGCCGTCATGGCCTCTGCTGTGACTGGTGCCTTGCCCTGCTTCTTTCTGTGACAATCGAACTTCCAATGCCCCTCTTTGCAGAAATTACAGATATCCCCAGGTTTTAGACCCTTCTTGTGTGAAGAATTACTGATACTGGAAATAAGTGAAACACGGAGGAAAACACAAGTGAAACACAAGGAAAGGGATAACGCTCGCTAATCTAAGGAATCCACCAAAGGGTATTGAGTAAACGAAAGAAGACACTCTTCTTTATTTTAAATTGCCCAAGGCTAAAACAAAATCACAATCTAAGTTTTTCCCATCACAATGGGGTTTATATAGGCTGAATGGAACATCCCTCCATTCCATAGGCAAATGAATCATGAATAAAGACAATACTTGAACTAAAAAGGCAGAAAGTTGCTGCTGCAGTCTGTTCAGACCACCTGTAGAAAAATTGCAATTTCTCCTTCTAGAGACTTCCAAACGCTGAACCGTTTTTTTTGTATGAAACTAGACTCATAGACCTTTCTAAAAACTGCTTCCACGCCTTCTGGAACTTTCTATAACAATACATTTTATTCGCCAAAGCTGACTGAAAATCTGGTTCTGCATTCTAAACATCAGGTACTTCCAACTTATTTTCTGGACTTCTCTGCCATTCATTGGATTTGTTCCTACCTGTATCATTCTCCCCCGATTGAGGAAGACTCTTCCTCGAGTCAGAATCATCATTGGCACCATGATAAGGAGAAAGATCAGCCACATTAAACGTTGTTGAGACACCATAGCTTGCTGGAAGCTCAATCTTGTAAGCATTTTCACCAATGCGCTGCAACACCTTGAATGGACCATTTGCCCTCGGATTGAGATTCCCATGACGTCCCCTAGGAAAACGCTCCTTTCAAAGATGAACCCATACTAAATCTCCTTCCTTAAAAACTGCAGACTTCCGATGCTTGTCAGCACTTGCCTTGTACTTCTCATTATGCTTAATTATTCTGTCGTGAATCTGCTCATGCAACTTCTTTATGTACTTGGCATGGTCCTCTGCATCTCCGCTGAAATGATGAGTAGTCGGAAGCGGAGCCAAATCCAGTGGGCTAAGAGGGTTCCGACCATAAACAACTTCAAATGGACTAGCACCAGTAGTTTGACTTACTGACCGATTGTATGCAAATTCGGCCTGTGCTAAAATTTGATCCCATTGGCGAGGCTTGCTCCCAACTAAGCTCCTTAACAGGTTTCCCAATCTCCTATTAGCAACCTCCGTTTGTCCATCAGTTTGTGGATGGTGGGAGGAGCTAAACTGCAGAGTAGTTCCCAGCTTCTTCCAAAGCGTAGGCCAAAAATAGCTCATGAACTTTGAGTCACGATCTAAGGTAATGGTCTTCGGAACACCATGAATTTTCACTATCTCCTTGAAATAAAGGTCAGCCACACGTGTCGCATCCAAAGTTTTTTTGCAAGGAACAAAATGCGCCATTTTTGAGAACCGATCGACAACCACCATGATCGAATCTATATTTGTTTGTGTTCGGGGCAATCCAACAACAAAGTCTAAACTCACATCCTCCCATGGTGCCACCGGTACGGGTAAGGGAGTATACAATCCTGTATTTTGAGCATGCGACTTAGCAACATGACAAACCTTACAACGCTCCACATGTCGGATGACATCTCGGTCGATTCTAGGCCAATAGTACTTCTCTTTCACTAGAGAAAGCGTCTTATCTCTACCAAAATGGCCAGCTAGTCCTCCACCATGAGCTTCAATGATGATCACTTCTCTTAAAGAGCAGTCCGGAATACATAATCGGTTGTCCTTGAAAAGAAATTCATCTTGCACAAGGAAATGATCATTTGGTCCTTTCAAACACCGCTGCCATATCTTCCCAAAAAATGGATCTTCTTCGTAAAGATCTTTAAGTACTTCGAAACCCAATACTTTAACTTGCATTGTAGCCAACAAAGAATGTCTGCGACTTAATGCTTCTGCCACTTTATTGAGAACTCCCGATTTGTGTTTGATGTGAAAAGAAAAGGATTGAATGAACTCAACCCATTTAGCATGTCTCTTATTGAGCTTGTGTTGGGTATTTATGTACTTCAAAGCTTCATGGTCAGAAAAGAGAATAAATTCTCTGCCCAAAAGATAGTGTTGCCAATGGTCTAAGCTTCGGACAATAGCGTAGAACTCCTTATCATACGTCGAGTAGTTCTTGCGAGAGAGATTCAGCTTTTCACTAAAGAAAGCAATAGGTCTTCGTTCTTGACTAGGAACGGTACCAATACCCACACTAGAAGCATCACACTCCACTTAAAATACCTTTTCAAAATCTGGTAGTGCAAGAATGGGAGCCTCGCTTACCTTTGCCTTTAGAATTTCAAAGCTCTTTGTGGCTTCATTCGACCAAGTGAACTTTCCTCCCTTCAAACATTCTGTGATAGGTGAAATGATGGTGCTGAAATTCTTGATAAAACGTCGATAGAATGATGCCAAGCCATGAAAACTTCGAACATCATAAATAGACTTTGGAATGGGCCAGCTTGTAATTGCCTCCACCTTGCTTGGATCCATCTTGATTCCGTCTGCAGAAACAACGTAGCCTAGAAACACAAGACTAGTTGTGAAAAAATGACATTTTTTCAAGTTAGCGTATAGCTTTTGGTCCCTTAAAACTTCAAAGACCTGTCGAAGATGCTCCAAATGTTGATTGGAATCCTTGCTATACACAAGTATATCATCAAAATAAACTACAACAAAGCTGCCAATAAAAGGTTTTAAAATGTGATTCATAAGACGCATAAATGTACTAGGAGCGTTAGAAAGACCCAAGGGCATAACCATCCACTCGTAGAGTCTGTCCCTTGTTTTGAAAGCCGTCTTCCATTCATCTCCTGGCCTCAATCGAATCTGATGGTATCCACTTTGAAGATCTATCTTGGAAAAGATGATTGCACCATGGAGCTGGTCCAAAAGGTCATCAAGACGCGGTATAGGGAACCGGTACTTGATTGTAATTTTGTTCACAGCTCTACTATCAATACACATTCGCAATGATTTATCCCTCTTAGGTACAAGAAGTGCAGGAACAGCGCAAGGGCTCGTACTCTCCCTCAAAATCCCTTTAGCCAAGAGTTCATCAACTTGTCTTTGAAGCTCCTCGTACTCCTTCGGGTTCATTCTATAGGCTGCCTTGTTTGGAATGATAGAACCCGGAACAAAATCGATGCAATGTTGTATATCCCTCATTGGAGGAAGGCCTGGTGGAATCTCTTCTGGAACAACATCATAAAAATTTTCAAGGAGAGACTTAATTTGAGGAGGGACATTATACACTTCTTCACTTTCTTCAAGAACAACAAGGGCATATACATCCATACCTTCTTCCATCACATTCTCAATTTCAGATTTAGAAAGAAAGTTATTTCCCTCCCCCTTTGAAGGCTTGTGAGAATTCTCCATCTTCGAAGGACCCAAAACGACTTTGACTCCATCCTTTTCAAAAGCATAGGTGTTTCTAAAACCATCATGGTTTGTTTTCCTATCATACTGCCAAGGCCTCCCAAGAAGTAAATGGCAAGCATCCATAGGCACAACGTCACACCAAACTTCATCTTTATATTTGTTACCAATAGATAATTGAACAAGACATCTTTTATTGACATTTACCTCATTCCCTTTGCAAAGCCATGAAAGCTTGTATATGGTCGTGGATGAGGCTCCGTTTTAAGCTTCAATTTTTCCACCATTGTCGTTGCTACTACATTCTCGTAGCTCCCTCCATCAATAATAACATCACATACTTTTTCCTTCGATGTGTACCTCGTATGGAAGATGTTATTTCGCAGCCATGTACCATTCTCCACTTAGGTTGCATTAAGACTTCGGCGAACAACTAGAGATTCCCCATGATCTTCATATATGATGTCACATTCTTCCACTGATTCTTCCTCGCTGCTTGCATATTCTTCATGTTCTTCTCGATCATCTTCCTCAATCAAACAAACAATCTTACGATTTGGACAAGTGGAAGAGATGTGGCCAAACCCATGGCATTTGAAACATTGGCGCTGATTAGAATTAGAAGATGTATTTGGCTTTGTCATACTGTCTTGTTTAGGGGCTGTTTTGGAAACAGATCCCTTCTCAAATGAAGTTGATTTGGACGGTGTTTCACTCCCTCGGTTAGATGAGTCACCATACTTTGTAGACCGATAATTGCTCCCTTTCACCTTTTGTTGTCGCTCCACCTTGAGTGCTAATTTATAAACATCATTATACATCCAAAAAGGCTGCAACTCAATAACCTCACAAATTTCATACCGCAAGCCACCCAAATAACGAGCAATGGTCTGCTCTTCCGGCTCTTCAAGATCACAACGCATCATGAGATGCTCAAACTCAGCAGTGTACTCTTCAACGGACAACGCTCCATGTTTGAACTTGTGAAATCGAAGGAAAGAATCTTGTCGGATGTTTTCCGGCAAATACTTTCTCTTGATTTCTTTCTTCATCTTTTCCCACGTCACTATCCGACTTTTCCCGTTACGAGCTCGCTGATTCTTGAGGTGCTCCCACCAAATAGATGCATGCTTCTTTAACTTTATGGCAACAAGGTTGACTTTATGATCTTCCGCTACATCCTTATAATAAAAAACTCTCTCAATGGTGTTCAACCAGTCGATAAAGTCATCGAGATCATTCTTGCCTTCAAAATATGGAATTTCCACTTTGATATCATCTCGGTGGAAGTGACGGTGCCTTTGTTCTCGATGACGAGGAGAGGCCTCTTCACTCGATGCCCCATCATGACGAGCGTGGTGGAAGGGGTTAATGTTCTCCTCTTCATTCGCTGATCCAGCATCTGAACCATGATGTGATTCATCATGATTAAGAGGCTCATATTGCTCCAAGCGTTGTTGGAGTTGCTGCACTTGTCTCCGGAGGTCATCCATTTCAACATCACGTAGGTTTCTCATACGAGCAGGTTGACGCCACGGAGGCATATCGACCAAAGATCTAGATACCAATTTGATGCCGGAAATAAGTGAAACACGGAGGAAAACACAAGTGAAACACAAGGAAAGGGATAACACTCGCTACTCTAAGGAATCCACCAAAAGGTATTGAGTAAACGAAAGAAGACACTCTTCTTTATTTTAAATTGCCCAAGGCTAAAACAAAATCACAATCTGAGTTTTTCCCATCACAATGGGGTTTATATAGGCTGAATGGAACATCCCTCCATTCCATAGGCAAATGAATCATGAATAAAGACAATACATGAACTAAAAAGGCAGAAAGTTGCTGCTGCAGTCTGTTCAAACCACCTGTAGAAAAATTGCAATTTCTCCTTCTAGAGACTTCCAAACGCTGAACCATTTATTTTGAATGAAACTAGACTCATAGACCTTTCTAACGACTGCTTCCACGCCTTCTAGAACATTCTATATCAATACAGTTTATTTCCCAAAACCGACTGAAAATCTGGTTCTGCATTCTGAACATCAGGTACTTCCAACTTATATTCTGGACTTCTCTGCCATTCGTTGGATTTGTTCCTACCTGTATCAATTAACTTAATTGTTCTTCTTCCCACTAGAACCTCTGTTACTGCTACTAGCAACCAAACCTGATGACTGGGTAACTGACTCATTTCCAGTCGCCTTCGGCTCAATTCCCTCGTCTTGAGAGAGGTTTTCATTTCCTCTAGAGAGATCCCATCTTTATGATTTATACACAAATTGACATAATGTTCATAAGACATAGGTAAAGATACTAAAAGCTACAAGGCTACATCCTCGTCATCAACAACTACTCCTATATTATGCAGTTCAAGTAATGCAGAAGTAAATCTGTCAAGATGATCATTTATGGGCGTACCTTCAGTCATACGACAATCATATAGCTTTTTTTTCAGGTATAACTTGTTAGTCAATGAATGTGTCATATACATATCTTCCAACTTTAACCAAAGATCGCTTCCGGAGTCTGTTCCTACAACATTGGTTAGGATCTCATCATCCAACTGTCTGATGATCTTGGCGTGAGCCTTCTGATTTAACTTCTTCAATGCCGCTGCCTCTTTCGCTGCTGCTTGCTTGTCTTTTTCTGACTGTTCTGCGGTACCTTCTGTGATGACTGCCTTACCCTTAGGATCCTTTCGATCCCTGATTGCAATCTCCAACGGCTCCCATAAATCTTTGTCTATCAACAAAGCCTTCATCTTGATCTGCCAGAGAGAAAAACTATTCTTCCCATTGAACTTGTTGATCGAATCTTCTCCTTGACCGATCTTCTCATTCTCTACAGCGGAATCCCTGAATCTCTAACCACGAACCAAAGCTATGGTTCCACTTGTTACTAGAGCTCTGATACCACTTATTAGAGCAATTGAACAAGACTTGATGAGAAAATAGAGCAATCACAAGAACACAGATTTACGTGGTTCACCAACTTGGCTACGTCCATGGGAAGGGGAGAGAATATTATTATGACTGGTGAAACAATTACACAAGATTACACTAATCTACTTTGCACGAATTTTGATCACAAAATTCCTGACTGTGCAAACCCTAGATCTGGAATTATTGATCTCTCTATTCTGTGTAAAACTGAGCAAACTTCTGAGCTACTAGCTTAATTTGGGATAGAGGGACTATATTATACGTATACACCAATTCCCTTGTTTAATTCTAATACACTTCATGGATGGTAAGAGTCCATCATTATCAAAACTAGAATAGGACTCCCTTTTACTAACATAAAAGGATCGGTCAATGTAGGCCCAAGAGATCCGGCCTACTTAGTATCCTCTTTGGCGTGAATTGGCTACCGATTTAAGCCATACTTTCTGTTTTTATGGCTTTGGCTTTAAGCCTTAGCCAAAAACATTTTTACTCCTTCTGTCTCGGAATTACGAACTTGTTAATTAATCCACTAAATTAGGCGTCCCCAAATTCAAAGGCATTAATCCTACCAGATTCAATTGAGGACGTAACTGAAATCAAAAGGATCTAGGTTCTCATGTTCTTAAGCTCTTCATGAATTCTTGTGGCCGTAACTGAATGTATAATATAAAGAGGATATTAGGATTGCAAATCGCACACCAAACCGTCCCAATCCTTACTATTGCGAATGAACCTGTTTGCGCGCGGGTTTTATTGTTTTTGGGTTTGTGACTTCGAGGTGCCTTTTCGTCCTTCGATTTACCCTTTTTTGATTGTTTGAGAGTCGCCACCATGTTGTTGTCGGAACACGGACCGAGATATATGGATTCGGGAGTTAAATTATGAATTGGGAAGGTCAAGGAGCACCCAATTCACCCAATCTAGGATTGGTCTTGCTAAGAAATCATCATCATTGTTTCAAAATCATACAAAATGTATGTAAAAAAAAAAAAAAACAAATAAATAATTGCTTATTTATTTGGGATGTTGGATCTTGTGCTTCGAGACCATATCCATGGATTGGAGAGGCTCTAGGCTGATCCTTTAATGGAATCACACTACTTCAAAGACAAAGAAGGAGATGAGAAGATAGAAAAACAAAGAGTTTTACCTAAGCGTTCTTCACGAATCCTATGGATGGCCTTGACTAAAGGCCTTGAATATCCAATAAACTTGGCTTGAATGATGTTGTGGAGGCTTGAATTTCGTGGGGTGGGGAAAAGGGACTGATTATGGGGACCTCTTTGATCAGATTTGGAGTGGTTTTTGGGTGAAAGAGGATTCTAGCATTTTTTCGGTTCAAGAACCTTTATATTTATAGGAGTTTTGGACCTAGGGGTTTTGGCCAAGAAGGTAAGTTGTGATGGAAATCCAAGACTTGATTCCCACGGAGGTACTTTTGGACACTAGGATCGTCCAATAGGTTTTCCCGAATTGCTTAAGTGTTTGCCAAGAAAAGGGGTTAAGATCAACAAGGAAACTGAACAAAAAACACGACTGTCAAGGGGGATGTCTCGTACGAGGCATCTCAGTGCTGGAATTCACTATTTTCCCTCTGCAGTAGTTTTAATGTTCATTTTGGCCCCTAACGGAGTCAGTCAGAAACTTAACAAAACATGCCCAACTTAACGAGTTTCGACACAAATCAAAGGCGCGACACAGAAGTAGTGTGATAATAAATGAATGTCCAAAATGGGGTGTCTATAGAGCCCTTCGGCGATGATACAGATGGATGAAGTACCGTCGTCGATAGAAAAGATGCCATTTTGAACTAGGGGTATGGTCATGCTAAAAAGCTCCCTACGTATTTCTCAGAAGGAAATCAGACCAAACGTAGTTCGACTCTAAAAACACGCATAAACTGAGATTTAAGGTATTTTTAAAATCATTTTGAAAAGGGGAATTGACAATTTAGGGTCTAAAGTTTGGGGGGTGTCTGCCAATAGGAGTCTGATGTATCAATTTTGTCAATTTAGGGTCCAAAGTTGCAAAAGTTGTGCAGGTTAGGGTTTTTTAACGATTCTGTTAACGGAATCCAGTTAAGTCACAAGTGTTTTGACATGGACTTAACTGGAGTTTGTTTTGTTATTTGCATGAGCATATTGTCATTTCAGATGTAGAAAATTAATAAAAAAATTGAAATATTAAATTTTACTTTCTTATATTAAATTAACTAATAATTAAGACGTCATTTACCGAAAATATTTTTTCAAGAAATACAATAAAAATATTTTTTTTCATTAGAACCACTATAAAATAAAAGTATAATTTATAAAAAGGAAAAAGTGTAAAAAAACAATATAAAAAAAACCACTTTAATTTTTTAGAAAGAAGAAAGTGGGGATTTGGACAACTCTTTTTTTTTTTCTGTGGTGGTGGTTAGTATTGTTTCATTATTAATATTAGTGTTCCAATTATTTTAATTTATTTATAAAATTATTTATTATTTTTATTATTAATTTTCCTTGTATATAACTGTGAATACCCCTTTCCGATGAAGCGACGCATGGGAAGTATCTTGTGATTATTATTATTTACAAAGGAATATTCTTAACGATATTAAAATTATGAGAGTCACCACGCCGTTTTAATTAAAGCCAAAACATTGAAAAAAACATTTTTAGTGGGTTCGGGGGTCAAATTACAACAAGAGAAGAATATTGAACGTTATCACTCCTATTGCCCGAATTGATCGGTCTTTCTATCATGATGCGGTGTATGTAGTGTGTTAGTGATTTAGACCGGATCCGAAGATTGCCTACGTTCCTCTCAATGTGAGAAGCTCAGGTCAACGTAGTTCGCACATAATTAGAATGTGGAGAGAGAATAGGGATCATGCATAATGAAGAGGGAGGATAAAGAAACATGCAGGATGATCACATCCTAGAATAATGACTATGCCATCAATGAGATCTCAATGAACATTCATCATATTCATCATGGGAGGATTATTGATTATGGAAGTAATTACCTAAAGTTTAGGGTTTAGAAATAGTTCCTAGATCATCCTTGGGTTGATGAACCCTAGATCATCATCGGCTATGAAATAACATGCAAACATGAAGATCGCAACCCTAAATATAGCATAAATAAGGTTTTAATCTATGAACACGAAGAACATGCGAAGAACATATTATGAACATATGAATGAACATCAAAAAATATGAAGAAACTACGAATAAACATGCAAGAACATGAATATTATGAAGAACACATGAATAAACATATTAAGAATATGAATATCAAAGATCTACATTAAAAATAATGCAAGAACATGAAGAAAAAGTTAGAACACTTACCTTTGTTGGCAAGAAATAACCTTGGATCTTCTTGGGATTCTTGAGAGTGTTTTTGGAGAGTTTTAGAGAGGTTTTGAGTTAGGAACTCGCAGGATGATCATTGGTCCCCTTTTTGAGGAGGGGAGGACTCCTATATATAGTTTTTGTGAGTAGGTCAAACATGGCCGCATGGCCAAGGTTGTTTCTTGGCGTGGAAATCAAGATCTGGCAAGTTTGGTAACTGGAAAACGCGTCAGAAGCAAAGATGGCCACGTGGCCAAGGACAAACATGGCCGCCTGGACATGGAGGAATGTGGCCGCATGGCCAAGGTCATTTTTTTCCTTGTTCTTCTTTCTCTCGCGTTCGATTTGATATGCGGTGCGTTCCGTAATTCATCCGGAGTCAAAAGTTATGACTGTTTTCGTGCCGACTGTAATTTAAGTTATTCTATATATTCCAAAAATAATGAGCTATATTTTGGGAATCCGGGACAAGTATTTTGCAAGGTTTCTAATCCCTATAAAGTCCTTGTATATGTGGGAAAGCCCTAATAAACTCATTTTCAGATCGGGTACTAACAGTAGCCCCTCGACGACGCTTCTTGCAAGGCAATGGGGGGTCGGCGATAAAAGAAGGATCCGTTCTGAAACATGAGTTTCAAAACAGATGAAGGGTGATGGGACGGCTGAAAGTTGGCAGGCGACCTACGTATCCGCGGGGGAATCAAGCTAAACGTAGTTCAAATTTGATGGGGAAATTGAGAATGATTGTCCTCTGATGGGAAACAATGTCTTCTGCTGGGGAAAATGCACCTGCTAGGGATGATAGATGACCATGTCGGTCGGGTGGCTGAACCTTTTCAGGTTTCCTACGTATCCTCGAAGGAATCAAGCCGGTCGTAGTTTAGAGATATTGGGGAAATAAACGAGACATCGGACTTCTGCTAGGGATAACAATCCTACTATCCTGTATGAAGAACGAACATTCGTAAGCAATGAAGTCGTTTGGGAAAGGAAGTAAGAGGGATAGTGGGACAATAAATACTACGTTGTCTAAATAATTCCGAGGTGGAGTAATAAATGCTGAGGTAAACGCAAACATAAACGTTCGGTTTCTGCCGATCGCGCTAAAATAATGGATGCTGGATCTCTCGCAACAGAAACGCCGAGGCTTCTGCTGACCGCCAAAATAATAGATGCTGGATCTCTCGCAAACAGAAACGCCGAGGCTTCTTCCAATCGCGATCGATCTAGGATGCGTATGTCATAGAGGCGCCGAAGTCTCTGCGATCATACAAATCCTAAGCAAATATTAGGAAACTGCTAAAATAATAGATGCTGGATCTCTCGCAAACAGAAACGTCGAGGCTTCTGCCAGTCGCGATCGATCTAGGATGCGTATGTCATAGAGGCGCCGAAGTCTCTACAACCATACGAATCCTAAGCAAATTTAGGAAATGCTAAAATAATAGATGCTGGATCTCTCGCAAACAGAAACGCCGAGGCTTCTGCCAGTCGCAATCGATCTAGGATGCGTATGTCATAGAGGCGCCGAAGTCTCTACAACCATACGAATCCTAAGCAAATATTAGGAAATGCTAAAATAATAGATGCTGGATCTCTCGCAAACAGAAACGCCGAGGCTTCTGCCAGTCGCGATCGATCTAGGATGCGTATGTCATAGAGGCGCCGAAGTCTCTACAACCATACGAATCCTAAGCAAATATTAGGAAATGCTAAAATAATAGATGCTGGATCTCTCGTAAACAGAAACGCCGAGGCTTCTGCCTGTCGCGATCGATCTAGGATGCGTATGTCATAGAGGCGCCAAGTCTCTACAACCATACGAATCCTAAGCAAATATTAGGAAATGCTAAAATAATAGATGCTGGATCTCTCGCAAACAGAAACGCCGAGGCTTCTGCCAGTCGCGATCGATCTAGGATGCGTATGTCATAGAGGCGCCGAAGTCTCTACAACCATACGAATCCTAAGCAAATATTAGGAAATGCTAAAATAATAGATGCTGGATCTCTCGGAAACAGAAACGCCGAGGCTTCTGCCAGTCGCGATCGATCTAGGATGCGTATGTCATAGAGGCGCCGAAGTCTCTACAACCATACGAATCCTAAGCAAATATTAGGAAATGCTAAAATAATAGATGCTGGATCTCTCGCAAACAGAAACGCCGGTCTTACGTTGTTCAATGTGAGATATTTATCACCAGAAGTTCTCACCTTCACTGAGCCCATGCCAACTACCTCGCAAACAGATCCATTATCCATATAAATACGGTCTCCATCTTTCTGCTCGTACGTTGTAAACTTCTCATTGCGCGAACACATGCGATAAAAAACTCCCGAATCTAGAACCCATGCAACTTTCTTGCACGCTTCTTCTTCAGTCACCAGGGCATAATCACCATCCTCAACCAGATTGTCACTGCTTGCCATCGCTGCAGCCGACTCAGGATTCTTCAGATGCGGAGTACAACTCTGAAATCTAACTGGGTTTATTGCCTCAGGCAACACAAATTTTGTATCTACTTCTAGATCACTAGAATATATTACACCAGATGTTAGATCTTCAGATTATACCAGATAGCTAAATTTTGATCACAAAACCCTAGCTTCAGATCTCCGACTTCAGATGCAGATACCAGACACCGAAACGTTCCAGATGCGTTCTTGGATCACCAACGAACACCAAACGAACTTTCGGATTCAGATCTACCAGATTTGCTATTGCTAGCACAGATGAGCAATCACTGACTGCTCTCAGATTTATTGATTCTCGATCCTCTACAGTGAAGAGTTTCAGAATAACCAGAAAAATACCAAACTCAAATATGTTAGAGGCAACAGAATACAATACCAAATGTGTCCAACCTAGACACCCAGATTTTTTCACGGACAGTGCACGCGGACTGCACGTGCGCTGCACGAAAACTGCACGCGCAATGCATAATCTTCTACCATAAAATAAATCTGTTCTTCCCGTCAGACTTGTCGATTTTCTGGTCCATCCTGGAATCCATCTCTTCTTTTGCAGCGGAATGGCCTGATGTTTCTCAACTAACGAGACTCTAGTGCCAATAAGAGAAATCGCAACAAGAAACTCCAAACGCATACAATCGAAGACAAAACACCAGCAGCTTCTGTCCGAATACAATTTCGGACTATACGGACCTCAAAATACGATCTCCACCGTTCAGATCGAAGATCTATGAGTCCCGAAGCTACTCACCAAAATCAGCACGATCTAACGGTGAACGAACGCGCTACGCCTTTTTCTTCACCGCTGCACTGCATAAAAACGGACCAGAAACTGCTACCTTTTTTTTTTTCGATCATGGATCTTTGCCGTCGATGCTAATTCTCCTATTCAACCAAGCTATGATACCACATGTTAGTAAATCAGACCCAAGAGATAGAAAATAATAATTAACGCGAATCAACAAGTAAGAACACAAATTTTCCGTGGTTCACCAACAACCTATTGGCTACGTCCACGGGCAAAGTGAAACATATATTATTATGGAGGAGAAACAATTACAAGAAGATGATCACACTAATCTATGTTTGCATGAACTTTGATCAGAAAGTTCCTAGCTATCCAAATCCCTAGATCTAGAATTATTGATCTCTCTCTTAATGTCAATTGAATCACGCGCAGAAAAATACTAGTTTATGGCTAGTATTTATAGGCTAGGACCTAAACCAGAAGACAAAGGAGTCCTAAATTAAATCCCAAAAGGATTTAATTGCTTTCCTTTTTCTTCTGAAATTTGACTTTTTTTTCAAAGTCATACTCTAACATAGGAAGCAACAAATTTTTATTTTGGAATTGAGCTAGCACAATTTGGTGATCCCAGAGGATATTGATAGAATCCTGTATTGGGTATTTGAATGGTTAAGATTTTAATGATCCTCAATTGGTGAACTTTATATACTTCTAATCTCTATAACAAACCCATAAGATTTTCAAGATTGATGCAAAACAAAATGAAATAATATTGGAGGCAATTTATCAAATTAACAACATTTGTCATTATTACCGTAATCATCAATTAATTTGTTTGTGACAATGTAGACTTAGGATTTACTACATCTATAATCATGTATAAAACTAAATTAACATCTGAATTTATTAAGTTCAATCATCAAGCCTGGTGATAAGATGGGGAAACTCTTTCTCTTCTTAATCTTAGGAATCACTCTTTTGTCACAACAAATTCTTGTTTTGTTACAACAGGATATGATGTGTATATCCTAAATGGGATGATTAATGATAGCATTTCGGTTTATTGCAAATCGAAAGATGATGATTTGGGTAATCGGACTCTTGCTATCAATGATCAAATCCATTGGCATTTTTGTTCGAATTTTGTGGGTAGAACACTTTACTTTTGCCACTTTTGGCGGCAACCAAATAATGAGCAAGTTTTTGATGTTTTTAACCGTACGATAGCTTATGAATGTTATGAACGCCTTGGAGATCATAATAGATGTATTTGGCATGTTGCCAACGATGGTTTCTACTTCTACAACCATAGAGAAAGGTCGTGGTTGAAAAAACATGATTGGCGTTGAGAAGCATAGCCTACTTTGTTATATCCAAATAAAAAATTATTTCAATGCACATCGACCTTGTGTAAAATCTTGAGGCATTTAATGATTAAAGCAAATCTTTGATTGTTACAAGAAATATATATATATATGTATATATATATATATATATATATATATATATATATATATATATATATATATATATATACATATATATATATATAGGGTCGTGGTCCTGTGAGAACCTAAATATCTTGAGAACCGTGAGAACTTGGATACATTAGGTTTTTACCTAATGTATCCAATGGTTCACTTGGATACATTGGATACATTACCTGGATACATTAGGTAAAAACTAATTGTTAGGACCTAACTTTGATCAAAGTCATAGTTAGATGGTTTTGATAAAGGAATATATAAGGAACAGGGTTTATATCAAAAGATGAAAACTGTCAGTCATAACTGTCAGTCATGACTGACAGTTAAGATGATAACTGACTAAATCAACACTCATATTCATCTTGTTACTCAACAGTTATGTAACTCAAAATGGCTGAGAACAATAAGTTAATTACATGTTTACATTATACAAATCAAATACATGTCTTATCTAATGATCTAAGCCACAGTATAAACCGACAGCTAAGGCTTCAGTTTATACTGACAGCTGTGAGTCTGACAGCTATGATTCTCATTCTTACATTGATTGTACTACTACAATAACATGAATCATATATCTGTTCTAAGCTATCAAGATCTTTAACAGCTCCTCCACCCATATTGAAGATCATCTCTGATAGCTAAGCCTTGTTGTGATCTGACAGCTATGGCTTCTTCATCAGACAGCCATTGTTCTGTCTCATCCTTTGCTATCACAATCTCAACCAAGATGGATCCTGTATCTTCACAGCTATCAAGACCACCATTGAAGACCATTGAAGACCTTCTGGAAGCCATTCCCTCAATCCAGCTCAATGAAGACCTGTAAGTGGACAAGTGGGGCAAAGACCAGTCAAAGACACATTAATGGTGCTGCAACAGTCATATTCCAACGGCTACATTAATGTGTATAAATAGAAGACTTCATCCTCTGCACAAACTACCCTTTTGATAATCCAAAAACACCCTTTCCCTTACCCCTTACACTCCTCCTGGAATTCAAACCTTACACATCAATCCCTACCCTTCAAACACCATTCCAAACCCAAACCTTCAGCCCCTGTTTATACTACAACAACCTTAGTGTGATGACTCACAATTAGCAAATCTTGAGACTGTACTTCAAGTTGAAAAAGCACTTAAGACTGTAATTTAAGTGTATGATTGTAAACACCTAAGACTGTACTTTAGGTGTATAAATATTTTGTAAACACTCAAGACTGTACTTTGAGTGTATTTATGTTGTAAATCTTGAGACTGTACTTCAAGTTGTAAAAGCACTTAAGACTGTACTTTAAGTGTATCCCTAGTTGACTGTACTAATTAGGAAGAGGAAGTTCAAGGAACTTACCTATCAATTGTGTATTTCTTGTTGATTAAGATTATAATAAATTGATCTCACTTGTCAAAGTTTGACAGTGGGGGTGGATGTAGGAGGAGTGAACTCTGAACCACTTTAAATCTTGTTGTGTTATTTCCTTTTCTGCAATCACACACACACACTTGCATTATTTCATTGTGTTAATTGTCCTATCATTATTTCAAACCATATATATATATTCCGCTGCACAACTCTTCAAATATCTGACAGCTAAGCCAAACAATAGCTGTCTGATCATTTGCAATTCAAACAAGAGCCTTTCAATTGGCATCAGAGCTTGTCTTCACATTCAAAGTCTAACAACTTGTGAAAGATCCTCTTCAAACCCACCATGCCTCAACCAAGAAGAAATAATGAGAAAGACATCCCACACATTGATGACTGTGGATCTTTTGAGATCTATGCATCAAAAATCAAAACATATCTTGATGCAAACAGTATATGGAACTGGTATGTTCTAAATAATGAAATAACCTACCCAACTCAAATAGATACTAATGGAGGAGGTAGTAAGATGAAGTCCCCAGAAACATGGTCTGAAGCTGAAAAGCAATTGGTCAGTGCAAATTTAAAAGTTAAAAACATTCTTCAAAAGAGTGTAAATGACTCTCTAGCACAAGAAATTGCTAAGGAACCAAATGCCAGATCAGCGTGGGCTCTCATTCAAACCAAGTTCACTAAACATACCAGTGTCAGGACTCAAAACTTGTATAACTTGCTTAGACAATTAGACAACTTCAAGTTCTATCCTGGAGAAAAAGTTAGTGCTGCTCGACCAAGATTTGAAAATCTTGTCAGATCCATTGCTGATCATGGAAAAACTTTTGAACAGCAAGATCTATGCCTCAAGATATATTCCAATCTCCCTCAAGAATATGAAAAGGTAGCATTACCTATCAGGGAAGGATCTGAATGGAGCACAATGACTGTTGAGCAATATTTTGGAAAGCTTGAGGCCTATGAACTGGAAGGAATGATTAAAATTCAACCAGTTCCAACCATTTCACAAACCTTAGCTTTAACTGCTCAAGAAACTGCTCACAAGCCTATCACTCACCAAGACATTGAGACCATTGTCATCAATGCTCTCCAAAAGATAAACATCTCATCCAAACCTGTGAGTAAACCTGTCCTTCAAGAAGACCTTCCAAGCCTCATATCCATGGCTGTCAGAAATGCCATGAAGTTTCAAAAGAAATCCTTTGACAAAAAATACAATCCTTCCACATCTAATCCTCAACAAGATAATCACAAGAAGATAGTTGATTGCTTCAACTGTGGAAAGCAAGGCCATTACTCTTCAGAATGCCCTGAACCAAGGAAACCTAGGGACAACCAGACAGCCAAGTGAATGACCTACTCAAAAGAAATCATTCATAGCTCCAGGTGCAACTGCTTCAACTGCTCCAAGAACAAAAATGACAAAAACAAAGAACAAGTGATGATTGCTGACTCATCAAAATTCAGTGATGAAGAATTTGAATCCAGTGATGACTCTGACAATGAAAGAGAGGAAGCCATGCTATGATTTATAGCTGAAGATGAGGAAGAGTCAGACAATGAGGAAGAAATGGAAGCTCTTGCTGCTGCTGAAGAACTAAAAGAGGTACATGATTTTAACTCTTTAAACATTGATGGTTTTAAACAATTAGTTTGTACTCTGTTAATTCAAACCAAAAGACAAAAAACTATCTTTGCCTCATTGGTCAATGAGAACCTCTCCCAATCCTCAACCATAGATAACCTCACTAAAACCAACTCTGAGCTTGAGAAAGCCTGCCAAGGGCTTAAAGAACAATGCCACATGCTTGAAAAACTAAACATGGATCTGACAGCTGAGACATCCAGTCCTCAAGAAAACTGTCTAAGACTCATAAATCTTGAAAAAGAAAATGATGCTCTTAAAAGGAAAATAGATTCATGGAACAAATCAAGCAAGGCATTATCCCTGTTCACCTACAAACAAAGACATCCTAGTGATAAAACAGGGATTGGTGCCAACAACCCTACACTAAAGATGTACACACCTCCCACTGGTGAAAGGGCCATTGAAAAAATGGTTCTAGAAAGCCTAAGCTCTGGCAGCTATCAAGCTCAAACCTATCCTGTTCAAGCCAAAGGAAAATCAAAAGAAGTCTCAACTGGTCCAAACCATCCAAAGGAAGGACCAAGTAAAATTCAAGGAAGTAAGTATATTTGGGTTCAAAAAGGAGCCAATATACAGAAATAAATTATGATGCAAAAAGGGGCTAGTCAGTCAAGATCTGTCAGACAGCCAAGACCTGACAGACAGCCAAGGTCTTCCAACCAACAAAGAACCACAAGGCAACAAAGATTCTACAACAAGCATAGATACTCTAAACAACAAAGACCTCAATGGCAATGCTCAAATGGAAAGGGCCATGCTTATCAAAATGAATCTCCTAGATCATCTTATCCAAATGCCTTCCAATTTCAGCCCCAATACAATAACCCCAACCATTACTTTAATCCATCCCAAACCAATGTTCTTACCCCCTACATGATGCAAATTATGTCATATTACAATACCCTAAACCATTTCTTTAAAAGACCAATGAACAGAGCTAGGGTACCAAAGAAAAACTAATCCTTTGGACCCAAAAAGGAATAAAAAGGGTACCATAAATTTTACTTTTTGTTTTGCAGGTACCTAGGAAAGGACTTTGGTATTTAGATAGTGGTTGTAGTAGGCATATGACCTTCAATAAAGACTGGTTGCAACAATATATCCCTAAAAATGGTCCAAATGTAACCTTTGGTGACAATTCCCAAGCTAAGGTCAAAGGATCAGGAAATCTTGTTACTAAAGACATCATTTTCATAAATGTGTCTTATGTAGAGGGTCTCAAACACAATTTGATTAGTATTAGTCAAATCTGTGATAAGGGATATCATGTTGTTTGCACCAAGGATCTATGCACTGTAAAAGACAAAAGCAATAAAGTCATTCTGACTGGTTCAAGAAAAGGAAATCTCTACTGCCTAAACTTAGAGATTGTTGAATCCTCATCTGCTCACTGCCTTCTGTCATTTAGTCAATCTGATATGTCATGGTTATGGCACAAAAGATTGGCTCATCTAAACCTCAAAACCATATCCAAGCTTGCAAACTCCAACCTAGTTAAAGGCCTTCCAAAGATTCCATTCAAGAAGGACAAACTTTGCAAAGCATGCCAATGTGGGAAGCAAAAGAGATCTTCTTTCAAGCCCAAGACCAGATTGGACACCTCAAGACCTATTGAACTTCTTCATATGGATCTATTTGGACCCATAAGAACTAGGTCTTTAGGAGGAAAAAGATAATCCCTAGTTGTGGTTGATGACTACACAAGATTCACTTGGATCATTCTTCTTGAATCCAAAAGTGACACTCTTAGCTGTCTGACAAAGCTGTTCAATAAAATTCAAAATCAAAAAGGAACTTCCATAATCAAAATCAGATTTGATCATGGAAAGGAATTTGAAAACACAGGAGTAGAAGAATATTGTGACAGCAAAGGAATTGAACACAATTTCTCAGCCCCAGAACACCCCAACAAAATGGAGTTGCTGAAAGGAAAAACAGAACTATTTGTGAGGCAGCAAGAACAATGCTGTCAGAACACAACCTTCAAAATACTTCTGGGGTGAAGCTGTCACTACTGATGTGTATGTTCAAAACAAGACTCTAATCAACAAATTCAATAAGAATACTCCATATGAATTATGGAATGACAAAGTTCCTACCATTTCCTACTTTCACAGTTTTGGAAGTAGATGCTTCATTCACAATAATGGAAAGAATAATTTGGACAAATTTGACTCCAAAAGTGATGAAGGAATCTTTATTGGCTACTCTAATACAAGCAAATCTTATAGAGTATACAACAAAAGAAGACTTGTAGTGGAAGAATCAATTCATGTTGACTTTGATGAAAACAATGATCAAAGTGGGACTGAATTGTGTAATTTTGATGAAGGATTAGGAAACTCAGACAATCTTCCTGAAGTTTCTCCTATCACTGACTCAACTGTACTTCATCATGAATTAGATCCATCAAACCTTCCTTACATGGTACCAAGAGATTCATCTGACAGCTATCCTGTGCCAGACAGTCATCCTGTGTCTGACAGCCATCACTCACATCATCAACCAGCCCTCTCAACCAAGCCTTTGTCCAACTTATCCCCAACCAATCAAGATGATGAAGAAGAAAATACCCAACTGCAAAGCCAACCCTTGACTGACAGTCATCCTGTGACTGACAGCCATCCTATACCTGACAGTCATCATCCATCTGACCACAGAACCTTCACAAATATCAATGAGAAAACCTCTTCCTCAAGTGTTATCACCCATAAAATAGCTCCAAACAATGATATCTTCATTAACCTTCCAATCAACAGATCTCCTATCCCCTCTGACATACCTCTCTATGATGTCCTAATGAGTGCCTTCATCTCTCAACTGGAGCCCAAAAAGATAAATGAAGCTTTACAAGATGATGATTGGATTGAAGCTATGGAAGAAGAACTGGAGCAATTTGAGAGAAATAAAGTATGGCAGCTAGTTCCTAAACCCAAGAATCAAACTGTCATTGGAACAAGATGGGTTTCAGGAACAAAATGAATGAAGATGGCACTGTTGTGAGAAACAAAGCAAGACTTGTTTCTCAAGGATACAGGTAAGAGGAAGGAATTGACTATGATGAAACATTTGCACCTGTTGCAAGATTGGAAGCAATAAGGCTGTTTCTTGCATTTGCTTCATACAAAAAGATAAAGGTGTTTCAAATGGATGTCAAAAGTGCCTTCCTCAATGGAGTTCTAAATGAAAAAGTATTTGTGTCTCAACCCCCTGGCTTTGAACATCCAAAGTTTCCAGATCATGTTTATAAACTTGACAAAGCCTTGTATGGACTTAAACAGGCCCCTAGAGCCTGGTATGACACACTGTAAAAATACCTACTTGATAAAGGATTCACAAAAGGCCAATTGACAATACTTTGTTCATCAAGAAATATGGAGAAGATCTTCTACTTATTCAAGTTTATGTAGATGATATCATCTTTGGATCATCCAATAAATCTCTTTGTTTTGAATTTGGAGAGATCATGAAGAACAAATTTGAAATGAGTATGATTGGTGAATTAACTTTCTTCCTAGGACTTCAAGTTAAGCAAATGGAGGAAGGAATTTTTATCAACCAAGCCAAATACACTAGAGATATGATCAAAAAGTTTGATATGCAAACTGCATCTCCTGCAAGATCTCCTCTATCAACAACAACAAAGCTCCATGCTGATCCTGATGGAAAAAGTGTAAACCAAACACTCTATAGGATCTACATTGGATCTCTTCTATATGTCACTGCATCCAGGCCAGACATTATGTTTAGTGTATGCCTCTGTGCAAGATTTCAGGCTGATCCAAAAGAATCTCATCTCTCAGCTGTCAAAAGGATCCTGAGGTATCTCAAAGGAACCCCTGACTATGGTCTATGGTATCCCTCAAGCTCACCTTTCTCTCTTATAGGATTCACTGATTCTGATTATGCTGGTTGCAATCTTGACAGAAAGTCAACTAGTGGGGGATGTCAATTCATTGGGTCAAGAATTATTTCATGGTCAAGTAAAAAGCAAACTTCAGTTGCTACTTCAACAGCTGAGGCTGAATACATTGCAGCAGGGCTTTGGTGTTCTCAAATTCTATATCTCAAAAGTCAATTACAAGACTTTGGGATAAATTTGACAAATGTACCAATTTTCTGTGACAATTCTAGCACAATTGCCATGACAGAAAATCCTGTTCAGCACTCCAAAACCAAACATATTGAAGTAAGACATCACTTCATTAAAGACCATGTTGAAAAGGGAAACATTAATCTTTCAAAAGTCTGCACTGAAGATAATGTTGCTGATATTCTCACCAAAGCCATGGATGAGAAAAGATTTGAGCTTTTAGGAGCTATGCTTGGAATGATAAACTTACCAAAATAAAAGGTTTTTCATTAAGTAATAAAAGAGCATACAAAAAGGAGCAATGTTGTCCCAGTAAAGCCTGACAGCTATTCTCCTAAAATAAACCTGATGGCTGACTACTGACAGCTATCTATTCCAAACACCAGAAAAACCAAAAACAAATATAAAACAACCTTAAAAATATCTCACAAGCCTTTTCTCCATACCAAAAACTAACCAAAACTCACACAAACCTTCAAATCCAGCTCTCTCTCAAATCTTTACTCCTCAGCTGTCAGACATCTCCTGGAAATGTCACTGTCTCTCCAGATCCTCCACCTGCACTCATTCCACCACATCTTGCCTCCTGAGTTGATTGCAAGGTCTGATGATACCTTTGCAACCACACTGGATGCCTCTCAAGAAAGGGATCAATTGATGTGACAGAGTACTGAAGAAAGGACTAGCTCTTCTTGGCCACCACTCTTCTACTGCATCATAAGGCTGAAGCAAACCTTCCAGTGGTGTCACAAAGCTGAAATCTCTAGAAGAACCATTTCCAGTAATAGCAAATGGTTGGCTAGCTCTAGACTCATCTCTTTCCTCAGCTGGAACTCTGACAGGGCTAAAACAACTTATGAACTGGTTAAAAAGATGAGATATGGTTGAAGAAGGAGATACATGCACCCCAGCAAAGTTGTCACCTCTACCTCCAACAAACCAACTCCAGGAGAAAGTGAATCCCTGGTCACTGCTGTGTACTTCTTCTCAGACTCAACTTTTGCTTGACAGCTAAGCCCCTGTCAATAGCTGTCTGACCCTGTCCTGCCTAATCAATCTCCCAGTGTATAAACCTTCTCTACCTTATCTTTGTCTTGCTAGACTCACCCTGTTCAACCCTAATGTTTTTTTCCAAAAAGCCTTATCCCCTCTACATCTCCACTATCAATCTCCTCTCTGACAGCTATCCCTCTTGAACCATCATCCTGATCTACTCTCACTCTTTTATTCTTACCCTTGTCATCACCATGAGATTTCTCAAAAACCAGTTGCTTAGCTGTCTGAGCCATTTTTATGGGATTAAACTTTGATGCAAATCTACCCATGTATGTTTGTGATTTGAACTGAATGAATTTCATCAAAGTTTTTCATTGTTTTATAGGCAAAATTATCCATAGTTATCCTAGACAGCCATCATAGCTCTTTGTAGTCTAAGTTGTCAAAATCTCTTAAATTATATCTGACAGCTATGGTGATCTGATGGATTTCTAACTTGTGGATAAGAATTTGTGTTAATAGCTCACAAAGTTCATTAACTCAGCTATCTATTCCCCTGCAAAAGCCTTGAAAAAGAGAATGTTTTTTCCATGTTTTATGGAAGTTAATGGTTGTAACGTGGGGAGGGCAAAAGTAACTGTTCAATGAACAGTTACTAAACTTTTAAACCCCCAATGCGCATTAATTTCATTTAAACCCACATCTCCCTTCATTCCCTCCCACTCTCTTTTTTCAAAACCAAACCCCTGTTTCATTACCTCTCTATTCATAATCCATTTCTGTTCTTCATCCTTTCAACCAACAAATTTCTTCAAACCCTAATCCTTTCAATCATCAATGGCAGAATCAAAAGCTATTTACCCAGATGCTCACAGCTATTTCATAAAACCTAATTTCTATGATTCTGATGTTGGGGCCCTCATTAAAGAGTTACTTGAGGCGAATGAACTGCTTGATTTCATGGGAGCAAGACCCCCAATCTATGAAGAGCTATGCAGAGAGATTTACCTTGTGGGAAAAAGAAACAAGGAGGACAACTCAATCACAGCCACCATTGACACACAGAGATAACCATCACTCAGGATTTGGTTTACGAAGTCTATGGAATCCCCAACAAACAAGAAGCAGAGAAGAACATTTGGAATAGAAATTCAGAAGATTGAAGACAGTTTATGAAAATTCTTTGGTGTTGAAGTCCATGAGTTCAAGGATGTACAGGACAAAGATGTTACCAAAGACAATTCTGAACATCTTCAAATCAACCCTCATGGATGTGGTCAACAAAGCCATTGATGGGAAGAAATCTTCATTTGACCAAATGGGAGCAAATGAATGGAAGCAGATGCTGAGCTTGATGACAACAGATACAAACTGGTGCACTGTTTCCTTCACAACTTCAAACTTTCTCCTAATATCCTCTCTCAAGTTCAAAAAGCAAACTGGAAAGATGAACAACTTAAGATTTATGAGTGGAATCCTTGAGGTTTTGATCCCAAGACTTAAACCTTCTCTTAACAAGAAATGGCTGAACAGTGAAGCTGTCTAAGATAAGGTGCTTCAATGACAGAACAGTTGCCTTGAAGCAAAAGAAAGGAGGGTAGTGAAAGGTGCTAATGATGGAAAGCACTAGAGATTTCAATGATGCTTTAGAAAAGGAAATAGAAGAATCAAAAAGGAAGATAGCACACTAGAAGGACTTGGTAGCATTGGGTACAAGTGGCAAAGAAGCAGTTTACAAGAGAAGAAAGAAGATTGTAAAAACACAAATCAAGAAAACTGGAGTTTTTAAGAAGAATGTTGTGTCTCCTGCCAAAACTGGTGAGAAAGGAAAAGAAAGGCTGATCATGTAGCTAACAGTGAGAAGACTGTATCTGACAGCCATGGAAAGATGATGAAGAAATGGATGCTGCTGACAGTCATGAGGATGACACCACAGTCAAGATGATGTTGGTGATGCTGATATAGATCCCCAAGAAATCCAGGCAGCTATTGACTTGTCCAAAATAAAGCAGAAAGGCAAGCAACCACTGACAGCCATCCCCACCAGGAAAGCTGTCACAAGATCACAGGTAACATCTCTCTCCTCTTCCTTCTACTGTCTTGCCTCAGAAAAGAAAACCAGAAAAGACAAAACCAAAACCCAAGAAAACCAAACAAAAATACCCCCCCCTTCTCCAAATCAACAACTGTCAGCCCCTCTATTGAAAAATCATTATCAACCACCAAGGACCAATCTAGCTCTGACCATCATTCTGCTGTAGAAACAATCCTAAATCTCAATGAACCATTAGGAGAGCAACCCTTAAGGGGGAATAGTGATGAGAATATTCCATCTGCCCAACCTCAGCTGTCAGCCAAAATTCTAAGTGCTATTGAAGCCATTAGATTGGATGGACATCCTAATACTGAAAAAGCTGTTCTCTTTCATCTTAATCAAGTGTTGAATGAGGGTGAGATAAGGATAGCCATAGAAGAACTCAGGATTAGGCTAATGAAAGAGAGAAGTGGTCCAGGAGAATCATCCAGTCATCCCAGTCAGACAGCTATGGAAACTGATACTCATTCCATCCCTTCCATACCTGATAAAGAGGCTGTGAATGAGCCTGCCCCAAATGTTCAAAGTGATAGGGGGAATGTTGGTCAAATACCTGAAGTGATTCAAAGGTTAAACAAAGAGGGACATGAGATTGATCCGAAAAGAGTTTCAAGGGGAGACTTGTTCTTGAGAGCATGTAAAGGGCTTACTTATGATGGAACCCCAGAAAATGAAAAAGCCCTTATTCTTGAGCTTGAAAAGAGAATAGACAAAGCTGATGTCAATAGAGCCTTGAACTACCTCAAAACCCATTTCAGCTGAACTTCGTATGAACTATCCTGATCTATCACCTCACTCTCTCCCAAACCTTTAACCAATCTCTCTGCTCCTTCCAAGCCCATCTCTTCAATCCCTGGAAATGAATCCTTTCAAGAACCCTCTCATAGCCCAAACCTGGCTGGACATGGCCAAGATATCTCTGACAGTGAACCCATCCATGACAGTCCTCTTAGTTCTGACAGTCATGACATTCCTCCATCTCATTCAAGCCCTCCAATTCTCAATCAATTCTTTCTTCCCAAAAGAGAACCCTAGATGCTAAAATGTTGCATTGATTTTTCTTACTCATCCATCAAAAAGGCAAATGATAAGTTAGAGATGTTGTTCACATCCCAAAATTGCTAATCCCTTCACTTATCCTAAATTCTGGGAATTGTCCAGAAATGGACTGATTTTGGTGGCAAGAAACCTTGCAGGACTGGTTTTCTTTGCCTATGAAGAATGGGAAAAGTCCAGAACATCCTCCACCTCCAATTTTGTCCATCAAATCCCATCTCTCCCTAAATTCATCACTCCCAATACACTTGTTGATTGGGAAAGACTCTTTAGCCAACTCCTCTCTCCATCACTATATTCCTGCCTCTATATGCCTCTGGGACTAGTCTACTCCTTGTGCATTGATCTTGCCAAGACATTCTATTATTCTCTGTTTGAGAGAAAGTTTGCACTTATGCTTTTCATAAGCAAAGGAGGAGTCAATATCTTTCATCTAGTCCTTCACCCAGGAATTGAGCCACTTCTTTCAAATCCAATCTCTGTTGATCCCTTACTTTTTAACTCTCCCAATGTCAACTCCAGCTCCATGAGAAAGAAATCAATCCCAAAATCAAACAGTTCAGGGAATCCTTAGCTGTCAGCCACAACAGAGTCAATGATATTATTGATGTCTCTTCAGACACTGACAGCTCTGGAAATAATGATGATGATAATGCTACAAGCTCAAATGCAGACTCACCCATCAATATTCCATCTCCTACCACCAAAAGCCCTCCTCAGCAATCCTCTCATACTTCCCCTGAACCTCAAGCACCAACTCAACACCAACCTGGCCCATCCTCTATGCCCAAGCAAAAGAAGACAGCAAGAAGAAAGCAAAAGCACTTGTGGGGTCCAATGAGAATCAGAAATGACCAAATGCCACTAAGGAAGGATCAGCTCAGAGCAAGGGAAGATGACTCCTTCAAGTATGATGATAGGATGACATGGGAATGGAACAATGAGTTCTATTACAGAGGGGGTTGAACCAGATATGAGAAGAATGCTGGAAGAAGAAAGAGATGACCTTCTGTCTGCAAGACAAGAGCATGAAGAATTCTATGATCAACTTCATGATGCATGACTTTTTATGGTGTATTGAAACGATTGTTCTATTTTGGTGTTTGAAACAATTTTTTTGGTATTGATGGGTGTAATCCCTAAACATATTTTCTTTGAGTTACATTCAAGTATTTCAATTTCATTCAAAAGTACTTGTGAATGTTGAGAATCCCTGAATTATCTAATTTCATATCTTTCTTATCATTAACTGTGAAGACAAGTTCTAAATATATCTTCCTTTACCAAAAAGGGGGAAATTGTTAGGACCTAACTTTGATCAAAGTCATAGTTAGATGGTTTTGATAAAGGAATATATAAGGAACATGGTTTATATCAAAAGATGAAAATTGTCAGTCATAACTGTCAGTCATGACTGACAGTTAAGATGATAACTGACCAAATCAACACTCATATTCATCTTGTTACTCAACAGTTATGTAACTCAAAATGGCTGAGAACAATAAGTTAATTACATGTTTACATTATACAAATCAAATACATGTTTTATCTAATGATCTAAGACACAGTATAAATCGACAGCTAAGGCTTCAGTTTATACTGACAGCTGTGAGTCTGACAGCTATGATTCTCATTCTTACATTGATTGTACTACTACAATAACATGAATCATATATCTGTTCTAAGCTATCAAGATCTTTAACAGCTCCTCCACCCATATTGAAGATCATCTCTGATAGCTAAGCCTTGTTGTGATCTGACAGCTATGGCTTCTTCATCAGACAGCCATTGTTCTGTCACATCCTTTGCTATCACAATCTCAACCAAGATGGATCCTGTATCTTCACAGCTATCAAGACCACCATTGAAGACCATTGAAGACCTTCTGGAAGCCATTCCCTCAATCCATCTCAATGAAGACCTGCAAGTGGACAAGTGGGGCAAAGACCAGTCAAAGAAACATTAATGGTGCTGCAACAGTCATATTCCAACGGCTACATTAATGTGTATAAATAGAAGACTTCATCTTCTGCACAAACTACCCTTTTGATAATCCAAAAACACCCTTTCCCTTACCCCTTACACTCCTCCTGGAATTCAAACCTTACACATTAATCCCTACCCTTCAAACACCATTCCAAACCCAAACCTTCAGCCCCTGTTTATACTACAACAACCTTAGTGTGATGACTCACAATTAGCAAATCTTGAGACTGTACTTCAAGTTGAAAAAGCACTTAAGACTGTAATTTAAGTGTATGATTGTAAACACCTAAGACTGTACTTTAGGTGTATAAATATTTTGTAAACACTCAAGAATGTACTTTGAGTGTATTTATGTTGTAAATCTTGAGACTGTACTTCAAGTTGTAAAAGCACTTAAGACTGTACTTTAAGTGTATCCCTAGTTGACTGTACTAATTAGGAAGAGGAAGTTCAAGGAACTTACCTATCAATTTGTGTATTTCTTGTTGATTAAGATTATAATAAATTGATCTCACTTGTCAAAGTTTGACAGTGGGGGTGGATGTAGGAGGAGTGAACTCTGAACCACTTTAAATCTTGTTGTGTTATTTCCTTTTCTGCAATCACACACACACACTTGCATTATTTCATTGTGTTAATTGTCCTATCATTATTTCAAACCATATATATATATTCCACTGCACAACTCTTCAAATATCTGACAGCTAAGCCAAACCATAGCTGTCTAATCATTTGCAACTCAAACAAGGGCCGTTCACTAATATATCCAATGGTTCGCTTGGATACATTGGATACATTACTTGGATACATTAGGTTCTTACCTAATGTATCCAAGTTCTCACGGTTCTCACGATATTTAGGTTCTCATTTGAGCACCTACTTATATATATATATATATATATATACATATATATATATATATATATATATATATATATTATATATATATATATATATATATATAGGTAGGTGCTCAAATGAGAACCTAAATATCGTGAGAACCGTGAGAACCAATCATAACCATTAGATTAGAAAAAAATCAATGGTCCATATGTTAGATACAATTGATACACTTAGATACATTACAAAAAATTCGATATTACACTTGGATACAATAGGTTAATAAGTATTGTATCTAAGTGTTGCACTTGGATACACTATGTTAAAAACTAATGTATCCAATTTGTTAGAACCCTAGTTTCTTAACTAAGTGTTTTTACAAATAATTAATGAACTAGAAAAGAATTATAAAGAAGTTAACTGGAAATCATCAAGTATTACAAGTCCACTATCTTCACTATCGAGATAACCAACCTTCAAGATAGCAGACCTTATCACTTTTGCCAAACTATACTTCCAGTCAAAGTTAAACCTGACTCAAACACTGTTCACATACTTTATGCCAGTCAAATAATAATGACTGACATATGCATTTCCAGGATGTTGAAGACCGTTGGAACTCAAACGGATATAACATAAAAGCCTATAAAAGGAGCTCATCACTACTAAAGAAATAACACTGTCTTGGCCATATTCTATACAATTTGATTAAAGCTTCTAAGCAAACTCAATTGTAAAAGCACACTTGATATTTATAAATCTGTGCTAAAATAGATAAGCAAATATAGATCTCACATAGCTACTTTAGAGTCATCTTAGATCACCAAACCTTACACTTGTTAAATCTTTCTTTTCTTTTTCTGTACTTTTCAACAAGTACATAACTTAATTAGTGAGGCTAATTAGGTTTGAAAATTCTGAGGGAATTTTCTTGCAATTGATTGTAATTTCTTGACGAAGTATTATAGTGGATTGCTTCTTCACTGTTGAGGATAGTGAAACGTGTATGTAGGAGAGTTGCTTTACTCTGAACCATGTTACATCTTTTTGTCTGTGTCTCATTTACTCACACTCATTCACACACATATCATTTATCATTTACTCATTTATTTCTTCTATTTATTTCATTATTATTCCGCTGCATAACTCAACACACACACACTACACATCAAGATAGTCGACCTACTCTGCCAAGATAGTCGACCTCTTGTGAACTAACATCTACCTGTTTAAAGTGTATAATAGAACATGTTCTTTCAATGGTACCAGAGCTGGTTTCTAAAAGACTTAAGTGTCTTCAAGCTTAACTTCTTGTGAAGGATCCAGAAGCACCAACATCATGCATCAACCCAGAAGAAACAATGAGAAAGATATTCCACATGTTGATGACTGTGGATCTTTTGAAATATTCTCTTCCAAGATCAAAACATACCTTGATTCAAAACAGTGTGTGGAACTGGTTTGTTCTTCATGAAGAAGTCAGAATACCCACCCAACCTGACACAAATGGAGGAGAGGACAATACAAGACCCCAAACCTATGGACTGAAACTGAAAGACACTTAGTAACAGCTAATCAAAAAGTTAAAAACATTTTACAAAAAAGTGTTAGTGACTCTTTGGCCCAAGAGATTAGGAAAGTTGAATTGCTAAAGAAGCCTGGGATTTAATCAAAACCAAGTTCACTAAGCACACAAGTGTCATAGTGTGAATACGTGTGTTTGAATTTGAGATATTCATTGCAACATAAAATTATGAGAGTCGCCACGCCGTTTTAATTATAACCAAAAATTGAAAAAGCATGTTAATGGGTTCGGGGTCAAATTACAACAAGAGAAGAATATTTACGTTATCACTCCTATTGCCCGAATTGATCGGTCTTTCTATCATGATGAATGTGTTAGTAGTGTGTTAGTGTTTGAGACTGGATCCGAAGATTGCCTACGTTCCTCTCAATATGAGAAGCTCAGGTCAGCGTAGTTCAAAAAGAATTTAGAATAGGCATAAGAATCGGGATCATGCATAATGAGGGGGGAATTACCTAAAGATTAGGGTTTAGAAGTAGTTCCTAGATCATGTTCGGTTTGATGAACCCTAGATCATCATCGGCTATGAAATAACATGTAAACATGAAGATCACAACCCTAAATATAGCATAAATAAGGTTTTAATCTATGAACATGAAGAACATGCGAAGAACATCTTATGAACATATGAATGTCATGAAGAAAATATGAATAAAGATGTTAGGAACATGAATATTATGAAGAACACATGAATAAACATATTAAGAAGATGAATATTATGAAGAACACGTGAATAAACATATTAAGAATATGAATATTATGGATCTAAATTAATAATATAGCAAGAACATGAAGAAAAAGTTAGAAAACTTACCTTTGTTGACAAGAAATAACCTTGGATCTTCTTGGATTCTTGAGAGTGTTCTTGGAGGCTTGAATGACTTGATTTGGAGCAAAATCGTTACTTGGAAGCTCTAAAATTCGGATCCCCCAAACCAATGGGATGGAATGGATTTATATAGTAAACTGAGGGAAGATCTGACGGTCAGGATCATCCGGAGCAAGGTTGGCCGCCTGTCCATGATTGAAGACGGTGACAATGTTGGCCGCGTGGCCAAGGTCAGCAAGGTTGGCCGCGTGGCCAATGTTGCGGGCTGACGTGATTCCTAAGCTAGGGTTTCTGCATGGTTTAAGGAAACCATATTTTGACCATATTTAGGGTGTTCTAGAATAATGATACATATTTTGGGAATCCAGGACAAGTCTTTGCAAGGTTTCTAATTCCTATAAAGTCCTTGTATATTTGGGAAAGCCCTAATAAACTCATTTTCAGATCGGTTACTAACAGTAGCCCCTCGACGACGCTTCTTGCAAGGCAATGAAGGGTCGACGATAAAAGAATGATCCGTTCTGGAACATGAGTTTCAAAACAGATGAAAGGATCGATGGAACGGCTGAACCTGGAGGCGACCTACGTATCCACAGGGGAATCAAGCCAAACGTAGTTCAGATCTGATGGGAAATTGGGATGATTGTCCAGTGGTGGGGAGCAACATCTTCTGCTGGGGAGAAGTCTGATCTATGGGAAAATGCATCTGCCGGGGAAAATGCAACTGCAGGGGATGAGAGATGACCATGTCGGTCGGGTGGCTGAACCTTTTCAGGTTTCCTACGTATCCTTGAAGGAATCAAGCCGGTCGTAGTTCAGAGGGGATAGGAAATGACCAAGGCGGTCGGGTGGCTGAACCTTTTCAGGCTTCCTACGTATCCTCGGAGGAATCAAGCCGGTCGTAGTTCAAAGATACTGGGGATAAAACGAGACATCGAACTTCTGTTGCGGATAACAAACCTACGGACCCTATCCTGTATGAAGACTGAACATTCGTTAGGGAAACGAGACATCAGACTCCTGCTGGGGATAGCAATCCTATGGATACTATCTTGTATGAAGAACGAACATTAGTAAGCAATGAAGTCATTTGGGAAAAGGAGGTAAGAGGGATAATCGGACAATAAAGACTATGGCGTCTAAATAATCCAAGATGGAAATAATAAATGCTGGAACTTTCGCAACGAACCGCGATCGTCTAGGATGCACATGACGTAGAGGC